>JAOEGL010000003.1:44136134-44658530 GCA_034509955.1 Urosaurus nigricauda | reverse complement strand
AACTTAGGAGTGCTGAATTACAGCAGTATCAATGTGTGGCAGAGACATGAGCTGCTCCTATGCTGAAGACAACAAAGTTGGCAATGCTTGAATGTGGCTGTGGAATTAATGGCCTGATCTAGATTGGCAAAAGAAGTGTGTTCATGGCTGCATGAAAGTCTAGCCTTTAGATGAGAAAAAGGGAAAGTGTGCCATGAAAACGCTTTCCCAGCCAGATTGCTTCCTTCCCCAGGAGGCGATTGGGCAGGGAAAGGGAGGATGGCTTCTGTTGCCTCTGTGGGTTTGTCACACCCAAAACCACTCTATCTTTAAACAGTCTTCATGTGGGGCAAAGGGAGGTATCAGTTATATAATAGTCTCAAGGATTCTGAAACTTTTTCATATAAAGGTTCAGAGGTGCTGCTTATTAAATGTTTACTTGGCATGCTTTTGATATTTTGAATTGTACCCTTTTACACAGATGTGAGAATTCCTGTTCAATATATCAGTGTCTCATTCTGGGTAATAACAGGACTGTCTGTCAGTGCCCTGCTGTTTTCACAACTCAGTATTGTTTAGGCATAATTAGAGACAGGGTTGTAGCTAGATAAATGGATGAGTTAGAACTGCTAACTTCATGAAAAATGCCAGTCCTCTTATTTTCCCGCAGGCCCCTTCAAGTCACAAGCTGGTGTCATTTCTCATAGTAGGAAGTAGTGAGCAATTCAGTCAGCCATGAAAGATCAAGTGAGTCATGCAGTTGCAAGATTAATGTAAATCCATTCATATACCTGTTTCTATAACTAAATATCTGTTTATCTGTCTGTAGTGAGTATAACAAGTTTCACCAGAAGAGATTATCAGGAGTGCCTACATGATTCACAGAACATTAATGCACAGCCAGAAATAGACATGACAGAATTCTTTGCATACAGAAAAATCAAAATTGTATCTAGGCCTCATTAAACTTTTCACCCCACCATGGCATTCCTGCAGATAAGAGAATGAGAGCATACCTTTCCTGTGAGAAATTGATGGCCTTCCATTCTTCTCCCTCTCAGCCTAGCTGGAAGAATAGAAGGAGGACTCTTCTGAACTTCCTTCTGTGCATAATGGCTTTATTCATCTAACTCTGTAGCCATCTAGATCAGCCTCTGCTTGCAGCCACACCTTTCACCTCTTCTCAGTGTGGGAAAGTCCCCAGACAAATATGAGAGATAGTGACCTCCATAAGAAAATGTTCCTATGGCTTTGGCGGCCATTAATAGTAGTGAAAGAAATACCTTTCTCTGCTATGGAGTACCTGTATTGATTACCAATAACTTTCCTTTTATACAATGGCTTCAACTCAGATATCTTAAATCTTTCAGAATGTGGTGTCCTTGGTTAAGGTCCTGAATTAATTACACTCTGTATTACAAATATTCTTTCCTTTTCTTCTTCTTCTTCTTCTTCTTCTTCTTCTTCTTCTTCTTCTTATTCTTCTTCTTCTTTCACCAATGATCTGTCAGTCACACTACACAGTCATATACTCTCCAACACTCCCTATTTCACAGGAACCATCCTGCTTAATCCATTATCATACTAACTTTTCAGCTGTTTTTAAAATGTCCCAATTTCAGTCTCATGCTCGCACTTTCCTTCTTCTTTCTTGGTTTACTTTCATTGTTGCAAACTGAGTTAAAAATGCAAAAGTAGTTTCTACTAGTTCAGAAGGTGAAGACGAGAGATGCTGGCAGAATCATGTCCTTCTCTGCAGACTCAGGCAAAAGCAAACTTCTGTAGGCATCTCCTAGCTTTTCTTTCCTTCTTCATTAATAACTTTTGCCATCTTGACCACACACTGGTTTTGCTTGCCCCATGAGTCCTGGTTCTCCATCTGTGAAATGTTGGAGGATATACAACCATGGAACTATGATTCTACTTTAACTGTTGTGGTTTTATCCTATTGAATCTTAGTATGAACAGAATCACAATGTTATTCATTTTGTAGTGTGAAAGGGGACCTTATTTTAAAGACCAACAATAGCTCATAGTAAAATATTAGGTGAAGCATGGAAGATGAAATAATCTGAATTACTTTGCAAAATGTGACACAGTAACACATACCTAAAACAAAGCAAAACAAACTTCAAAGAATGTAGCTCAGGGTTGAAGAGAAACAAAAGGACTTTATTGCCACATTGCTGTTCATTGTGTTGCTATATAATCACAGTACAGTCACCCCTCCTTTTTCATGGGGGATCCATTCTGGATCCCTTTGCAAAAATGGAATTTCACTTATATTCAAGCCCCATAAGTTTGAATATAGGTGTGCGTCTGTGGGAGCGTGCAGGCATGCGCTTTGGGCAAGTGCCCTATTTCCCCCATTTGTCTCTCGCACATAAGTGAGGGACGCGAGTTTCAGAACCACGAGAATGGAGGGAGGACTGTAGTTATGTACCCTGTTTCCCCGAAAATAAGACATCCTCTGAAAATAAGACCTAGTAGAGGTTTTGCTGAATTGCTAAATATAAGGCCTCCCCCGAAAGTAAGACGTAGCAAAGTTTTTGTATATAAATATATATGCAGTATATAATAAATGTTTGGTTTGTTTGTTGTTGTTGTTTTGTTCAACAATAAATGTGAATTCTTTTTTCATGGAAAAATAAGACTTCCCCTGAAAATAAGACCTAGCACATCTTAGAGAGCAAAAATATTTAAGACACTGTCTTATTTTCGGTGAAACACTGTAGCTACATAGTGAATCCCAGCCTGACCCTCCCCCATTTCTACTTACAGATCAGCAGCCCCTGTGACCAGTGGGGGGGTCTGTTGCCCTGTTGCTCCAGAAACAGTTGACTAATGTTCCCACTGCACTGCATGAGCAGTCTGTTGCGATAGATAGAAACAGGGTCCTTGGTGCAAACCCTCTTTGCAGCAGACATCACTTGCATGGGGTGTGTGTGAAAATGTCAGTCAGTCACTTCCCTGAGTGACAGGGGAACATAGTCTCATTAATTGCAGTGGCTGCTGATCAGTAAGTGGGGGCTATGGAAGTTATATGGTCATGTGCATCCCCCTAAATGAGTGAATACATTGAGGTTATAAATACAAAGCAGTCATGAAGATATAACTCTTGGTTACACACTCTTAACTACCCTGTAGGATTCTGGCAAAAAGATTATTTGGTATATTTGTATGTGAGCTGTGTGTTCAGTTATAAAATAGATAATGCAAGAGGGAAGGAAGTGGCAAAATTGTAACAAATTGTCATACAAACAAGTGGAAGCATTGTACATGAAAAATGTTATTTTTGTTTGTTTCTCTGGCTCAGTTGCTGAATTTATGAAGAGAGCACCCATTAATCCATCCATCCCTGCTCTGTCCACTTCAACTGGCAATGGTTTTCTTGGGTTTAAAACGCTAGTCTTTCACAGCACCTTTTTCATGGGTTCCTCTTAACTGGAGGAACATGGATTAACATGGATTAAAGCTCAAGACATTCTCCATGAATTGTTTACATGCTGTATTTTTTTTTTTTTAAAAAAACAAGCTTTTCC
This sequence comes from Urosaurus nigricauda, assembly GCA_034509955.1. Classification (NCBI taxonomy): domain Eukaryota; kingdom Metazoa; phylum Chordata; class Lepidosauria; order Squamata; family Phrynosomatidae; genus Urosaurus; species Urosaurus nigricauda. The sequence goes on along the minus strand of JAOEGL010000003.1, from coordinate 44,655,009 downwards.
TTTCTTTTTATTTCACATTAACTTTCCACTTGATTTCCAAGTAACTGGCTTCAAATGAAATTCTGGATTCTGTCTCCACTGTCTTCATATTTGGTTGTTATCTCTCATTCTTCTCCAGTGGTGTATATATGTGAAAATTACATGCACCTAATTTCCCTGCAAATATGATAAAATGTGAAGTGTATTTTGTGAGAAAATATGACAATCTACCCCACATGTACAATTAAATATGTATAGACTTGCCTCTGAACAACCAGGATCCTTGCAAAAGAAGGATGATAATTGTACAGTGATATATGCAGGATCTAATTTTTCAAACTTTCTTTGTGAATGCGTGAAGCTCAGGCATACCTTCATATAATGTTTCAAAAGAGGTGTCTCATCTCTTGTCATTGGCTTCACTTGCCTACTTACTCCAGTCCACCAAACCTGAACACACATGTTGACCAATCCTTTTCACAGTAACAGTGAAGTCCTTGTCAAGGGTCCAAATTCTGTTCGGGGGAGGGGGGGGCGGGAGACAGTCCAAGCCCCCTCCCAGAGCTTGGACAAGTTACTTGTTTGAGTACAAGTCTCAGCATTCAATAGGAACTCTGGGAACTGATGTTCAAAAGAATACTTTGGCTTAGTTCTACCTCCTCCCTTCCTAACCTCCTGTTGTACTATCTAGAAGGCTTGAACATAAACTGCAACCACGTCTAGCAGAAAACAGTTACAATCATATTTGTAACTTTATTCAGGCAAATGTGGTTGAGACCTATTTTAGTCCTGTCCATAAATACAGGGAGACTATTGGAGTAAGGAGCAGGGAGCAGGGCAAAGGCACACACTCTCACCTCCCTTCCACTCCTAGAATTCTAAATGCTTAAGGAAGTCTCTCACACACAATACAAAAACTGAGAGGAGAATAAGGAAAAGGGGGCTGAACATTTTGCAGATGAGGAGGAGGTAGCAGCAGGAGGAGATACTATAATCTAGATTAGAGTGCCAAGATGCTATAAACTGGATTAGAGTGGAAGAGTAGGGCTGAGATCCTACATGTGTGCACAGCTCCGCATATGGAGTTTCACACCCTCTTACTGTCAGGCAGCTGTCAACCCTAAAAGCCCTCCCTTTGCTGTCACTTACCAGTGGGGAAGGGAGGAATGATAATGGAAATCACAGATAAGCAGTTAGACTTAGCTTGATGGGTGGGTGGGGTGCTTTCTCAAATGGATTGTTTCTGCCTTTTCCTTCCCCCAATTCTCAGAGCAACTGGATAGTCATGGTTTGGATCTCATCAAGCCCTCCCTCCCTTCCCTCTAGTAAGAAGTAAGTGAAACAGCTTTATGGGACTTGAGAGGTGCCAGGCATTGTAGACATTTGGATGAGCCAAAGACAAGACAATAGCCCTATCAAAAAAAGGGCATTTCACATACATAAATTGTACTAACACATGTATAATGATGGTGTGCTGGTGTGCTTGGCTTTGCTTATGAACAATGTGTTCTTCACACTGATGCATCCATCGCTCTTTGGCTCAGTTCATGTATGTATTTGGGACAGCAAGAGTTCCAAAAGGGACACTTGGTAGAAGAATGGGTGCATCCCCCTCTCCTAGAGATGTCACATGGGAACTTTGCCAAAATAGCCCATGTGCATGATCCCTCCCTCCCTCCCTCCCTCCCAGAAAAGAGGCAGTCACAGGTAAGTATCACTGAAGTGTGATTGAGTATTTGCAAAGGACCCTCTAGTCACAGGTAGCACATTACCTGTCTTGTGGAAGAAGGAAGAGGAATGCCTGTTCCTCTCCTAACTGGAAGAGTTGGGGGTCTGACAAGTATATGAAGTGGATCTTTAATTTCAGGAGTTGTTGTCATGATGTCCTTGACTGACCTCAGCTATTCAGAAAGGGACTGAAATCTTCATGTGTCCTTTCAGTACACTTTTAGAAGAGGCAAAAGCATTCCAGACATTCCAGCAGATAAGTATGATTACTACTCCAAGGAACTTTAAAAAAGGAAGGAAATAAATCTGAATAATGGATTTCTGTTTATCGTTTACTCCAGAAATGTCAGATAGATATTAGCTTCACTTTTATAGTCACTGAGAAATTCATCATACATATGAAATTGAGAAGAAATGAAGCTTCTTGGTGTTCAAAGAAAATAAGCAGGGGAATTTGGGGGGGGGGGGGGGATTGTCTGCTTTTTGTGATCTGTCTGCCTAAATCTAGTGTGGACATTAGATAAAAGGCAGAAAAAGCAATTTGGATAACTAATGTAAGATATACTGTCAACGCTTTACAGGTGCATTTATATGTATATATATGTTTAGCAATGAGCTGAAAGTTTATGCTAAGGAAACATTACCAATTTTCAAGGTGCCATGATAACCTGATGAAGAAGCTTACCTCTTCCAGCTTGAATTCAGGATATGGTATGCCCTGGATGTTATCATATCTAAATTACCGCCTATCTAGCTGAGATGCCACCACCCAGATGCATGCTGGGTTGAAGCCTCACTCAGCCAGCACTCTTTTGAAGTTGGGAAGCTTCTGACTTCAAAAATTGGCTAATGGGATAAGCTCCAAAAAGTCATAGAGTCGTAGAGTTGGAAGATACCACAAGGGCCATTCAGTCCAACCTTCTGTCATGCAAGAACTCAATGCACCCTCGACAGATGACCATCCAAACTCCGCCACACTTGAAGGGAGTGTGTTCCACTGTCAAAAAGCTCTCACTGTCAGGAAGTTCCCCCTAATGTTTAGTTGGAATCTCTTTTCCTGTAGCCTGTATCCATTGTTCCAGGTCCTATTCTTTGGAGTAGAAGAAAACAACCTTGCTTCCTCCTCAAGATGACATCCCTTCAAATATTTAAACAAGTCTATCATATCAACTCTTAACCATCTCTTCTCCAGGCTAAACATATCCAGCTCCCTAAGTCTCTTCTCATAGGGCATGCTTTCCAGACCATTCACCATTTTGGTTGCCCTCCTCTGCATATGCTTCAGCTTCTCAACATCCTTTTTGAATTGTGGGGCCTAGAACTGGATACAGTATTCTAGGTGAGGCCAGACAAGGAAGAATGAAATGGCACTATCACTTTGTTTGACACTAGGGTCCACTTTCTAGACACTATACTTCTACCGATGCCGCTTAGAATCACATAGGCCTTTTTAGCTGCAGCATCATATTCAGATCCGCAAAAACTTAACAGAATGTGTTAGGGTTTATCCAAGACAGCACTTGAACCAAAGCTAGAAATAGGAACAAAATGTACCAGTTTACATGCTTTGCCCAGTCTTTTTTTATTTTATTTTATTCATGTGGAGTAAGTAGAGGTGCTATAGACAGGAGCCCTGCTTCCACCATCCTGGCCCAACCAGTTGCAGACCTAGGTCTTTACACATAGTGAAGTGGCAAGTGAGATTGAAAAAATATTAATGGGAGGGCGGACCATAAGTCTCAGATACTCCCATGCAATATATCTACTGGGAATCATAATGCAAAAATATAACTTTTACAAGCTCTGCTCCAAAGGAGAGAGGGAACATTCATGCAGCTGTATCAATTGTTTATGAAATCCTTCATCCAATCAGGAAATAAAATGGTGCAAAGTGGAGTTTTGGTTCTCACTCACAACATTTTGTTGGTGGAATTCTGTTGGTGTCATGCACCTAAGCTCTCTCACTTACACAGTGACTGCATTTTTTTTTGTCCACTGTGCACTTGATGTATTTAGTGCACAGTTTCATAAATGAAGTTCTACAAATGTATCTATTTCAACTAGACTAGAGCTGTTGAATCAACTGAATTATCCATGTGTCATTTCACCATTCAATAGTTGGTTCAATGAACTAATCAATAGGATCCCAGCCATTCAGTTGTGCATTCTTGGATGGGGCATAACTATTTATCAGTGCTTCCATGTACTACTTCATTTATTGGCTTTGCAGGAATATCCAGTGGGGGTTCTCTGTTGTACAAGACAGTAAGCAGGCACATTGTCAGATAAACAGTCAGTTGCACAAGATGTATTCAGTAGAAGGCTGGTGTCAGATAAACAATCAGTTGCACAAGATGTATTCAGTAGAAGGATGGGGTAACACAAACATTCTCAGATATTGGCCTGTATTGTGTATCCCACCAATCACTCCCTCAAGGGAGAAACAGCACAATAGAAACAAAAAGACCTCTTTTTGCTGAGAATCCCATATCTGTCATTAGTGGCAAGTAAAAATGAAGTTGTACAGTTGGGTGTAAAGACAAACATGACAAGGAGAAAGTTCTAGGGGCTTAGCATACCTTTCATATACTGTCAGCCATCCGTATCCATGGATTGTTTATCCATGGCTTGAAACTATTTAAAAAATATATAAATTTCAGATAGCAAAACTTGCTTTTCTTTTTTTTATGTAAGGGATAACATTTTATTATCCCACTGTATATAATGGAACTTTGTGAATAGCTTACAATTGTAAACCGCTTAGACACTCCGTAAGGGTATGAAGCGGTATATAAATGAAGCTGTTTGTTTTTTGTTTTTGTTTGGAACTTGAACATCCAAGGATTTTGGTATCCATGGTTCCTGGAACCCCAGCAGATACCAAGGGCTCACTGTATAAATCTTTCTATTCAGAAAATGTGGAGCATGGAGAAATTAAGCAAGCACTTCTGATCCCCAAGTGATGTCTCCAGAGTTATTTAAGTCATGTCACCAGCCACCAAGCACTAGAACAGCATGTGAGGAATACCATCATTTGTTATCATGTGGAAGGTCTCTCTCTCAATCAATCTCTCTCTCCCACACACACACAGAAGTTGTATTTATAAGTCTTCATGACCTATTGAACCTGCTGATAACTCTTCTTGATTAACAATCAAGAGAATCTTACTTTACTCTGTATCCACTCTGAAATATGTTCGCACTATTCAGATATTGCATTAGTTAAATTGAAAGTAGGAAGTCATGAACTCCCCTCTCATTGGCAGTCCATTGATAATCTCCTCTCCCTGCATTAATTGCACACCATAATGTCTGGCTATCATGGCAATGGGGGTATTCTGTAACATTGAATGTATGAAAGCAACACCATTTTTTTGCCATTTCCTAACATGTGAGGTAAAACATTGTAGATTACCAATATTAGCACTATGCAGGCAACTATTCTTTGAGAATCTGTTTTGTTTTATACTGTACTGAAATTAATCCAAAGGGAGAAAAGACACAGATTTATAATAGGAATTTTAGATGGTTTTGTTACTACTATAAACAACACGATTATTAAATTCCTTTTGGCTTTACTGCTCACCTGTCATGACTCTTCCTTTGCCTGAGAACTATTTGTTTGGATAGTTGGATCATGGCTCAGCCAACAGCCTTACTTAAAATTCTTAAAGATCATTCAATTCCATGGAGCAATGTCTCATGCTCTTTGGAAATTTTGTACATCATTAGAGTCAAAGTGGTTTATTTAATTTGGCTTGACATTTATAGTGAGAAATCCCTGAGTTGTAATCCCCTAAATTTGGTTAAATCACTTAGGTCTCAAGTTGGGGTTTTTTTTTAATCCAGAAAAATGCATAAGGCTTGTCTATAATACAGTTTAGCAAAAATCAATTTGCAATTAGTATTTGAGCACCAGGTTTTTAAGCTTTGGATGTCTGGGCCAACCAGGTGCTTATGTGATAGTGGACTCTTCCATGACATAAGAAGCAGTGTTTTCCTGTGAAGTTTCACAGTATAGGAGAAACACAGTGACTAGAATCCCATTGGTACACTTTTGTAGAAGTACAAAAAACTCAACACAAATCCCATATCTGCAGACTAGTAATTATGACCAACAAAAATAAAACAAGATAGAAAAGATGATTTCCAATTACTTCTTCTGTGAGTACAATTCATTATGCATTCTACCCTCTTCTCTTTATTGATTACTCTTCATCTATATGTTTAACTCATATTAATTAATAAAACTGACAATCATCAAATCACCTTCATTATTTTTCAAAAAGCCAGCTAACAATTTCCAATCTTTTCAAAATCTTGTTAATGAGTTCCCTTTAACCAGGAATGATAGTTTCCAGAAGATTTATTAGCATAAGCAAAATGACATCAAGAAGTATCAAGACCATGTGAATTTCTGTGGAATGATAAATTATTTAATAGTAGCTACTAAGCGTGTGCTCTGAAGACAAGCTCTGATTGCCATCTTGATTTAATACTTTGGAAACTATGTTGATTCACAATGAATAACTTCAGAGGCTGCCTAAATCAAAATCTTGGTTTAGAAATCTGAGCCTTTGTATATCTTCCTGTTGACTTCCATTGGGGAAAGCATCAGCTGTCAGAAGTGCTGTACATTTTTAAAACTTAATTAAGGGGCTTTACAAACTGCCCTGTCATGAGCATCCTGCATTTGCCCCTCTTTGCTACGCAGCGTTGCTGCAGCATCCAAATTGTGTGGCACCACTGTGTAGCAAGGAAGGAGTTCACAGAAGTGCTCCTTCCTTTCTGCGCTAGATTCTGCGCCATGGCAGCCTCATCAGCAGCCCCTGCAGCCCCAATCCAGCTTTTTCCAGCCCAAAGAGAAGCAGCAAATTGCCTCTTTTCTGTAGGCTGGAAAAGGGGTGTCCATGGGGCTTCATGCCCCCAGACTCTCTGAGAGCCCTAAGGGGAAAGGAGTGGCCCCTTTCTCCTCAAAATCGTTCCCGTGACCCTGTGGGTGCCACAGGAATGATCCACTCCCCAGAAACAAAGCTCCAGGGAGGCCTTGGGGAGCTCCCACCTGTCTCCTTTCTCCCATGACTCCATTCCTGTGGCAGTGTAGCTGCCAAGGGAATGGAGCTTTCAGCGCTGCCAAACAAAAACAAAACAAAAAAAACCCCGAGCTGCCTAGAGCAGCTCCATTTTTGCTGTGCCACTACAGGAAGTGGCGCCATTTCAACACCACTTCCTGTACACCCCGTTTGAGCACACAGCAGTGGCAGCGGCATCATGGCGGCCCTTGTGTGTACAGCAGGCCACCATGACACCGTCGCTATCGTGAACTAGGGCTGGGTAGCATGTCGATGCTGCATGCTCTACAGCCCTAGTTTTGGCTCCAGGATGGCGTTTTGCACCCGTCTGTGTCAGGCCTAAGTGAAATTAGGAGACACAGTAGCTTGTTCAGACTATATGTTGGAGCCTGCCAACTACAAACAGGTACAGTTTTGTTTGAAAAGTAGAGGCACATAATTCTTCAACTTGTCCATAAATGTTGGGTGTTTATGATGATGAGAATGAGAAAGAACAGGAAGTGATACTTTCTGAACGTTCAGATGTATGACATCCAAGATTGTAGTGATTTAAGCTGGATTTTCACTTGTCCTCCTTTATGTCTTGTGTGCATTTCATTTTCACTACTTTTCTATAAGCATTGCAAATGATGTTTGGACTGAGATCCCACCTTAACCCTAACCCTAACCCTAACCCTAACCCAAACCAGGCAGCAAGCATAACACTACTTGCACAGTTCCATGTCCTTGTACCTCATCCAGACAAACATCAAGGTGCACAAGTGGTCCCTTCTGTTGTTGCTCACCAGTGGGGAGAGATGGAGTATGTGTGTGGTGGGAGAGACAATCCTGATGATGAAGATAAGGCTGCTCTAGATTCAGACAGGGAAGGCACACAAGTATGTTCACAGGAGTTCATAATACTCTTCCTTCCTCACAGAACAGAGAAGTCTAATCTTACTTGTCTGAATTGCATCTATCCTCTGTTCCCCTCCACACCACAAAGCAGCAGTATACCCTTTTTGGATTTGACAACTGTGTGTGGGGAAAGATTTGGTTGGGTACAAAGGGGCATTGAATCACTGTGCCTCATTCAGAAATCAAACCCACACTTACATGTGCTTATGTCACCACCAGGGTTCAGCAAAAGGCTCTGAATTCCTTTGGAGGTGTGAACATGCTACTTTCAGCGAGAGTGCAATAACCATGCCCTGTGAGGTGCAGCTTAGGGAGCTGAGTATGTTTACTCTGGAGAAGAGAAGGTTAGGAAGTGGCATGGTAGCCACATTTAAATAGTTCAAGGGATGGCATATTGAGGATGGAGCAGGCTTGTTTTCTGTTGCTCCAAATAATGAAAGATTATTGCATACAAAAATAAAACAACTTACAGTCACTTATGGGATACAATCTGGAATCATCACATGAAAAATGCCACTGATGCTGCTGAGCAGCTGCATCCCAGCTGCATCCCTGCTCTCAGCTGCTCTTAGCCTGCTGCTTTTTAAAAATTGGAACTTCCTGTGTTTGCAAATTAGCCAGCTGAATATGGCTGGAGCCTGGATGCAGCCAGGATGCAGTTGCCTGGTGGCATGCAGCATTTTTGGTGCAACATTTCCCTGATGGTATCCTGGCAGGGGTAAGTCACTTTATATTTGCATGCAATAATCTCCTAGGATATATTATTATTATTATTATTATTATTATTATTATCCTTTATTTATATGGCACTGTAAATTTACATAGTTCTGTACATACAATGTTATATTTAGACAGTTCCCTGCCCTCAGGCTTTCAATCTAAAAGAGACAACACAAAAGGAGAACGGAAAGGTGGTGGGGAAGGGGATGAGGTCCAGTGGTTCTTCTTCCCTCTGGGGCCTGGACCAAGGCAGATGGACTGGAGAGAGGGCTTGGCTTCTTAATACATAGGAGGCATTTTGGGGAAGATGGCACAATCCTAGGAACGCTTCCCTAAACAATATAGTCTTTAACTTAATTTTGAATCTGGTTAGAGAAGTGATGAGGCGCACATGTGGGGGAAGAAGGTTCCAGGAGTGAGAGGCAGCAAGTGAGAAGGGATGAATCTGGGACGGGGCAGTGGAAATCCTCAGCTGGGACAGGAGACTTTGACTACCAGAACGCAAGGTACTAGGAGGAGTGTGAGGAGAAAGAAGTTCAGAAAAGTATTGAGGGGCCAGTCTGTGGACGGCTTTGAACGTCAATAACAAAAGCTTGTACTGGGTGTGGAAGGGGAAAGGAAGCCAATGAAGGGAGGATAAGAGAGGAGAAACATGGTCAAAGAGGCGAGCGGATGTGATAACACGTGCGGCTGAGTTCTGGACAGAGCTTAAAGGATGGAGGTGAGAGAGAGGAAGCCCTGTCAGAAGAAGGTTACAGTAATCTAGTCGCGAAACCACTAGGGCATGGACCAGAGTCTTGGCAGTGGAGGCTGAGAGGAATAAGTGTTATAGAGAGAGAATCTACAGGTCTTGGCAGTGGCCTGAATCTGGGGAATAAATGAGAGAGCAGAATCAAAGATGAGGCCAAGACTGCGGGCTTGCTGAACCGGTTGAAAAGAAGTACCATCAATAGAAACAGAAAAGGTGTATTGAAGGGTGGGCTTGGGTGGGAAGATGAGAAGCTCTGTCTTAGACATGTTGAGCTTCAAGCGCTGATGCCGCATCCACTGAGAGATGGCAGCCAGACAAGATGAAACTTGCTCTTCAAGCCCCGGCGAAAGGTCAGGGGTGGAAAAATACAGCTGAGTGTCATCAGCGTAGAGATGATAGGTGAAACCAAAAGAACTGATGAGTTTACCAAGGGACAATGTGTATAGAGAGAACAGAAGGGGAGCAATGGATTCAAATAAAGGAAAAGAGATTCCACCTAAATATAAGAAACAACTTCCTGATGGTAAGAACTGTTATACAGTGGAACACACTACCTTGGAATGTGGTGGGATCTCTTTCTTTGGAGCTTTGTAAACAGCTAGATAGCCATCTGTTGGAAGTGCTTTGATTGTATATTCCTGCATGGCAGGGGATTGGACTGGATGTCCTTTGTGGTCTCTTCCAACCCTATGATGCTATGCTTCTATAATTCCCTTCAATCTCTATTTATAATAATACCATAGTGCTGGGAAAATCCATTCCTCCTATCTCCAGATACTGTGAGAACTGCAGCTCAATTTAGAGGAAACATGGAAGTCTGAGCAGTGAGGCAGATGAGATCATCAATCTGAACAACCCCAGATTCTTGGTTTTGACCCTGTAAGCCATGGCTCTACCATCTCACTCTCTGCCGCCCACATCCAGCCAGTGACTCCCTTGTTCCAATGGTAGAATGTTCTTCAGCACTATCTGGGATATTCTACTGGTTTGTCTGTCATATTGCTGGCATATTTTGATACTTGCTGGGCTTCACCACATCCCCAAGCCAATTCACAACTAAGTTGTATAGTTGCACTCTCTAGCATTTCATCAGTTGAAGTTTTTGTTTGTTTGATTCAAACAGATAAGGCACTGGAGTGTCACCACATTGTATAACATAAATAATTTATGAGATTAACATCCAGTATCTCCACAAAAATTAGAATCAATAATATTGTTTGACTTTAACCTGAAATTATGTAATCTTCCTTTCATTCTTTTTTCAATAATGCCTCTTTTCTTTTCAGAGGAAGTTTGGTTTTTTTTTTAAAAAAAAAAACCAATGAATCCTTCATTAAAAAGTACTAAGTGTTAAGTTTTATCTAAATCTATGGTGTGTGTGTACTAAATTAGTAACTACGAGGAAAATGAAATCCTCATAGCATTTCCCCCCATTCAGAATTTACTTCTTATGTGTGTTTATATTTCACAAGTCCTGACCACTAATGACAATGAATCTGATATTTTCCCCCCTTGTAGCAAATTATTTTAATTACCTGTGCAAAGGGTAATTGTCCTAATCAACAGAGGTTGGAGGATCATCTGAGAGCATTTATTTTGCAATTTATCTATTTTAAAGTGTGTACTTTCCACGTGTATTTTGGAAACTTTTACTACATGAGAAGAGTGTCTTTGAATATTTTCTTGGAGTCCTTTTAACCCCAAGGTTTAAGAATTAATATATTCATTTTTGTGATCAAAGCCAAACTGAATATTAATGCAACATTCCAACTGAACTCTTGCATGAAAACAAGATATTTGTAAAGTGTATAGAATAGTTCTGTTTATGAGAAAGTATAATATGCTCAATAAATATTGAAAGTTCTTGGCCTCCTGCAGTGCATTTGATATTGAAACATGCCTAGTGGCACGCTCTGAAATGGAGGCCTCATCTTTTTTTTTTTTCATTTCTTGAGTTTTCTTCATTTCTTGCACCTTTGCTGTAGCTGTTCCACTTTGCACTCCATCACACAATTATTCTATGACCAATTCAATATAGGAACAATAAAGAAATGCATGCAAGGGAAGCTGTTTGAACAGCAGGTACAGTTATGTTAGATTAATGAAATTGGAACTTATTTTCATATAGGTGTGTCTGTGTATCTGTGTGTGCATAAGTACAGGTGCTCGTGAGTACGTGTGTGTGTGTATACATGTACAGCTGTGTATCTGTGTGTGCATAAGTACAGGTGCTCGTGTGTATGTGTGTGTGTATACATGTACAGCTGAAATCTCCAAAAAAAGAATTCTTTTGTTGCTGCTGTTGTGCTTTTGGTACTCCTGCTATCTGTGATTCAAGTACAAACCAAAGATGCACAAAGTGTCTCTCATGTAACTGATATATAACATAATTTTAGTAAACATAGTTTATACTAGTATTTTATTGTCTGTTTGGTGATCAGAATAAATTTGATTTAGTTAAAGCAAAGTATGTGTATGAGCTAACTTCTCCCTTTTACTTGGAAAGTGGGCTCCAATGTGATTTCAGTTCTAGAAGCAGACTGGAATTGCCTTTGAGCAGCTTTAACATGTCTGCTTAGCAAAATCCCCCTTAAGAAAAATTTCTGGACAATTTTGAGAAGTAGGTGTGGATGTTGATGTTAATTTATGGTCAGAATAACCTTGTGAAGTGAATAGGTCCAAATAAATGCAGGAACCATTAGGGAAGGGAACACAGTTTATTAGTATTGCACTTGGTCTGCTTGTAAAAAGCCCCAGATTTAATCAATGTCATCTCTAGATAAAAGCACTAGTCATGTGTTTTGTTTTGTTTTTTTAAAAAAAACCTTCTGAACTTCTGTACTTTTCTTGATGCTGATGTAAAGCCACTCTGGTGTGTGTTATGCAAAAGCCCATTTCTCCATAGGTTCTAGTCACTATGTTTTATTCCTGATACATGCCACATCCTATTATTTTTACTACAGTATGGGCATGGCAGGAAGTACTACAGGGGCTAATACAACATAGAAGTAAATTGCTACATGTAGTTATACTTTTATCAATTTACTATTTACCAATCTAGGCAATAGTGCTATTTGATAGAAGCTATATTTATACTCTCTTTTTTTAAAATTTAAAATGGTTTGTTTTTTATTGTTTCTGAAAACATTTTAAAGAATTGAGCACTTTCAATAAAAAAAACAACTACAAGTTGAACATGAGTCAACAGCGGAACATGCAGTGGTTACAAAAGCCAATGCAATTTTAGGCTGCATCAATAGAATAGTATAGTATAGTGTCTAGATCAAGGGAAGTAATAGTGCCACTCTATTCTGGTTTAGTCAGGCCTCACTTGGAATACTGTGTCCAGTTCTGGGCACCACAGTTCAAAAAGGATGTTGACAAGCTAGAGTGAGTCCAAAGGAGTGTCACCAAAATGTTGAAGGGTTTGGAAACTATGCCGTATGAGGAAAGAGCTAGGTATATTTAGCCTGGAGAAGAAACGGTTAAGAGGTGATATGATAGCCCTGTTTAAATACAGTGGGGCAAAAAGGTATTTAGTCAGCCACCAGTTGTGCAAGTTCATCCACTTAAAAAGATGAGAGAGGCCTGTAATTGACATCATAGGTAGACCTCAACTATGAGAGAGAAAATGAGAAAACAAATCCAGAAAATCATATTGTCTGATTTGGAAAGAATTTGTTTTCAAATTATGGTGGAAAATAAGTATTTGATCACTGACAAGCAAGACTTCTTCTTTAAGAGGCTTCTCTGTCCTCCACTCATTACCTGTATTAATGGTGTGAAGAAATCAACTGTGGGAGCAATAATTAGAAAATGGAAGACACACAAGACCACTGATAATCGCCCTCGATCTGGGGTTCCACACAAGATCTCACCCTGTGGGGTCAAAATGATCACAAGAACAGTGAGCAAAAATCCCAGAACCACATGGAGGGGCCTAGTGAATGACCTGCAGAGAGCATTTGGATGATCCAGAAGAGGATTGGGAAAATGCCATATGGTCAGATGAAACCAAAGTAGAACTGTTTGGTAGAAACACAACTCGTCGTGTTTGGAGGAGAGAGAATACTGAGTTGCATCCAAAGAATACCATACCTACTGTGAAGCATGGGGATGGCAACATCATTCTTTGGAGCTGTTTCTCTGCAAAGGGACCAGGACGACTGATCTGTGTACATGAAAGAATGAAATGGACCATGTATCATGAGATTTTGAGTGCAAACCTCCTTCCATCGGCAAGGGCATTGAAGATGAAATGTGGCTGTGTCTTTCAGCATGACAATGATCCCAAACACACCATCTGGGCAATGAAGGAGTGGCTTTGTAAGAGCCTGGCCTAGCCAGTCTCCAGATCTCAACCCCATAGAAAGCCTTTGGAGGGAGTTGAAAGTCCGTGTTGCCCAGCGACAGACTGTGATTTCCTGCATGGCAGGGGTGGATTGGATGGGCCTTGAGGTCTCTTCCAACTCTATGATTCTATGACAAGACTTTCTGGTTTGCTTAAAAAAACACTAGATGAATACTGAGGATACGGCATCTTGGGAGTGTTTGAGGGTGGAGAGCAGGATGTGTTTAGGGGCTGGAAGTTGAGAATGTGGAATAAGAGAACAAAGGACAGTTCAGGATGCAAACCTATGCATACTTATTTGGGTAAAAACCTACTTAACTCAGTAAATATGCATATCGATAATTGTACAATGGACCAACATGCTTGTTGTTTCTTTTTAAAAAATGCAATGCTTTTAAACATTTATTATTTTTTCTCAACTCCATTAAAAGGGGTTGTGGTCTCATCTTTAGACAACCAAGAAATGAATGCAGGAACTTCATGCACTGAAAATGAAAGTTTATGGTGTCTTTAAAATTATCTTTGTAGACATGTTATAAATAACTAGAAATTCAAATGGTAATAATATCTGTTGGTGACCACAAATGTAGGACGTGAGAAGGGAAGAATCTAATGTAGCATTAAAAAACATTTTGAAAATGAATCCATAAATGCTTCCAAGAGTTGTACTAGATGAAAAGAACAATTTTGAGGAAAATATATGAGCCCTTTCTATCCTTGCTCTGGTGCTGACCCAGGTTGGTCCCTGAGTTGATGCAAGGATGGGTGGTTGTCTACACATCCATCCTCTCACTGACTTGGGACCTGGGACAGGCATGTGCTCTTTACCTTGCTGTTCATCTCTCTGATAGAAATGCATCTAACAGATGCATTTGATGTGGAAACGGGGCACTCATTTGCCCAGGCTGACAAGGTGGTGGGGTGGGCTTCTCAGTTGGAGCAACATATGGCAAGGTAAGGAGGACATGTAAACATCCAGGATTGCAGCACCATTTCTATGAAACCATTTGGCAAACAGGGGTAAAGTTCTCCAGGGTATCAGTTTTTTACTCTAGGATCAAGCTGGATCCTCTAAATTCATGTCTGATTTGGCAGGATCAAGGCTGATCCTGCCCCTGCAGTTTTGGCCTGCATCATCTGAATTAGATAATTTAGATTTAGATTAGAAGTGAGGCTGGCAGAAACTCATGCCTTTTGGCCCATGCAGACAACTCTGGTGTCATATTAAATATTTGTTCCAACTTGAGAAAGATGCTTTGTGAATAATTTCTTTGCATCATTGAAAGTTAAATGCACTAGATTCTAGGCGGACATTTTAAAAAATACTTTGGAAAACTGTGAAAACCTAGCTTGTATAATTCTGAATTTCAAACATTTCTACAAGAGCAAAAACTTTCTTTGTATGAACACCTAATTGTTATGAGTGTGTAATTAAATCTTTTATTGCATTTGCATAGAACAGGAGTAAGACCTACAAGCCAAAATGTACAGCTGCAATTAAATACTGACTGAATATATGAATAAGTAACAAATTATCTACAGAAAGAAACATATGCTTGAATTTCTTTCCAGCCAATTAGTTAGCACAGTTATCATGGGATGTACTCTTGAGATGGTTTGTTTATGACTTCTAGAACAAATAACGCCACTGAAGAAATGATTACACGATAACTAAAATCTGTACCATAGATATCATAGTCAACAAAATTACACCACATGAAGCCCATGCAAATCTTTTGGGACAATGATTCAAGGTACATCTTTGGTGGAAATAAGCACCACTTGGTGCTGGTTTATTTTTTAGAAGGTTTTGAACTTCTATTGCTTAATATTTGTGTCGTTGTAAGCATTTTTTCACTGTATTTATCAGTGGCATCATTAAAATGTGGGCAGTGCAGCCCACACTGGGTGACACCCCAGAAGAGGACTGACACCTGGTTGGGCCTCTTCCTGTACCCCTTACTGCTGCTGCAAATAGGATGACATGGAGGTACTGTGGGAGAGGGCTAGGCCCCATTCCACCTTGCTGCCACTGTGTTTTCCTACTCATGAGTGGAATGATGTGGAAGCACTGAGGGAAATGGCCAGGCACACTATCCCTGAAGCCCCACCCCTGGGATCCAGGGACACTGCTGATATTTGTTTTAATTTCTGTAAGCCAACTTGAATCTCAGTTTTGGAGAAAGGACAGGATAATAATAGGAACAGGAACAATAATTGTTATTGTTCTTCCATGGCTATACTGGTTACTAGTTTTTATACTTGCTGACTTCTTGTTTGTTTGCTTTTCCATGCCCAGTTGCTACTTGCATCCTTCTAGCCTGCAGCCATTTTTTCCTCTTCCCTCTCAATCCCCATTAGCCATGCATTTGAGTATACACAATAAGTAAAGCATGTATATGTTTTTACAAATATGAAAGGGCTTATATCTTTTGCTGCTAGATGTGTATGTGAGTATAAGACTGGTTTTTGTTCAACTTCTCCCATTTCAATTTGATTGCCCAGATAGAGGGAAGAAGTAGTCTTACTACAAAAACAGTGGTCTAGTCCCATTACATTTGGTGTTGCTCAAAGATTCCTGGTGTGTGACAAAATAAAGACAAATATTTTGCAATTAAAGAAAACATGCCTTTAAACCAACACAAAATATATGTTTATATTTAAGGCAGGGGCATCAATAAGGAGATATAGCAGATGTGGACGGCACCAGATGACACTCTGAGGGAGGTGACACCATTGCTCTTCAAACACCTGCCTTTGGGCAGAAATGGGCAGTGGCATTCACCCATGTCCCTTGAAAATGTTGAAGAGATGGTGTGACTGGTAAGACTCAGTGGGAGAGGAAAGGAGAGGTTCCAGGTTTTTAATTTTTTTGAATTTTTAAAATTCTTTAACATTTTTTTTTTAAATAACACTCAATTTTCATGTTAACTATGGCCCAAAACAGATGGCCCAAAAGGAGTGGCCTCTGGCCACTTCAGAGGCATGACATGAAGATGACGCATGCCCCCGATGCAGCTGGAAGCTTCTTCAAGGCCGCCTAAGGGAGTCTGAAGCTACTGGCCAAAGGAAAGTCTGCTCCTTGCCAGTGGCCTGTTTGGGACTGCAGTGGCAGCCCACTTTGAGAGTCTGTCTGGTTGCCATTGTCTCTGGTTGATAGCAGGCTGATTGTGGCTGGAGAGGCCAGAGGGTGCTCCTAGCTGCCCATCTGTTTTACTACTACATGAAACTTTGTGCATGTAAATACATTCAGGCTGTGGGTATGATAGTGTACTTTAAAGGTATAATTTTAATTTTTCTAGTTGTTTATGTCACAACTATTACCATTGTTTTCAGTGATGAATGGGAATTATGATTCATTCGTAATGTTAGTACAAAAACATTACTAAGGATTCTGTATGGTGTAGAGGTCAATGGGGGTGGTGGTGACACCATTAGTTACTGCACTGAGTGATGCCAGCCCTAGTAATGCTACTGACTTAAGGGCCACATATGGTCAAATTTAAGAGAGGAACAATACCATTATTTTTAAGATAGCCAAAAGTGATTTTGAGAGCCAGAGTGGCTTAGTGATTTGAGTGTTGGACTATGACTATGGAGACTAACATTCTATTACCAGCTCAAACATGGAAATGTACTGTGGCCTTAGGAAAGCCAAATGCTTTCAGCTTGAGGGGAAGGCAACAGCAAACCTCCTCTGAACAAATTCGGCCAAGAAAATCCTTTGATAGGTTTGCCTTAGGATTGCCATAAGTCAGAAAAGCACACAACAGCAAGAAGTGATTTCACAGAATCATCACTTGTTTTGTTTCTGCAGCTATTTGCATTAATTTTTTAAAAAAAGATAAATCCAAGAATTTCACAAAGAGATACGTGTATACACCATATCTGCAGTGGCCCTTGGTGTCTGTTGGGCTTTGGTTCCAGGTTCCCCCCCCCAAAGGATACCAACGTCTATGGATACATATGTCCCATTAAATACAGTTACATAGTAAAATGGTGCTGCTTATGCAAAATGGCAAAATCAACATTTGCTTTATGGAATATGTACATTTTAAAATAACATTTTCAAGCTGTGGATGCTTGAACCTGTGGCTAAAGAATGCATGGATATAGAGGACCAACTATACACATCATAGCAGTGTACACACTATGATCAATGCCTTCTGCTCTGGAAAAAACAAACAAAAACAAAGCCATACAGAACTATTTATGCTTTGTTCATTAGAGTTACTATGGCTCACAGTCAGCTGTGGGCTGTAGTGGTAGAGGAAAGTTCTAAGGGTATTATGGACTATTGAAAGACATAGAGCAAATGTTTGTTTAATTGTTTGTTTGTTTGTTTGTTTGTTGGATTCAACTTTTCTTTCAAAATGGGATTCAAGGCAGCTGAATTCACAAATCAAGCCTGAATTCACAAGAAACAAAATAACTAAACTGAGGCAATAGTACTTGGACATATAAGATTACATGACTCACTGGAGAAGACAATACTGGGAAACTGGAAACAGTAGGTAAAGATGAAGACCACATTACAGAGAGGATGAGTCAGTCAAGGAAGCCATGACCTTGAGTTTGCAATATGTGAGCAAGGCTGTTGATGACTAGGGCTTCTTGGTGTTATCTCATACATAATTTTGCCATAGGTCAAACTGATTTGGTACCAAATAACAACAAAAGATAATTATATCAGTGAGGATTTGATCAATCAATAATTTTGTTAAGTTGTGATGATTTGATGGTTCTACTGTAGTTGGAAATGAAGTTTGGTGGCTGAAGAAAATGGATTTAGCCCTGATCTTTCTTTTCTTCCAGTCCTTTCCCATAGCAGCCAACAACAGAGATTTTGTTGGCTTATTGATATGAGAATATGAAGGCCTACTTTGTTTATACATACTTGGAAGCTAGTCCCATTGAACAAGCTGTATCTTACTTATTGTGAATGTTCATTTACTTAAGTAAACATGCATAGGGTAAGGCTGAAACAGGTTTCAATTAAGTTGTTCCTCTTGAGAATGGTTATGGGGGAGAAGGGTCAAGGGGTCGAAGGGAGACAGATCTGCCTAGCTCCAAACACATGAATGCTCCTATTTCTGGATCAAATCCTAAATCTTAAGTGGAGAGGTGTTTATAGCAAAGCACCTGGATCACCATCTTTTTATGGGTGTAGCTGCCTTTGCAAGGTAATTTAATATGGCTCATTCACATCTGTCATTTCAATTTTGGAAGTACTATTAAAAATGAAGCATTCTCTGTCGGGGAGAGAATGCACAGATATGGTTCAGGTGCTGTCTAGCTTATGGGATTTGTAGACTGGACCACATATGTTGAATGTGTACAGAAGAAGTATTTATAGGCCAATAGCAAATATGGATATTAAATTAACTATGTCAAAACATTTGGCAAGCGCACTACATAGTGGACTTGCTGGGCAGATATTTTACCAGTTTTCTGAAATGCAGAAATCAAAAGAGAGAATAAGACATTCAGTGATATTGTGATTACTCTTCTGTTATGAACTAATGCAAATCACATGATATATATATTTTTTAAATGCAGTTATCATCTGAACCTATTAAGGGTAGATTTTCATAGATATACTCCACAGTATAAATGGATGGATTTGTTTACTTTATGTCAGATCTCCATGTGTGTTCAAGATAAGATTTAATTCAAGTAATTTCGAAAGCATGACCGAACTGACGCTTCAGTGTTTGGTAGCTCAAGAAACAAGTTACATAGCTCAATAACTTGTGATCATTTTAAGCCATTAACTAACTGATTAATTAGTAAAACTCATAAAAACAGTCATATGTATTTTCCAAATAACTCTCTCCCATTTCTCTTATTTATGTGTCTTCATTGTGCCTCTTGTTGCACATTTGCAGGACTTGACTTCTGTTGCTGTTTCTCAGAATTCATTTAGGTGCAATGTACATCATTGTTGACCAGCCATGAAATAATGAGACCAGAGACAAATAAGTGGATTAAACAATGACTATTTTATTGACCCAAAATCTATTTAGCTGTTTGACGCCTGGGAGTAAGGAAATTGATAAACAAGGTGAGGAGAGCAACCTGTTGTGGGTCCAGCTGAGGCCCAGATGTCAACTATGGCACTTCCCCAGCCATCCCTTGGGCAAAACACCAGACCCTAAAGGCAATCCAGAGTAGATTGATTGCTGCCTTGGCCAGTCATATTTGGAAGACCAAAACCTGGAGCTCTTCCTCTGAAGCCATTAAACTTTCAAAGAGGGAGTAAACCCCAGATCAGCTGCAAGAGCAGTCTCCTTCCCACACACTTCAGTCACTTATCCTGTGGAGACTGATCCAGAGACCAACCCTCCACCACAATGGAGTGCCAAGGTGAACATCAAAGGAAATCTATTTAAACACATCTCAAACCAATTATCCAAGTCTCAACAGATACAGTATAGTGTAGCCAAATGCCCGAGGTGAAGTAAAAAATAAAATCCTACCCAGCACTTATATGACCAGCAAGCTCACACTACATTGTTGCAATAAGAGAAGAAGAGCCACTCTTAAATAGCCTTCTTGGGCTCTAAACAAACGGGTGCTAAAGGGCGCTCTCGTCACATGCTAGCGTTGTTCAGGGCGGAGCTTACACCCCACCCCCGCAACCCTAGCATGTGACGAGGGCGTCAAGATGGTGGTGCACTGTCTACACGGGCACAGCCATCACTATGTAAGCGCTGCACGGCATCCACACGGTGCTATGCGGTGCTTATGTAATGAATGCACCAGTGGCACACTTATAACACCTTTGCCACACGCTGCTGCAGCTTTAAAGGAACCTGCATTTTGTGGGTTCTTTTTCCTCCGGCAGGAAGCCAGACAGTTAGGTCACTGTGGCTTTCCATTTGCAGAAAAACAGGTGTTGGGAGGGTGCCCTTTGGGGGCAGTATGTACTACCCCACTGTTTCCCCTATGACTTGACACAGTTGGCCAATCAGACCAAGCTGTCACTTCCATAGAATCACAGAGTTGGAAGAGACCACAAGGGCCATCCAGTCCAACCTCCTGCCATTTAATCACTTTCAATTAGCCTCTATTCATGAAGACCAACAAAGAGGCCTCTTCTCCCACATCAGCTTTGCTGCACAGTTCAGGGGCCAATTGGTACCACAAAATTTTAGCCATGCCAGTTCAATATGTCTTAAAGGCATGTTCTCGATGGGTCTTAATGAACATCCTATTTTATTTTTCTACTTTCTTCCTATAACTTCATTTCCTATAAGTATAATTCTGTTCCCAAGATCCACAGGTACCATATATACTTGTGTATAAGTCGACCTCATGTATAAGTCAAGGGCAGTTTTGAGGGCCGAATTCATGGATTTTGATATGACCCATGGATATGTTGAGGGTCAAACACTGGGGCATGTTACAAAAGATCTAAAGGGGAAAACAAAGCACCACTTCCATCCCTCCTTCCCTGGACCTCTCCCAAGGGTCACAGTGTTGGCATGGAAAATGGGGAAACAAGCCTCAGTACACACACCCTCTCCCTCCCTCCCTCCCTCCCTTTACCACCAGGATTTCCAAAGCAAAACAGGGTACAACCCCCTCTCCCCTTCACCACCAGGTTTTCCAAGGCTCATGGATTGCAAAACGGGGTACAGACATCTCTTTCTCTTCCTTTTACCCCAGGATTTCCAAGTCTCATGGCTTGCAACATGGGGTACAAGCCTCGGCATACTCTCTCTCTCCCTCTCCCTTGCCTTACCAGCTATTTGTTAGCTCTGGCTATGAAAGAAGGCTGAGGGATAAGACACACATACATGAGAGGAAAGCCTGCGGGGACTCAAACAGGGAGGCAAACTCTCTCTCTCCTCTCTCTCTCTCTCTCTCTCTCTCTCTCTCTCTCATATTCTGTCTCCCTTGCCTCACCAGTTCTTTGTTAGCTCTGGCTGGGAGAATGCAGTAAAACCCATCTTTGATGTTAAACACATGTTTATCCCATTGGGAAAACAGTGGGACAAAGCCCGTGTGGTACTCTCCTATGTTACAATATGTTAAGACATGTTATCTGCCTGGAGGGATGGAAAGATTATTTACCACTGTTTGTTTCTATCCTGAAAAATGAGTTGTTTCATATTCTGGAAACCTGGCTGGAAAGAATAACAAAGTCATGTGAATTTTGCAGTTTTTGCAGATATTCACTTGTGCTGAAGTATTTCCAGATAGCCGCTAGAAGATATTTTGAGTGGTAAATTGTTGGGGCTAGAAGAAAAGTAGCATAGAAATGAAATAAAATGAATGAATGAATGAATCAAACACAAAAATCATGTGGCTATCTGCAAACTGTTTTGTTTCCAGCAAGTAGTTTTTTATACAAAAAAAAAAAAAACTTTCTAAAATTACTGTGTAAAACAAGTGTTTTTTGTGTTAAATCTTGATCTTTGCACAGAACACTAATTTTCTGGAAAGAGTAGTGTGATTTTTTTTTTGCATGAAAAAAATTTTTTTTTTGTATAACAGACTTTTTACTTTAAAAAACACCCCCCCCCCAAACACTCCTGCTTTCCAGAAATTAACACAGGTAATATATGCAAAAATCTTGTCAGGTTTTTTTTTTTTTGGCAAAATAACTAATTTTGCACAAAAATTGGGTGACTTTAAAATGTTATTAACATGAAAAATCTGTTTTTTACAAAAATGATTTTCTGCATAACCCTTGTTTCTAGATAGACCCATGGTTAGGGTTCTTTTTTTTCAATCCAAGTTGTATAGATTTTGCCCAAAAAACAGCCATTTTGCACAAAAGTGGCTATCTAGAAAGTGTATGGAGAGGGTTTGCAAGAGAAGACAACAATCAAAAACATGATTTTTGTGCAAAAAAAACCTTGTTGAGACCTAAGAAATTTAAACACCCAATTCTAAACTGCAAATCCAACAATCCACAGGACGTTACCATGACAATTACAAGGAATCAAAGCACTATACCTGTCTGGTGTAAAATGGTTCCAGCTGTACTTCCTATGCACATGTGCTTTATTTCAAAAAGTGAAAAGAAAATAGTTATGCACAAAGACAACTTTCATGAAATCTTGGCAAAAACTGTGTTCCTTTTCTTATTCTGCCTCACTGAAATGAGAAATGTCACTGAGAATTGTAGTCAACCTCTTTTGTCAAGAATGAGAATTTTTTCAAATCTTTTTGAGATCTTTCACTGTCCATGGTACAACTCCCCAGCTGTCTTCCCCTTCTAGTGGTTCCAGTTGATATTCTGGACATGCCTGCCATTTTAATTCATGCTGTATCTCCTTTCCTTCCTAGACAGAAGACATGTAGAAGTCAGACAGTTTTGCCAGCATGTGTCTTCTGACAATTGACCTCCAGCATAATTTGCATATAGGATTTCTCTGCTGTACCACATGAGCTTTTAGAAATCCTCTAGCTTTAATATACTTTGTTTTCTTTAGAATTATCAAGACTAACAATAATTCATCAGAGGCAGATGACTATCCAGAAACATAATTAATCATGATTATTTATGGCATCCTTAATTATGGAGAACTCCCAGGGGATAGACTTCAGTTACATTCCAAAACCTTCAGACTGTAATTACTTCCCATTGTATTGTAAATATTCTTGCTCTACACTTTCAGAAATGTAGAGCATATTTAGAATGCTGTGGGTCATAAGAGTACAATCATGTGGCATACAATTAAGTGTGAGTAGCCATGTGCTGAAATTGTACCTAGCTTATGAAAATAATTTAATAATTATAATTTTTTATTCAGGGAAATAAAGAATATTTTGTAATATAATTCCCCAAGGGGGATTTCCATTTAGCTTAATATAAAAGACTAAATCCAACTGTTGGGATCAACTAGAGTAGGCCTTTTGAGTCAAAGGAATTTACATAAGTGTTGGCTTGCTGAGTTCCCATTGATTCAGTTTACTCCAGTTGGGAATAACAATTTTCTTTAGCCCAAAGGTATGCTTTGTATTCTATGGCTTTTGTACAAAGTAGATTAAAAGTTATGGTAGGGAGAATTAAATCTTACCTGTAGGGTACCAATTCTCAAAGACATTTTCATTTCAAAGATGAGAGAGATATCCCCCCCCCCCCCCAAAAAAAAAGGAATCTCATTTCTACTAAGGAGAACATGGCTTCTGGTATAACTCGATTGAAAAAAGTTATACAAATTTCTAACTTATTATATAACCCAGGATATGCAATTAAAAAGTAATAGAGGCATGTAAAATTATGATATATATATATATATATATATATATATATGAGTGTATGTGTGTGTGTTTGCATTGAAGTGGAAATGATTGCATCTCTGGTTGTTAAGGATGTTGAATATTTTCTAAATAATAAAGAAAAAGTTATGATGGTGTCTTAAAAGTGAAGGCTCCAAAACATTTTTTTAAATTGAAAGGCATATTACACAACAAAGTCATTTGGGTATAAATGAAAAATGAAAAACTCTTTGTTTTAAAAGTACAGGGAGCTTTTCTGAAGAGAAAGGATACCATTTCCCCCTCAGCACTGCTATAACCAGAGGGTATGTTCTAAAGCAGGGAGATTTACATAATAGATTTTTAGAACTATGTGGGAATAGTAGATGAAGTTCATAGAATCATAGAATCACAGAGTTGAAAGAGACCACAAAGGCCATCCAGTCCAGTCCAACCGCCTGCCATGCATGGTATTTAAATGTACAGTAAACTCATTGATTGCAGATTATTAATTATTGGCAGCAGAGTTTTACAAATCTTGCTTAGAAAACACCATGATAGGTTCACCTTAGGGTTATTATAAGTTGTGAACGACCTGAAGGCACAAAACAACAATTTTCTCAATCAGTTTCACAATCTGTCAGCACAATTTCATCTCCTTACTGTCAGATGTAAAATTATACTGAAAAATTAAACATAAAATTCAAAGATAAAATGCCATCTTAGATTCACTATGGATGGGACAATCTTTAGGACCAATCTTTATATCTTTTGTGGATCCGGGGTTCATATTTTGACCACTTCTTTTCTAAATAATGTTGAGGGCTCAAAGTGGAGCTGAGACTGCAGTGCTTTCCTTATCCCTTACATCCGTGTATGCACTGTGTCCTACCAGAGAATGGAAGACCATATCCAGAAGGTGCCAAAAAATTGTTGCAAAATATGTTTTTCAGAAACCCTGATAAGACGTAGGCTAATTAGAATCTACACAGTGTGGGACTTATTCTGTGCAAAAATTTACAAGTGACTATTTTGTGCAGCAGTTTCTGCACAAATAATAATAATAATAATAATACATTTTATTTATACCCCGCTCTTCAGCCAAAGCTATCAGAGCGGCTTACAATTTGTTAATTAGACAAGTCCCCTCAAGATGGTGGTTGAAAGGAGGGCTCTTCTTGCTTCCAGCAGGAGGTGGCCTGCCTTTCTCTCCCCTCAAGATGGTGGTTGAAGGGAGGGCTCTTCCTTATGAATAGCATTTTCATAGTGGGAAATGATATTTCTACACAGATGTTTCTATGTCATGCACATAAAAAGCTGCTTTCTGCATAGAAAATGATATAATTGGGGACTTGTTTTGTGCAAAATTCGTATGTGGATGATTTGCATAAAAACAGCATTTTCTGAGCAGAAAATAATATTCCTATAAGCTATATCATTTTGTAAGTAGAAAATGCAGTCTCTTATGCAGAAAATATGCAGAAAACAACCATGCATCAATTTTGCACAAAATAAGTCCTGAACTGGAACTAGCCTTTGAAATGGCAAGATTTTTGAAGACTTTCTCACAGCAAGAAGAAAATTGCTGAAATTCCTCTTTGCTGCTTTTGAGAATAAATGTATTGAAGAATTGCATCCCCAGCACATCCCAGAAACTCCAGACCACTCCACTTTGAAGCCAAAAATTGAATTGTATTTGTGTTCAGCTAAATGTAAATACGAGTGCCCTGCACAGCCAGGGGACCTGAGAAAATACAACTCCCAAGGGCTAGGATATTTTGACATGTTTAGTTTCCAAAACTAACCTTTCCAAGCTCTCGGCAGATCCCTACTCTAATCCTTGCATCTCTATGCCTGAAATGCTGCAAAGTGTTGGTTCATTTTGCACTCACCATAAAAATAGATATGGATGTGTAAATTTGGCTTACACCTGTAAATATCACTAACTGGATGCCAGTATATACAACAAAGGTGAGAAATAAGGGAGAGTCATGAAGGTGTCCAGGCATGGAGACAGTGAATGCAATTCTAGTATCCGCACCCCTAAGTTCATCTCCACTTTAAGCACTCATGTGCTTTTCAGAATATGTGGCTAGAGGTGTAGAGCTGGGAATTTGTTTTTCATTGGTCACTATACACTTTCTTTAGGCCCCCTTGCCCCACTGCAGTTTTGTGACTTTCCCCCCACCCCTTGTTATCCAGTCTCTGGAGTGTGTGTAGATCTCAGGGATTATTCCAAAACCTTTGCTTTAACAACCACAGAGTCTCCTCATATATCCCTGAATGCATTGCCTTCTGGACTTAATTTTTTGGTATATATATATATATATATATATAATCTCTGTTCCCTTCATGATACATTCTCTAAACCTCTGCAGGCTCTGAATCACTCATTAAAAGAAAATTAGAGAAAATTTCCTTTAAATTATTCAATGTGTTTAAATATTAAGAAAAATTATAAAGATACATTATTTTAAAAAAAGTTAAAAGAGAAAAAAATCCTGTTCCAGTTCAAAGTCAACAAAGGCTCTCTCCTCACAGAAGCCAACTGGCATACATTTAAATGATTTGCCATCACTTAAACATAAGGGTTGTTGACAAGCCTTATGCAGCACTCTTACTGTATCCTTTTTAAAACACATATATAAATGCATATGTGAAACACTAGCAGTTTCTGTCTCATGCAAACAATCATATATAACATCTTAACCTGTAGTCTGCAGACACCTAGGAGGCAAAGGCTTGAAGACTGCTCAGCTCACCATCTCTTTGTGGTGGTGTGGCCACATCATAGGAGCCAAGTAGTGGGCATCTACATTGTTATTCAGTCTGCTCCAGCTGCAAACTGGTGGAAAGTAGCAGGAGAAAAGTCTTAGCCCCTCCCCCCACCTTTGATGGAAGGTTTAATGGATAGTGTAATTGTTCAACATTCAGAGATGATGATGATGATGATGATGATGATGATGATGATGATGATGTCGGTTTGGGGTGGGATGTGGCAACAAAAAGTATTTGAAGGGGTCCCTGGGAGAAAAAAAGGTTAAGAACCATTGATGTATATCATTTCTCAGGCACCTGCTTTCTTGACTTTGAACAACTGCTCTGGAGAAAAATGTTATGCTCCTTTTGCTTTTTAAAGCTGGTATCTTACAGGTCCTCCTCTTCATTTGGGAAGGTCACTTTATGTCTGACAATGTTATCCAACTGACAAACTTGAAGTAAGCTCAGAGCTGTATAATCATCTTATTGCTCCTGCAGAGCAGTTCGGTATCCATTTTCAGAGGCTGGATGGGGCAAGCTGGTACTTTTGAATAGCAGCTGGGTTTACTGGTAAAAAACAAAGGTAGCTTCTGGTTCACTGAGCTCTTCTTTGGAGGCTGAAACAGATTAGAAAACTATCAACTGGTAATGAGACAATCAGCATTTTCTTCCATCTTAAGTCTGAGCGTGAAGATAAAGCCTTTTAGCCTCAACTGGATACATCCTGCCTTACATCAACAATTTAAAATGAACCAATAAAAATATCATTCAAAGCTGACATTCCATAACAATTTACCTGGGAGTAAGTCCCATGCAACATGGGACTTTCTTTTGATTAGAGATGTACAGGGTACAATAGTAAACTCTTATTTATTCCGGGCACAGTCAAAGACTAGGGATTAGACTGGATGGCCCTTGTCGTTTCTTCCAACTCCACAGTTCTATGAACTGTATGGGAACTATATGGGAACTATTGTCACACAGAGGCAAATTGGTTAAATCCTGTGCAGAAATGGGATTTTAAAATCTTGCAGGTTGTTTTTCAGACGTGTTGGCATCTATGAGAAATAGCACGACATTAAGCTGAATGCAAAGACAACAAAACACACTCCTTTTTACTTCTGGGAAGTTCCCGAAAGTAAAAAGGAACAGGTTTTGTCGATTTTGCATTTAGATTAAAGTTGCGTTGTTTCTCATTGATGCAAACGCCATCTGAAAAACTGATGGCTTTTGTGGGTTATTTCTAATTTCTGTTCAGTTTAACCGGGAATGTTGTGTGAAAAACAACCTGCTGTTGTGTGGTTTTTTTCACTTTAAATTAAGGTTCTGTATGGGATCAGTCCTGTGTGATAAACACTTATGATTCTGTGATTCCATGACTTAAGAACTCAGTTTTAATTGATTTCAATGAAACATAGAGGAAGATGACTGGTCTTGTATTTCCTTATGAAAGGTGTAAGGATGATGAAAATGATGACAGTAGTGGTAGTGGTGATGATGATGAAGACAGTGATCAAAATGGTGGCGATGTTCCCAATAACTGAAAAGACAAGTTCAATGTATCACATTTTTCCTTAAAAAGTTTATCAAGCACTATGGACTGCTCAGAATATGCTGCCCCCCACTGCTTTGGACTCCTGATTTTAATGGCCTGTATGTGTTGCAGAAAGGTGAGGAGCTGATTTACCATTGATTCAGGCTGCATCCTCACAATAGAAATAATCAAGATTGAAACCACTTTAACTACCATGGCTTTGGAATTATGGGAACTATAGTTTGATGAGGTACCAGAGCTTTCTAACAGAGATAGCTATATGTCTCACAAAACTACATTTTGCAGAATTCCATAGAATTGAGCCAAGGGAGTTAAAGTGGTGTCAACATGGGTTATTTCTGCAATGCGGATTCAGCCTCAACCTCAAGGGGTTGCTATAAAATTTAAAGAGCTGCAAATGTTAGATTGTGCCAGTCATAGTAGCCCTTACCTCAACAGCCCTTTTCAACTGGCGAAAAAGAATGTAGTCTCTACATGCAAGGAAAGGATGAGCATACTAGATCCGCCCATTCCACAACACCATTCTTTTCATGCCCCATGAAATAAGAGGCTGGTGGATCCAATGTCAATGAGGAATTAAATCTACTCTGGGTTTTATTCCAAATTTTAAAGGATCTATTCAAGATACTGAATCTTATCTTCAGCACAGGCTTAAATTTTAGATATGTCTCTTCACTAAATTAGACTCATAGAAACAGTGTAAGGGCGATCCCTGTAGAGGTTTATTATGTATATATAAATAAAGCAAAAACATGATGTAAAAGAGACAATGATAATTATAAGGGAAATAAAGACATTTGAAATCTAACCTGAGGAAGGGAAGGCAGAAAATGAGTGTGTATTTTTTAAAAAAAAATAAATTAAAATTTAATTTTATGTTGTTTTCCAAAAGGCCTTGATAAAAGTTTTAAAATGGAGCTATACATGATAAAGTGCTCTAACTAGAAACATAATACATATGGCTTAAAAAGGAAATAAAGAAATCTTCCCAGGGAACAGTTGGTGATATTCTTTCCTCTCTCCCCACCCTCCACCCCATAGCCTTTTTCTAATTATTTCTTTCATTTCCCCCTTTGCCTTTGAGGTGAATGAGATGTAGAATGTCAATTTCTGTCTTTCAGACTTTGTGGCCTTGAGAACAGACTACATGTGACTGAAGAAATCAATGCAAGTTTTGGCATTGATTTCAAGAAAACCTGGATTTAATCTATTATGCTTCAAATTGACTCTATCTTGTTGAGCGAAAAATTATGACCAATGTTTTCTGAGAAAACCAGCTCTCATGTGTCCTTTCAAGTGAAAGATATTCAGAAAAATTTCTAAAATATTGGACAAAATAAACAAACATGTCAGTTGTGCAGGGCTGCCTCAGCCTCAAATATTAGTATAGAAAGCTGACTGAGATGTAGAACGGGTCTAGGCTGCTCTGGAAAATATTTATGTCCCATGAAACTCCCACCAAAGTGTGAAATTTTCAGCCAGTTTAGGCTGAGATGTTAAAAAATTATTTTCCCACATCCAACACATTCTAAGTCTTTGTACTTTTTCACACATGTTAATGGAGCGAACTTTTCTTTATTC
Source organism: Urosaurus nigricauda (assembly GCA_034509955.1). Classification (NCBI taxonomy): domain Eukaryota; kingdom Metazoa; phylum Chordata; class Lepidosauria; order Squamata; family Phrynosomatidae; genus Urosaurus; species Urosaurus nigricauda. Next base: position 44,625,400 of record JAOEGL010000003.1, on the reverse strand, counting down.
CACTCCATGTCTTAGTATCTGGGAAACAAGTCCAGATTTAGGAAGAAAAACAATTGCTCTACTTTCACTGTATCCTCTCTTCATTAATATGCAGCGTATGTTGATATTTATGGATTTACAGCCTGTATGGTAACTAAGAAATTCTGAGGAGAAACAATTCAGGAAAGAAATATACCAAAGATAAGAGGCTTGTGCGGCCAGATGAAACACAGGGTTAGAGATACTCATGATTATGTCTAAGCTGGTTTCCATTTCATATAAAATTATGTCATATTATTATTGTACATTAGCAACTGGTGGCTCCAGTGCTAGTGAGGTGGTGAATCCACTCTGCATTTTAATTTGAACTTTGAAAGAAAAATCTAGGTTGCTGGGCCTGTTTTTGAAATAGAGATCAGCACCTTGGATAGCTCTAGCAAAATCGGGTCTAAAACCCAAGAGTTAATTCACCATGGAACCCTCCACTCACCACTGTCGTTGTATAAAAACCAAACCGAAAACTTTGAAAACTTTGAAATTTAAAAAGGTTGCCATATTGGAGATCATCTGTGCATATCCTGGCAAACACTGGTATGGGCCCTAGCACAATACAAAGTACTGTGTAAGAATTAGAGGTACCAAATTAGTTTCCCCAGGATCCTTTATGTCTTTCTCACTGTGAAATTTTATATTTAAAAATATTATGTAACCATAATAAAGGTCATATACTATCAAAACATCAGTCATGTTTACTCAAGATGGTGGTGTGCAGAGTCAGGACAAATACCATGTGGCAAACATGGCAACCTATAACCAATACTCTCTCTCTCTCTTTCTCTCTCTTCAATTGTTCTCTCTTATTTCTCTCTCACCCACTTTATGGCACTGAGATACCCTTCAATTCATTGGCATCCCCTGAGATTCAGAAAGGTTCTTCATTACTCCACCCCTCATTATAATACAGCTGCTTTTATTCCACTTCTGTTCCCTGCACTCCTCTCCTAGCTTATTGCCACTGGGGTCTTTTCTTCCAATTGGGCAAGGTTGTTCCATTTCCTTCGCCTTTTTCCCCATTAAAACACTTCTGTCTCCACTTTGAAACACTCAATCAAAACCTAGAGTGCCTTTTGTAGATAAACATAGCCTAACCCTTCCTGCCCTGTTAGATAGTTATCTACTCCAGGTTACCCTAATCTCACTATTTGTCATTGGCTTCCCTTTGTTTCACTACCCTGTCTTGCACAATAAGAATTCTGGAAAGGGATCACCTGTCTATGGTGTTCTCTAGATCTCTTTTAAGAAATATTAAATGACATCTGTAGCTACCATAGCTGTGGTTGTTACAATAAAGTGTTTGAACAATAAAAACAAAAACCAGCAGTATTACAGCACTTGGAAAGGTTCCTTTTTTTTTTTGTCTTTAACGCCCATTATCCTTCACCCAGCATGGCAATTGGTTTCTGGAAGCTCTAGTTCAAAAAGTAGAGTTCCTGAAATCTGAAAAATAGCAACAGGAATAACATGGTGATCAGAACCTCAGGTTTGTATAAATTAGAATCATAGACTCATAGAGTTGGAAGAGACCACAAGGGCCATCCAGTCCAACCCCTGCCATGCAGGAACTCCCAGTCAAAGCATCCCTGACAGATGGCCATCCATCTTCTGCTTAAAGACCTCCAAGGAAGGAGATTCCACCACCCTCTGAGGGAGTGTGTTCCACTGTCAAACAGCCCTGACTGTCAGGTGGATTCTGTTTTCCTGCAATTTACATCCATTTTGCCACGTTCTAGTCTCTGGAGCAGCAGAAAACAAGCTTGCTCCCTCCTCAATATGACATCCCTTCAAGTATTTAAACAGGGTTATCATATCACCTCTTAACCTTCTCTTCTCCAGGCTAAACATCCCCAGCTCCCTAAGGCATTCCTCATAGGGCACAGTTTCCAGGCCCTTCACCATCTTAGTTGCCCTCCTTTGGACACGCTCCAGTTTCTCCACATCTTTTTTGAATTGTGGTGCCCAAAACTGGAGATAGTATTCCAGGTGGGGCCTGACCAAAGCAGAATAGAGTGACACTATTACTTCCCTTGATCTAGATGCTATACTTCTATTGATGCAGCCTAAAATAGCATTGGCCTTTTTAACTGCCGCATCACACTGTTGACTCATGTTCAACTTATGGTCTACTTGGACTCCTAGATCCCTTTGACACGTACTTTCATTCAGCCAGATGTCCCCCATCCTATATCTGTGCATTTCATTTTTCTGCCCTAAGAGCAGTACCTTACATTTTTATGCGTTGAATTTCATTTTGTTAGCATTGGCCCAGCTTTCTAGTCTATTCAGGTCATTTTGAATTTCGATCCTGTCTTCTGGAGTATTAGCTACTCCTCCTAATTTCGTGTCATCTGCAAATTTGATAAGTATGCCCCCTATTCTGTCATCCAAGTCATTAACAAAGGTGTTGAATAGCACTGGGCCCAGGACATTAAATGTATGCATTTAATTTTATTTATATCCTGCCTTTCTGTCATCACAGGATCCAAGGCAGTGCAAACATTTTAAAAATATAAATACAGCTTAACAACTCTTAGTGCAAATGTTAAAACTCAATTAACCCAGACTTCTGTTTTAAAAACACAAGCTAAAAATGAAAGCTAAAAATGTTTTGAAAACACATATATAACAGAAATACTACCTCCATTCAAAGAGCTATCTGCCACAATATATTAAAAAACAAATGCTTCCTTAAATGAAAAAAACAAAAAAAAAACCTTTACTTGCTGGCAGAAAGACAACTGTGAGGAGGTCAACTGAACCTCCCAAAGTAGGGATTTCCACATTTTGAGAGCAGCCCTTAAGAAATCTCTCTTGTGTCTTCACTAGGTATGCCTATGATAGTGGTGGGACCTATAATAGTGGTGGGACAAAAACAAAAAAACAAAAACAAACAAAAAAAAAACCCTTCAGTCCACATCTAAGAGCTTGGGCAGGCTTTTATAGGGAGATTGCGCCTTTTCAAAGTCTTTATGCAAGCTGTGCATAAAGAAAAATTCATAGTCAGCATTTTTGATTCTACCTGGAAATGGATTGGCAGTCAATGGAGCTGTTTCAGCAAGGACATCATATGATCCCTTCAACCTGCCCAGTCAGCATACTGGCTTCAGCATTTTGGACCTACTGATGTTTCAAAATAGTTTCCAAAGACAGCACCACATGGAGTGTGCTACAGTAATCCAAATGGGATGTAATCAAGGCATGTGTCACCATATCTGACATTTCAAGGAATGGGCACTGTGCAAATACACCACTGCTGAAATGTGAACATCCAGGCTCAAATTTGAGTCCAGGAGCACACTGAAACTGTGAACCTGAGATTTCAGTAAAAATTTAACCTTATCCAGCACAGACTTAATCTCTACTCCCTTATTTTCCTTTCTTTCTCTTCTAGATTCATTTTTAAATTATTTGTTCTAATCTAGTTTATTAACAAAACAGACATTGGTTTAATACAGAATCAGTTTCCTTGGAATGGGATGGAAAAGAGAAATAGAGTTGTCATTAGCATAATAATAAATAAATAATAACATCTTTATTTTTATACCACCCTTCCAATGATCAGGGCGGTGCACAACATATTGGTAACATTCAGCTCCCAGACTCTGGGTAAATTCTCTCAGTGGTTTCATGTAGATGTTAAATAGCGTGAAGGACAAAACTGTGCCCTGAGAGACCTTGCAGTCCAATAGCTATGGGGTTGACCAGGAGTCCTTCAGCACCACCTTCTGTGTTTGTCCCTCCAAGAAGGACTAGAACCACTTCAGAACAGTGTCCCCAGTTCCCATCCCAGAGAGGCAGCTCAGAAGAATACCAGTGTTGATAGCATTGAAAACCACTCAAAGGTCCAGCAGACCCAATAGAATCATACTCCTCCTGTCCAGTTCCCTGTGTAGGTCATTTGCCCATGTGACTAAAATTGTCACTTTGTCATAGTGATGCCTGAAGACAGATTGAAATTGATCTGGATGATCCATTTCATCCAGGAACCCCTGGAGGTGAGATGCCACCACACAAAAGGAATATTGGAGACTGGATGAGTGGAGAAAATGAAGAATGAAGAGTCAGGCATTGCAGTGAATTGCAATAACATATTTTGGTGCTGGGGGGGGGGGGGGCTGAGAAGGGAGGGAAAGTTGCAGAAAAAACAGTGCCCAGTACATGTCAACTTAAAAAGCTGAGCACTTTTCAATGAAATCTGTACAGTTTCCAGAGAAAGCTATTGGGCTGGGGGTGGGGGATTCCATGCCTCCCAACAACTCAGGAAGAAAAAATATATTAAATTTTCCTGAACTCATCTGGAAAGGGAAAATCAAGAATTATGATTCCCATCTCAATGTGATTTTTTTAACTTGCCTGGAAGGTGTGGGGGGGGGAAGGGGGGGAGAGATTTGAAATCTCCATTAGGAGAAATTCCACTTCATCATCCCATGTGATTAAAATAATATTTACATATATTCTGTATTGGCATTGGATCACATCACAACAAAATACTTGTTGGAAAACATGCAAGATCTCTCAAGCAATGTAATTAAATTGGGAAGGCAGAAGCTAAACAATAGCCAAGCCCAGAGAGTCAAGCACAGAAAAGAAAGTAAGCTTAGACTTTGAAAAATATATACTATTTTTATTTACTTATATATTTGTTTTATTATCCATGCCGGCTTTACTTGATGAAGTATGTGCATAGTCAAAGATGTGAGTTTAATGGAGGAGAGAAAGGAAGGAGAGAAATGGTTGCAAGTTAAAGTAATGCAGGAAGACTGTGGGTATGGAAAAACAATTAAACAGGAAGTCAAATGTGCAAACTAGCAATTAATCAACATCAGCGTGTGAAGGTTGCTAACTCTTAACAGCACATAGAGTTACAAACAGAATTTTATTAATGGAAACCCAATTACCTCAAACTACAAAACAAAAACTGGGGGAGTTCTTGATACAGTTTTTCATTCAATATGAGAGCCTGTTTTCTAATGATATGAAGCAGGAATAAAAAATATTACTGATTAAATTCAACCCCCTGTGTTGATTTAAAGCAGCTTCTACTATTCCAGAAAACTATGGGATAGGATGTGACCCTCACTATACACAATGTCATGTTTTGGTCAGGAGATGAAAGATGTATATGAAGGGCAGGGAACCTCTTTTAGCCCAAAGGCCAAATTCTAATGCAGTAAAGTTATCAGGGACTGCCATCCCACAATGTTTGAGGCCTCAGAGAAAATGATGGGACCACAAAGAATGGCACATTTAAGTTTAAAGCTCTTAGTGCCATCAGCTAAGCTTTAAGAGATACATTCAACCACTTAGAATGGAGTAAGTACCCATACAAAATCTGGAAAAACACAATCAAAGCATTTCACAGGCAAGGAGGTATAGCAATCTGGGAAACTCGCATGATTCAACTCCAGGGCTTAGACTTCCCCACAATGAGGTAGATTTATCTCATTTTCCATCTATTTTTCCGTATCACTTCACTTAAAGAGCACTTTACACTAGTATGTTTTATGTTGTGTTATGTGAACGTTTAAACTGGGTATATTAAGTTGCATCACTACATTTCTCCTATACATACTCTGCTCTAAATTGGTATATATGAGGCCCCTGTTTCTGAAAGTATGTCAAGACCAAAAGCCTTTTTGGTGCGGTGCAGCATATAGTTTGTGGAAGTGCTTTCCCTTCACGTTTTACCAGTAATTCTCTATAAGCAGTAGGAGAAAGTTTGGCCAACAATACCAAATTTGAATTTTATTCACTGAAATGTATGCCAGTTATAAAGGCATGCATGCAAAGCAGAGCAACCTCTTATTAAGAACCATCTGAAGCAGATGCTATGGGAGCAGACACTTTTTCCTGAGTGTTGTCATTGCAATAATAGCAACAGAAATAGAAAATTGCTAGCAAAGTAAATTACTTTCTCCACCTTTACAAATTCTGCTTCATAATTCATTTTTCCCCCTGAGCAAGAGTCCATTTTCAGAGAAATAGCTTTCAGTATCAGTGGCGTCTCAAGAGGTCATTATGAGCAACAGAAATGCAGATGTATTTAACAACCATGATGGTGGTGGTGGAAACCATCTGTAAGCAGTTTGTTCAAAGGACTGCTTATTGTTACATACCTATCATGGAATATTAACAGCATAAGTCTGTCTACTCAGAAGCTGAGGGTCTTTCACACTACGTCTTTAAAGCATTATGATTCCATTTTAACCACCTTGGCTGCATCCTATGGAATCTTGAAGTTTGTAGTCTAATGAGGGACTAGAACTTTCAGGCTAAAAATTTGAAATCCCCTCCATAAACTGCAGATCCCAGGATTTCATGGGATGTAGACATAGCAGCTAAAATTGACTCATAGTGCTGTAACTATGCAGATGTTTATAACATGAGCTGTTAAACCACAATTCCAGTAAGATAATAGATTCTTTGGTTAGTACTTATTAAATTACGCCATGTTTCTCCTGTTGCTGCTTTGAATTTAAATTATTGGTGGAGCTCACCTTTTCATTGAGAGGGAAAAACTGTCAATAGCTCCCAAAACTGGTGCTTTTCCACCTCTACCTCTGATGTAATAGGCTGCCTGAGTTGCAGTTTCAATACTGGCAGTGATGCAGCATGAGTGGGAGGGATTATCCCCTCTCCCTCCCCTTCTCACCTTGAGACAACAGGCTGGTGTGACAAAGCCCTAAGAAAAAGCCTTGGGAAAGGGAGTAGGAGGTTTAGTAATGATAGTTCTGATTGCAGTCCTCCCCCTGAAACCATGCCGCCTTATTCCAGCACACTCTCCCTTTGGCCTGATTGCTCCAACCCCTCCTGTCCCCCAATTGACAGCAGAGTTGTCCCCACCCCCAACAGGTTGATGAGTATTTTACAAAAAACACCAACATTCATGGGGTAAGGGACTAGTGCTTGCTTCTCCTCATGACACTATTTTTTTTAAAAAATATTTTGTTAGGTGGAAACATCCATAAAGCAGGGGAGCAGGGGGAGACAAAAGAAGGGGCAAGACAAGAAAAGAGAGAACCAGGAGAAGAGAAACAAAAGCATGGGCAAACAAGTGTTTTCCAACTGATGGGACAATAGTGTGATTGCAGAATCATAGAATCATAGCGGCTTTCTAGATTGGCAGGAAAGTGTGACATGAAGTTGCCTTTTCCTTAATGCTTAGCAGCTGCACCACAGCCTTTAGATGGAGCTGCGCTGTTCTGCAGTTTTTAAAAAAGAAGCTGGGAAAACCAGCACATTTTTAAAGGTGCTTCTTCTCCCCTAAGATGCAAAAAAAGCATTTTCATGGCACACGTTCCCCTTTTCTCATCTAAAGGCTAGACTTTCATGCAGCCATGAACACACTTCTTTTTGCCAATCTAGAAAGCCCCATAGAGTTGGAAGAAACCACAAGGGCCATCCCGTCCAACCCCCTGCCATGCAGGAACTCCCAATCAAATCATGCCCAACAGATGGCCATCCAGCCTCTGTTTAATGACCTCCAAGGAAGGAAACTCTACCACACTCTGAGGGAGTGTGTTCCACTGTCGAACAGCCTTTACCATCAGGAAGTTCCTCCTAATGTTGAAGTGGAATCTCTTTTCCTATACTTGCATCCATTGTTCCTGGTCCTGTTCCCTAGAGCAACAGAAAACAAGCTTGCTCCCTCCTCAATATAACATCCCTTCAAATGTTTAAACAGGTCTGTCATATAATAATAATAATAATAATAATAATAATAATAATAATAATTTATTTATATACCGCCTTTCCAAAAAAGATCAAAGCGGTTTACAAAAGTGGAAAAACAAATACACAAAATACATAAATGATTTACATAAGCAAATAAATATCTAAATAATATTTAGATGGCATGGAGGGAGGGTTCTTTCCTTCAGGCAAGCCCTGATGGAGCTGGGCCTGCCTCTTCACTCCTCCCAAGCTGGAGGATGGCAGTTGGCATGGAGGGAGGGTTCTTTCATATCACCTCTTACCTTCTCTTCTCCAGACTAAATATCCCCAGCTTCCTAAGTCTTTCCTGGTTTGGTTTCCTGGCATGGTTTCCAGACCCTTCAACATTTTAGTTGCCCTCCTTTGGACACGCTCCAGTTTCTCCACATCCTTTTTGAATTGTGGTGCCCAGAACTGGACACAGTATTCCAGGTGGAGCCTGACCAAAGCAGAATAGAGTGGCACTATTACTTCACTTGATCTAGACACTATATAGGCCCATTTTAGATTGGCAAAAAGAGGTGTGTTGATGGCTGCATGAAAGCCCAGCCTTTAGATGAGAAAAAGGGAAAGTGTGCCATGAAAACACTATTTTGGCATTTTAAGGGAGAAGAAGTGCTTTAAAAAGGAGCTGGTCCATTTTATATTGGCAAAAAGAGGTGTGTTGATGGCTGCATGAAAGCCCAGCCTTTAGATGAGAAAAAGGGAAAGTGTGCCATGAAAACACTATTTTGGAGTTTTAAGGGAGAAGAAGTGCCTTTAAAAAGTAGTTTGATTTCCCCACTACTTTTTTTAAAAGGACGCAACATTGCTATTGCATCGAAAGGCTAAGGTGTAGTTGCACGGTTAAATGGGGCTCTGTCTCTTTAAAGCGCCCATTTAAAGGCAGCGATACAAGTGCGGAGGGAGGGAAGGTGCCAAGACAAAAAGAGACCTTCAGAGCCCGGCCAGAGTGCGCCTGCACCTTCCTTCACCTCCTCCCTTTGGCTGAGAGAGTGTGACTTCTAGGGAGACAGCAGGGCACTGGAGGCGCTCAGCCAGGCCAGGGCAAGCTGGCAAGAGGAGGAGGAGAAGGGGAGGGACCTGGAGCACCACCGCTGCCCTTCCTCCCTGCAAGTCACACTCTCTCAGCCAAAGGGAGGAGGAAGGCAGTGGGGAGGGAGGGAGGGAAGGATCCAGGAAGAGACCCCCAGAGCCTGGCCAGAGCACTCCTGGCCCTCCTGCTTCCTCTACAAAAAGAAGGCTGGAAAAGTAGGACGTGTCCTGGCAAAGGAGGATGTGCCTGGTCAACTTGAAAAAGGGGGGCCTCTGCTCAAGAATGGAGGACATATGGGAATCCCTCCTGGACAGAGGGCTGAAACCTCAAGACAACTCAATATAATGCTCTGACAGAACACAGACTACAACTCCTATGAGCCTTTGCTACCATTTCCCAAGATGCCTTAATTTGCAACAGAAAGCCAACCAGTATGTTCACATCTGATGAATTCTTTCGTACTGACTCTGCATTTTCTTTTTGTGTAGATGCTCTCTTGTCTTGTGTGTGATGAGCCTGTGCATAATCACGTGCATTTCCGAACTGACCTCACTTTCTCCCTCTTTCGGAATGGTCCTGTACTCCCCCATGTGATAAGCTCCGACTGTATGATGTACCTGCGCAATTGCGCAATTCGCAGCCAGCAAGGGAAAAAAAATGTTTAAAGCGTGGCTAAAAGCCACGTTCCTTGCCGCCCATGTAGCTGCTCCGCCTGTGTTTGTAGCGTTTTGACAGCTTCCCATGTAGTTGCTGAGCCACAGAAAAAACCTCAGTCTAGCTGCCCTGTACCTTTTAAATGCACACCTGGGGCTTGCTGTCTAGCTGCTAAGCATTAAGGAAAGTGCAACTTCATGTCACACTTTCCTGCCAATCTAAAAAGCCCATATATTTCTATTGATGCAGCCTAAAATCGCATTGGCCCTTTTACTGTCACATCACACTGTTGACACATGTTCAACTTGTGGTCTATTTGGATTCCTAGATCCCTTCACACGTAGTCCCATTCAGCCAGGTTACCCCCATCCTATATCTATGCATTTTATTTTTCCTAATAACACATTTCTCTGTGTTGCATTTTATTTTGTTAGCTTTGGCCCAGCTTTCTAGTCTATTCAGGTCATTTTGAATTTTGATCCTGTCCTCTGGGGTATTAGCTACTCCTCCTAATTTGGTGTCACCTGCAAATTTGATAAGTATGCCCCCAATTCTGTCATCCAAGAAGATGTGATCATGGATTTCCTAATCATCAACAGTCCTGATCAGTTCTTGCAAACTCAACATCATGGGTTCCTTGATTGAGTCAGTGCACTTGTAAAACAATCTTCAACTTTTCATACTCGCTTCAACTTTATAGAGCAGTATCACTTTTCTAATGAGTTGTGTTATTTATGACATGCCTAAAGTATGATACCTTCGATTTGATCATTTTTTGCTTCTAGGATATGCAGACTTGATTTACTCTCAGACCCATTTATTAGTGTTTTTGCCAGTATGTAATATCCACAGAACATTCCTCTAACACCACATTTTAAATCATGTAATTCTCTTCTTGTCTGATTTCACAACCATACGTAGAAATTGGACATGCTGTGACATGAATGCTTCTTACTGTGGTATTTAATGTTTACACTAGAGGATCTTATCTAGTTCATTCACACTACACAGTGTATACAAAAATCTTGGACTTTTTTCTTCATTACCCATTTTAAAGTCATGCAAATCAGGTCTTTATTCTTGTTTACTTGCTGTTCAACTATAACCCAGATTTTGCACTTTCTTCTTTGACTTTCATCAACACTCTTTCTAAGCCTTTGCTATTTTTTCTTTCTTTCTTTTTTTGCCATAATAACATGTGCATAGATAATGGCTATATCTGATTTTAACCCTCATATACTCCAGAGATATAATCTATTATTGACTGAGTTCTCCTATGGAACATATTGAAAAGTAAATTTGACAATGCTCAGTGGAATTTACTCCCAAGTAAGTGGCCAGCCTGAATCTGATACATATCAAAGATACAAATCATAGTCTTGTGTATCTCTCTATTTTTTTCCAAATGTAAATGGCTTTTACATACTGTTTATTCTGGATTGCAGTTAAAATACATCTATAGGTTCAGTTCAAATCTAAATTGGTTTATTAAACCAGTCATGTTATGTCTAGCAGTCAAGTCATGTGCTTTATCAGTCCATTGATTTTTCTCTATGACTTTAGTGTGGTTTTATCAAACCAAAGGCCACTTAAATCTCATACTTGCACTTTAAATATTTACATGCAGAGAAGAGAACATATTAGTAAGCTGCAGATGAGCTGAGAGAGACTGATTTGTAGTCTGGGTCAGTTTCACAGAATACATACATCCATTTTGCCCTGGAACTGCATTAACTGGTCTCTCTGTGTGTGAGTGTATTTAAGAAAAATCAATTAAAAATGCATATGCAAACAGAAGTTTAAATAAATAGTTTAATGTAGTTCCCCTAACTCATCTATCTATCTATCTATCTATCTATCTATCATCTATCTATCTATTAATCCAAGAGCTGTGAAACCAGTCAGTTCATAAATTTTTGATTCACAAACATAAAAATTCTCTATCATAGCAAGTTAGTGCAAAGTATTGTCTTAATTCACAGCTCAGACATAAAAAATTGGTTTTTAACTTCAGAGTTGTGTCTTGTGAAGAAGGATGAGGACAATATTTTGTAGAATAGTTTTTCCAACCACCCAATCTTTCCAAAATTACTTTATTTTAACTGAAAATAGTCTTTGATTCTTTATAAAATGCCCTCAAGTAGGGTTAAGTGAATATTTTTTTTTTTAAAAAAAAACATTTTCCAATAGCCTTTCACAAATTTGATGGAAAGAACCTGAGGGTTACAGGAAGGAAAGGGTTGAAACATAACAGGCAAAATAAACCCGGGGCAAGTCACACTCTCTCAGCATTAGAGGAAGATAATGCAAAACTCCTCTGAATAAATTTCCCAGAACAGAAAACACAGGATAGACTCACCACAAATCAGAGTTGATTTGAGGTCACATAACAATAACTTATTTAACTGAAGACACATTGATTGGAATCAGCCTGTGCTCTTGTCTTGTGAAAAAAAAAAATTAAAAAACCAAAAAGTTACTGTTTAAGTACTAGATGGGTTTTAACCATAGTGTCGCATGGCAACTTTACCACACTATGAGTAAAACAAATATAAAAACATTTGTTGATTAATGGTCTTTTCACACTACTACCCAGTCTTGAGAACCAATTTTGTTGAACTGAGGGACATAAGAATAAGGGGGAAATCTTTACATTTTCCAAGAAAAAATATGACACATCTCCTACTATAAACCACTATCATTAATTAATGCCTCATAGTTTTTAAGGCTGGGTTAAAGCAATTAAAATAACAACCACAATTAACCTTTGAAATGCCCAATTCTGACAGCTAATTAGTTCACAACATGTATACATTTGAGTTAAGTTGGAATTTGTTCAGTGTGCAGTGTCCACTTGCTGGATCAGATGTCTGGTTTGGAATTGTTTGTTATAATTTGCACACCTGGTGCTAATTAGAGCATTTGGGCACTCTGCTAAGAGATGCTTTTAGGTTATGGACAAAGAACACAAAGTAAAAAAGAGGATTGCTTATTAGTTGGTTATATCACTGTTACATGCTATCTTCTTAAATAAACATAAACATCCGCTGCCCGACCTCTGCCTTTTACAAATATCAAGGCACTCTGTTAAGCAGTTCTAACAAGTATTTGATCATTTTTTATTTTTTATTTTTTGCATCATGCAGGAGACAAGTAGCTAGTAATTCTGTATGCGGCTGAAGAGGTATTATTAGGTACAGCACATCTACCAAATTTGTATGTTTTTTTGTTTTTGTTCTTAAACTGAGTGTCTGACTAATGCAGGTAAATATAATGGGAACATTCAACAGAATATTCCAGACAGCAAAATGCACAAATTATAAGTGCAGTCAGCCTTTTAGTGCCATCCATTTCCTACTTCTTTGCTTTTATGGGTCACTCTTCAATTAAACTAGTGTGTATATAATGTTCTCTAATATTAGTATTAGCAGCAGCCTGATTCTGTGGCTTGCCTGTAAATGTCTGTAGATGTACTAGCATTTTAGCCAGGCTGAGTTCATTGGAATTTTTCTATTTGGTATATTGCGGTCTGTCTCACTAAATACCTTAGTCCTGTAGTTTTTGTATTAATATTCCACTTTTGTGCCAAACACTGATGCAAATGAAAGCCCTTTTTTGCCCCTTTTCAGATACATTCCTGGAACACAGAATGACCCCTGACCCTGCCTCTGATTCCCCTACTTCTGATACCACTAATGACAACTCAGAAACCTTGAGTAATTTTGCACATTTCTTGAAAAACACACTACCAGTCTTGCTGTCTTCCTGTCTTTCCCCATCACTATGATGGCTTTCCTCTTCTTAGATTATAATTCTCAGAATATCTCAGCCATCATGTGGCCACTAGGGACAGAGGGAACACCTTAGCCTCTGCTGGGTACATGGGCTGCAGTGGACTATCAGTCACCTATTTGATTATTATATTGATTAATCCTTATTGTTGTCATGGCAATGATGCTTGATCTGAAACAAAGTTGGAATACGAAGAGATGAGGTACATTGTTTTCAATTGCATGTGGCCTGTTTGTTACTTTAAAGAAAGTTCATCTGTGGCTTGTATAAAAGGCTTTCTACATAAACTAGGCTATGGGGGTGGGAGTGTGCTCGGAAATCCTGTTAAGGCTTAAGCCAGTTTACAATATATGGTGGTGTCCAAATGTGGTGTCCAAACTCCAGCCTCTGAATTAACATCACGTGAATTTGTATCTCTTTGATGCAGCACTCTCTTTCTAGCTATTGGGTATTGTTAGAATACTCTTGTGTCCTTCCTTTGTCTTTCCCATCCTCAAATACCCTAGATGCTTCATTTAAAATCCCAATGCAGGGAAAAGTGATAAAACTGTTATATCAATTTGCTACCTGATTTTTAAAGTAATGGGATTCCTACTAGGTTTAACAAGTGAATAATAAATATTTTCTTTTACTCGTTGTTCTAATGCATTTTAAAGAGATTTTGTGTTGTGTTGTATAAAAACAATGTTTCCTCTGACCAAACTCTTTACTTTAGGGAGCTGTTGTTGTTGTTAAACTGTTTTTCCTCATCTCAAGATGATCTAAACATGAGCAGATTTCACCATTCTGAGAGGATTTTGTTATTGTTGTTGTTAACTGCCTTTGACTCATGGTGACCCTGTGAATGAGGCATCTCCTATCCTTCACTGCAGTGCTTAGGTTCTGTAAATTCACACCCATGACTTCCCTAATTTAGGAGATTATCGCACTTCATTTTTTTGCCTGATCTGGGCATGAGCTGGGAACAGGCTTGAACGGGTGAAAATGGGTGTTATCACAGGCAAAATGCTGCTGATGCCACTGCGAGACTACATCTTCCAGCCACATTTTGAAGCTTCCATACTTCAAAATCAGCAGGCTACTGGGTATTGTTAGACTACTTTTAAAAATGTGTCCCTCCTAGATTGGGTGGAGTGTGATAATCTCCTTAGTCTATCCATCTAGGGTGTGGTCTTTCTTTCTACTTCCTCTCTCTTTCTTAGCATTATTGTCTTTTCTAAGGATGTGGCAAAGTACCACAGCCTCTGTTTGATCATCTTGACTTCCAGGGAGATTTCTTGCTCAAGGAAACATTTGTTCGCTATGTTATCCTTAGACTCTTCTTCACTGTCCAGCTCTCACATCTGTGCATGGTAATGGGGAATGCAATGGCTTGGATCATTCTAACTTTAGTACACAGTTGTATATCTTTACTCTTTAAGATCCTGTCTAGTTTTTTCATCACTGCCCCTCCTATTCCTAGTCTTCTTCAGCTATTTTGACTGCAGTCATCTTTCTGATTGATCCAAGATATAGGAACTCTAACTATTTTGATTTCCTCATTGTTTAGGTTGAATGTAAATAGGTCCTCCATGGTCACTATTTTTATTTTATTTATGTTCAACATTAAGCTTGAGAGAATTGCAGAAGAAAAAAGAATATTCTGCATATGTGAAAAATGGTACAATTTCATTTGCAATTCATGGTCCTCTTTTTTATTCTTCATTTTATGTGAAAAATACCTTTTAGTACCCCCCTCCATTCTTCTGATTCAGATACTTTAATAGTTTTAATGAATGGATGTCCAACAGTTATTGTTAAAGGTCCTTAAGCACTGTAAGGTTTTGCTTGTATTGAATATGCTCCATTTATTCCTAACTGTAATTATGCCATTAACCAAAGTGTCAGGGCTTCCATTATTAACTTTGGTTAATGAGAGTTGATAACATAGCCACAGAAGGTCAGGCCTGAAATAAAATGCCATAAATGATATCAGAAGAGGTTGCTTTTCTATGACTTTATTTTATTTTATATTTTATTGTCATAGAAAACCTGGTCCAGCTTCTAATAATATTAAATCACCAGCAGCCTTTGGTGTACTGTTCTCTGGTTACTGGAAATGTGAAATGTAATCCATGAGCTCTGCTAATTCTTAGTTTAAAAAATTAAAAATTCAAACATATAGTTTCAAATACATAAAATAATAAAAAAACCCAAAAAACATACAAACAAAAATACCAAATATACATACAAAATAATCTTTATGTTACATACATGTCTTCTCCCACAACTGAAAACCTTTAACTCAAATTATAATAAACTCTCAAAACACCATATCAAAATTATACTTCTGCTATAAACATACTTATTCTTTTGCTGTTATCTTTATCTTATCTTATAAAATCCAAAACTTATAAACTCCCCCATTGTTATCACAAAGAAAATAGACGAGCATATCTCAGTCTCTTTTGACATTAACAAAACACTTTTCTCTCAATAATGTAGTTACTTAGTCGATTTCACCACACATCTTCACCACCCAGTCTTCTAATGCTGGAATAACAGCTTCCTTCCATCTCTGAGCATGCACAATTCTTTCTTCTGTAGTCATGTATTGTAGAATTTTTCCATATTTCCTCTCGCTCTGTCTTTCCATCATTCCAAATAAGTAAAATTCAAGTCTCTTTTGGAACTTTATTTTTAAAATGTCCTCCAACATTAATTGATTGTTAAGCAACCATGAAATAAAGAAACCAGACAGAAGTAATCAGGTTAAACAAGGGCCACTTTATTGAACTAAAACTTATTTGAATGGTGTGTGTTGTTTTCCTTCAAGTAGTTTGTGACTTATGGTCACCGTAAGGTGAACTTATCACAGAGTTTTCTTGACAGGTTTCTTCAGAATAGGCTGTTCATTGCCATCCTCTGAGGCTGAGAGTGTGCTGCTTGCCTAAGGTCACAAAGTGGGTTTTCATGGCTGAGTGGGGATTCGAACCCTGCCCTACAGAGTCATAGTCCAATGCTCAAACCACTATATTATACCATGGTGGCCTGGGGATGAGGTTTAAAAAAAGGGAGGGGGAGGAGGAGCAAGCTGATGCAGATCTAGCTAAGGACCAGATGTCAACCTATGACACTTACCATGCTAAAGCAAGGAGGACATGTCTCGCAGGTGGCAGTGTTTTAAATAGCCTCCTCCCTTGCTCCCTGCGCATGATATACCTAGGCACTTTTTGCCAAATGCAGAACATTCTAGTCTTCGTCATGGAGAGAAACCATACCATAACATCAGTGGCGGCTGCCATGTGGCTTCAGGAAGCAAATCTGATTCCAAAATTTCTGAATGTTATGGCATGCTCCCCACATATAATAAAATATCCCTAACTTTTGATTACATGTCCAGCATTTGTTAGTAACATTTTTGTACATCTTCCAAAGTATTTCTTGTGTTTCTTTCAATATTAGAAACAACAGATAAAATAAAAAAAGAGTTTTATATGTGATATAAAACGTACAAAGTATAACTACCATATGGAGGTGTATACTCAATTAACAGAAAAAAACATACATAGTTGGAAAAAACACCTTTAATTTGGGGGTAAATCATTCATTATAAACTTCTAGGTAAGAGAGGAATTTGCAAATACATATATATACATAAAGATAAACAGACAGATATACATAGATGAATATATTGCTAATAAGCAATAGAAGATAATAGAGGTTAAGTTGAAAGATGTTATGAAGATAGTCAATCTCACATTAGGAAGTTGAGAATGCAATGGTGAACAATAATCAAACACATAAAGATATCAGGCATTCTTTGGTTTATTTCTTTCCTTTTTGTACTGTTTTGTACTGTACATGGTTTCCAGACCTATATGTATATATTGAAAGAAAGAAATAATAAAGGAAAAATGAAAAAATAAAGTATTTCTGGTGTTCAGTATCACCTATCCATCAGTTTATAGAAATTTTCATTCAGAACATAAATTCAACATCTTTGTTCATATATTGAGTACCAATATTTCAGAGAATCATAGAATCATAGAGATTGAGGAGACTTCAAAGGCCATCCACTCCAACCTCCTGCCATGCAAGAATTCACAATCAAAGCACCCCAGCAGATGGCCATCCAGCCTCTGTTCAAAGAAGGAGACTCCATCACTCTCCGAGGGAGTGTGTTCTGCTGTCAAACAGCTCTTACTGTGAGGAGGTTCTTTCTAATGTTGGGGTTGGAATCTTTTTTTCTTGTAGTTTGCATCCATTGCTCTATGTTTTTGGAGCAGCAGAAAAAAAGCTTGCTCAATATGACATCCCTTCAAATATTTAAACAGGGCTATCATATCACCTCTTAAATTGCTCTTCTCCAAGATGAATATACCGAGCCCCCCAAGTTGTTTCTCATAGGGCATGGTTTCTAGAAATTTCACCACTTTGGTCGCACTCCTCTAGACAGACTCCAGTTTGTCAACATCTTTTTTTGAATTGTGTTGCCCAGAATTGGTAAAGTGTTCCAGGTGATGCCTGTCAAAAGCAGAATTTGGTGCTCATTTTATCATACATTCTTTCACTTGTTTGTCTTCCATTTCTATTCTTAATATATTGTATATTGTACATTTTTTGCTATTAAACAATCAACATTTGAACAAAATTGCATCTCTAATTCTGATTTCATTGTCATTTCATACATTTTTTTGTCCATCTTAAATCTCTCAAGAAAGTTCTGCACCGGCACCTTATTGGAGGCATGGAACTTTTGGGACACTGCAAAGGTGTTATATTTAATATCTGATCGTTGGAAGGGCGGTATATAAATAAATTTTAATATTATTATTATTATTATTATTATTATTTTGTGATATTGTTCCTAAACAAATACACTGGGGTTTAATTGTTACTGTGCTTGCAATAATCAATTATGGTTGGCCAAAAAGAACCCAGAACAGTGATGGTGAAACCTTTAGAGAGCAAGTGCCTAAAGTCAAAGGTATTCCCACACCGGGAGTCACCTGGTGTTGGGGGATGGGACTTCCGGGGGGGCAGGACATCCAAGACAAGGGACTTTTAAATTCCAGGGGTGGGGCTTCCACCTTCTGGGACTAAGACTTCTGGGGGTAGGACTTCACTAGAGGCAGCTGAAGGCCCAGGAGAGTGGGGGGAAGAGGAGGAATCCCTGCCCTCCCTTGCTTTCAATTGCCTCCCTGGAGACAACTGAAGGCCCAGGACAATCAGGAACAGGAGGAACAGGCATCCATCTGTTCCTCCTCCTTCCCCCACCCTCCCAGGCCTTCAGCTGCCTCTCAGGAGACAGATGAAGGCCTGGGAAGAGGATGAACAGACATGCACCTGTTCCTCCTCCTCTCTCCTCATCTCCTAGTCCTTCAGCTAACTCTCCAGAAACAGCTGAAAGCTGGGATGGCCAGGAATAGGAGGAACAGGCACACACCTATTCTTTTTCTTATCCCACTCTCCTGGGACTTCAGCTGCCTCACCGGAGACAGCTGAAGGCCTGGAATGGCCCCCTGCACCCTCCCAGGCCTTCATCTACCTCTCCACAGACAGCTGAATGCTCAGGGCACTTGGGAAGAGGAGGAACGGGTGCAGAGCTGTTCCTCCTCCCCCCCTTAACCTCCCGGACCTTCAGCTACCTCTCCAGAGACAGATGCAGGCCCAGGACAGCCAGAAAGAGGAGGAACAGATGCATACCTGTTCCACCTCTTCCCCCCCCCCTCTCCCAGGCCTTCACTGCCACTCTGGAGACAGATAAAGGCCTGGAATGGCCAGGAAGAGGAGCACTGGCTCTCTAAAGGTTTCACCATCACCTGTTCCTCCTCTTCCCTGCCTTCCTATCTCTCCCACATGCCCTCAAAAATTGATTTGTGTGTCAGATATGGCACATTTCATAGGTTTGCCTGCACAGACCTAGAAAGTGACATTGTGGCAGCAGAAGGCAGGAATGGAGAGAACCCTATGGTGGCCACATGTAAGCCCTCAAATCACATATGGGCTATCCCTGTTGTTTGTTGTTGTTAATTGCCTTTGAGTCAGATTGGGCTCTTGGGGATCCTGTGAATCAGACATCTCCAAGCCTCTATTTGCACAACCACAGGTCCTGCAGGCTTTGGCCTGTGGCCTCTCTGATTGAGTCTCTCCATCTTGCATGAGGCCTTTCTCTGCTTCTGCGTCACTTACATTTCCTAGCATTATAGTCTTTTCTTTTTGTAAAAAAAAAGAAAAAGAAAAAAGAGTAAAACATAGTAACTAACAGTTATATGTAATTTACGTAAGGCAGAACAGATAGTCTCTTCAACACAACAAAAAACAATTCCCCATATGTTTATCGCCTCCATCTATTACTTGATTACAGTCCTACTTCTCTTCTAATCCCATTGAATTTCTTTATAAGTTCCCACATTATTTATCTCAAGCATTACAGTTTTTTCTAATGAGTCATGGCTTCTCATTATGTAGCCAAAGTATAACAGACTCAGTATTTTCATCTTTGCTTCCAGGGAGAGAGTTCAGGTTTGATCACTTTGAGTACCCATTTATTTGTCTTTTTGGCCATCCATGGCATCCCCAGCACTCTTCTCCAGCACCACATCTGAAATGAGTTTATTTTCTTTCTGTCAGCTTTCTTCACTGTCCAGCTCTCACATCTGTACATGATGATGAAGAATACAATTGCTTGGATGATTCTCACTTTAGTGTACAGTTGTACATCTTTATACTTTAGTATCCTGTGTAGTTTTTTTAATGGCTCTCCTTCCCATTCCTAGTCTTTTTCTTATTTCTAGACTGCAGTTTCCATTCTGATCAATGTTTGCTCTTAGGTCCCGAAAGTCTTTAACTATTTCAATTTCTTCATTATCATCTATAGCAATGTCTTGGGTTGGCCTGTTCAGGAAAAATATTTTCTTCTTCTTTTCAAATCAGTAAGGAGACAGTTAGAGCAACAGATTTACCACAATAAGCAAAGAGAAGGGTGTGAAGAAAAGAAGAACATTATAGACCTTGAGGGAATGGAAGTAAAAGCATTCAAAAAAGAAAAAAGAAAAGAAAAGAGCACTGAATATATTGCAAAGGCAAGAAGCACCTACCTAATGAACGTTCATACTGTGCTGAGTTTATGTGATTGTTTTGTTGGTCAGAACAGTTGTTAGCTGGTAGAAATCTAAGCATCTTTTCCCCTAGCTACTACATCTGTTGCGGGGAAATTTCATTTTCCCAGCACTTATGAAGCAATATTTTATTGCTGAGAACAACCTGCAATCTTAAAAGTTCACCTTTGAATGTGCTTCCTGCTCTTGACAATCTTTTTCTTCCAGATTTTGACTGAACAGGAAAGAGCAAACAAGCTGATGAAACAAATGAATCAAAACAAAATAACTTTAAATAATGAAAATGAACATCTTTCAGAATGGGAATGCATGAAATATATGTGGTAAACAGCTTCCTTTTTCTATCTGTTCTGAGAAAGAACTTTCTGAAGCAGATTGCTACATGTTTTTGTGCATGTTTGTTGAGGATAGTGTATTTATGAAAGAAGCATTCAGCCAGAGAATTAGTTGATTAGTGCAAATTAATATACAAATGAAGCTCTTCTCATTCAGGGTCATAATGTTGAACTGATAATCAAAGATTCAGTAGGGAGAATCTGTCTTCTCTTTATCTGCTAAAAATACAAGTTGCCTTGACAGGAGAGTCCATGAAACTATAGCTAGTGACATATTTGCTAACTTTGTCATTTGGTTCTCCTTTGCCCCAACTTAAACCATCCATTCTCTTCTTGTCAGTATGCGAAACTCTTCCTATTCTGGCTGTAGATGAAGTTTTACTGCATGTTAGTTTGTACTTCCTCTGATCCATCAGCTGCCTTTTTTGTTCCATTGCTTTTATTCATATTTTGTCTTGGCCAGCTTATATGGAATGCCTCTTTTCTCTTCTTTTCAGACCTGTGTCCCCAACCTGTTCCAACCTTAACAATAAGCACTTTTTAAAACCAACCTCATTTCTTTTATTGGTTTTTGGTACATCTCCCTTTTTCCTCCATCCTTTTCCCTCATGCTTTCTTCTATGCTATCCATGCTCTCAGGTTTATCTTTCTCACTCCTCTGATTATTCTGCACCCTATCTTTAACCCCTTTATCTGGACAGGGCTTTTACTCCATGTTAGTTTGTGCTTCTTAAAGTTTCAAGTAACTTTACTGGCTGATTTTTTTTGCTGTTGTGTCTTCAACTCATTGCTGACTTATCATGACCTCAAGATTAACCTAACACAGGGTTTTCTTGGCAGACTTTTCATGGGGATTCACAGTGGTTTGCTATTGCCATCCTCTGAGGCTGAGAGTGTGACTTCCTCAAGGTTACTCAGTGGCTTCCTCAAGGTCACTCAGTGGCTACACCATGGTGGCTTTGTTGTCCTGAGGTGGACAACAAAATGACACCCTCAGCTATTCCATGCACAATGGTTGATTGGGATGACAGTTGAACTTCTCTTCAAAACAAAAACAAACATCTTCATTTGTATACTGCTTCATACCGCCTAAGGAATGTCTAAGTGGTTTACAACTGTAAGCTACTTGCCCCCAACAATCTGGGTACTTATTTTAGTGACCTCGAAAGGATCCGAGCCTGAGTCAAGCTTGAGCCCTTTTGCTGGTATTGAACTCGCCGCCTTATGGTTTTGAGTGAGTGGCTGCAGTACAGGCATTTAACCACTGCACCACCAGGGCTCTTCAGTGCTGATCAGTGCTGGTCCAAGGCAGTGATGTCAATAGGGTTGGTGTCACCCGGTGCAGTAATAATAAATCATAAATAATAAAACTTTTATTTATACCTCAATTTTTGTAATAAAATAATCAATCTCCCATTAACCTCCTTCCATTTCACACTATATAGAATCCTTTGGGGTGGTACAGACTGCCCAAAAAGGGAGGTCTGGCACCACCTCTTTTTGTGGTGCAACTGCTCTGCAGCAGCTAGATGTTGCTATGCAGTTGTGCCACAAAAAAAGAGAGGGTAAACTGCACTCTTTTTTTGTGCTGCAGTTGCGGTGCAACACGGGAAACAGGCACCATTATGTACCTTTCCGCCGCTGCAACTGCACAGCTCTGTCTGGAAGCTGTGCAGTTGCACCGGCACCATTACGTATGCCGTGTAAATGGCATTACATAATGGCACCGGTGCCATTACACATTAAGGTTCGGGAGTGTGTAAATGATGCACGCTCCCGAACCCTAATGGTGCCTCAACAGTGCCTCTTCATGCCCGTCTGTTTCGGGCCTTAGTCATTTTTTTTGTACTAATGTTACCTGTAAATCACATTTCCCATATACACCTGAATGTAATGCTAAGAGTTCTGACATAAACGACTAGCAAAATTAACATTATACCTTCAAATTACAATATCATATGCACAATCTAAATGTTTTAGATAGACACAGTGAAGATTTGTTTAAAATGTGATGTTGTTAAAGAAAATGTAAAAAGAACAAAAATTTCAACAATTTCATTTTTTTTAAAAAAAAAATAAATTTTGAAAATTTATATTTTAATTTTAAAAAATTCTGGGACCACTCCTTTCTCCTCCCACTGAGCTTCCTCCTCCACACTCACCATCTCTTAAAGAATTTTAAAGGGAAGCAGATGAATGCCACAGATGAATGTTTCTGCCAAAATGTAGGAGTTTGAGGAACAGTGGTGTCACCTCCCTTTAGGTTGTCACATGGTGTGGTCTGCATCCCCCACATACTCCCAGATTCCAGGTCCAAGTCCAAGACTAAACCAACCACATCACAGTGGCACTGTTGTCCTGAGGTGGACAACAAAATGGCATCCTCACCTATTCCATGCAAAATGGTTCACTGGGCTGACAGCTGAACTCTTCAGTGTTGGTCATGTGAAAATGTCCTCCATGATACTTTAGCTGACACATTGTGGACCACTTAGTGGCTCCTTAGTTCAGTATGAAACTGTATAGAAATGTAGCTGCTATTGCTAGCTGCTGTTTAGGGGTGCATCAACACTGTAAAAATAATGAAGTTCCATGGGTGCATCCTATAGAATCCTGGGAACTGTAATTTTGTGAGACACCAGCACTCTTTGTCAGAGAAGGCTAAAGACCTTGTAAAACTACAGATCCCAGGATTCCATAGGATGGAGCTATAGTACTGAAAGAGGTATCAAACTGCATTATTTTTACAGTGTAGATGCAGCAGGCTAGCATAAACGGTGCAGAACAAACCATGTGGCCGACAGGCCATGTAGACTACAGCTCTTTCTCCCAATGCCTCTTGCCATCTCCCAGGATATACATACGTTTGCCTCAGTGTGCCTCATTGGGGACTAGTCCTGATTCTGTGATCTCTTTCAGTTCACAGTTTGCCGAGTTACTGTATCCTATCCCTAAGCTGTGATGGCACTATTGTTTTAACTCCAAAATAATTGACCTTCTTCCCTTCTCTTAATAGAAAGCTGGGTTACAAAAACTAAAAATGTCATCACTTTTATTCAGTCAGTCAGTAAGTCAATTTTTATCCTGCTTTCTGACAAAGTTTTAAGAAACAGTTGCAACAAATGTATGCAAGTTAAAACAGCTTGTCCAAATAAGCTGGTTGTTGCTTAATGATGGGAAGAGAGGGAATTTTGCTGATGCTACCAGGGAAGTCATCTAAGACTGTTGATGCCCTCCTTAAAAATGTCCTTTCCTTATAGCAGCTTCTTGAATCCCCAATGATGAATTGGACAAAGATCAGGGCCTTGGAGGCCATTCTCAAAGCTTGGGTGGGTTCATAGGGCTTTGTTCTCTGAGCAGATGGGTCATAAGCATTCCAGCCAAGCAGCAGCTCAGACAACTGGAGATCAGAGGATTCCCTGTCATGATATAACACGAACAAATTGAATGATATAATGCTTCCCTGAATGCCATACACATGCCTTGAATTTTGCATTGAGATAGAGAGGATAGGAACATGAATGGACTCTAAATAGCCCAGTGCTTAGGTTGCTTAAGGAAAGCAAAGCACTTCCTTTCATTTCTATGCATTCAGTGCCACAACTCAAGGAGGCAATTTTGTTTTATGAGAATCTTATTCTAATTGCCAAAGAAAAACTGCAACTTAATAAATAAAAACATTTCTGTTACTGGCCCTGCTGCTATTACTGCCTTTCCATATTTATGTAGAACTAGCAGTGTGCCAAATCATATTCATTTCTTTACTTATTGAGTCTCTTCTTGAGTTGCCCGAAGGGATACAAAGATTTGAAATTTCTCTTACAATGTTGCCCTGTGGCAGCACAGGTGTTCTAAAAACAAAAAACAGCTTTCTCCCAAGGCACGTGGAATTTGAAGCCCTATGACAAACATCTGATTTTGCAAAAGTATGAGTGCTTCCTCCAAGCAAGAGGAGTAGAAACAATTGTTACAGAAAGCATAACAACAAAAACAAGTAAGAGGGGGGGAGGAATCCAATTAACTGTTCCTTCTTATTGTTCCCAGAATAACCTCCTCTTAGAAAATACACATGCAGATTTCAGAAGAAGAAGCAGAGCTAAGATGTCCTCTGCTGTAAGGTGCAAAGCAGATAGAACAAGCTGAACTTTCATGTTGGTGCAGTAAAATGCCTGGGAGGTTATATTGTGCAGCAAATCAAGATGCTATAATTCTACATTGAATAAAGCAGCAATAGAAATACACGGTTCTTTACTTGTTGTTTAACTGAAGCTTCAAACATTTTTCACCATAGCTATTCAGAGCTGATGGGACTTTTATTCCAACAACATCTAGGGGGCTGTATGAATGCCATTTGTAATATTAAGACTCAACAGTGAAGAGGTCATTACTCATTCTCATGATTTAGTTAGAGACCCAGATTGGACAAGATTTTCTTAACAGTCTTCTCCTGAGTGGCCCCAGAGGAGTATTGCCCTCCCCCAATAAGAAGTCTGCTCCACCAATGGATATTCTTTCAGTCCCCAAATTTCCAGCACTGTAGAAAGTGAGACACTGACAATCAATCATATCTAAAATGCTTCTATTTGCTGTGTTCCCATTCTCTTGGTAATTTTGCCTGTCCCTTTTCTTTAGGTGCCTAAACTGAATTTCTAAATGCTCAATTGAAGTTTTACTGTACTGCAATGCTAGGAATTTGGGGGCTGAAGGAAAATTTCATGAGTGATAGAATTCTTATTCAGGAGGGACAATATACTCACATTGCCTCCTCGTGTCCCTACCAACTACTCCTATGAGTCTATGTATTGGTGCCATTGTTCATTCAGGACTCCCTTTTGAACTCCATCTGTACATTTACCAATATGAAGGAAGCAAATACATAGAATAGCAATAGCAATAGCAAGTACATTTATATACATCTTATCAGTGCATTTAGGCACTCCCTAAGTGGCTTACAATGTGCAAGATAATTGCCCCCAATAAGCCGGGTACTTCTTATTTTTGCTTATCCAGAAAACCTAGTGCCTTCTTATTTTGCTTACCCAGAAATTTCAAGGCAAGTGAAAAAGTAGTGCTGATGAGGAAGAACAGCCTGGTAGGGGGCCCTCCTCGGCTTAGCAAGTGGCCCCTGCTGATCCAGAGGATTAAGACATTGTAAGTACCAGTAATATATAATCTGAAGTCTATAGCAGGAATTAATATGATGTACTTACCAGTTGACTTGCAAGGAAAAGCACTGATGAGGAAAGAATAAAATAAGAAAGGGGCTATTTCAGACATATAGATTGAGAAATAGTTCCTATCCATTTTAACTGACTGTTTTCAGAAATTTTATCATTAATCTAGTTCCATCTCATCTGTTTTAGATTGTAACATATTTTTCTCGAACTTTTTCATATTTTTGTACACTTTTTTTTCCTGGACTAGCTTTGTCAAATGGGAGGCACTGCCTTAACAACAACCACAAAAACAAACAAACCAAAAAAATATTCCCCTTCAGAGTAAAGTATGCTGTGGTACACTTTCAAACATATGCATTTTTAGCTGTGCACATTTTTCAAATTTATATACACTGTGAATATTTACATTGTTGCATTTTTCTTCACCAGACACATTGGCAGTACTAGGTATTTGAACCAAGAAATACTTCATTGTATTGCCGATTACAGGAGGTGGAAAATAGGAATTTAGATATGAAACATCAGCAAAACAAATATATTTTCTGTTCTTATTCAGACATTAACTGCCCACTGCATATGAGGAAACACTGTGTTCTCAGGAAATATATTTATATTATGAAGCTAAGGTTTTATCCAGACTTCCCCAGATGTCAGGTTAGAAGTGATTTCTGTGATCCCATTTGTTGAAAGAAAGTGTAATGGTGTAACCAGAAAGCTGCAGCCAGTTGGCATCCAAAGTCACAGATAGATTTTTCATGTATCCCTGGTGACAGGAGAGAATCATTTTGTGGGAACATTGTGAATATTTGAATCATCTCAAAGAAATACTTTCCTTAAGGGATCACTTCATCATATGTGTTAGTGATCCAATGGGGAATGAAATACGGATATGTATTCATTTCTCAGGCTTATTGTAATTGTCATGATAGATAAAGCTGGAAGGAATTTCTTCTTATAGGTTCCATTTTCAGACACTTGCTTTTTCCCCCTCAGAAAACAAATTCTTGCCTTGAGATAGTTCTTGTCACTGCATGTTAAGCTCACTCATAAGTGTCCTTTTAATTTTCCTTAGGGGCAGATCTCCCTGCTGTTGTAGCATAGTTACTATAACTGTGTGCTACTCTGACAGCATAGAGCTGCTTAATGCTCAATTTTAATTCTCCCTTGTGGACCTGTCTCATGGGGAGGGATCATGGGGTACTAGAGTAGCTACAATTTGTCTTACAGATTCCTTTCTTTACTGCCAAAGTCTGTGTTGTAGGGTAGAACCACAATTGTGCAGCAAATTCAAAACCATAAGTCTTCATGGAGTTTCAGAGCTTCTTCCACTTTATTGTGGGGAGGTGAATTTCACATCACTGGAAACTCTCCCTCATGGTTTAATCCTTATAAACAGTCTAGGGGGCGAAACAGATGGGCAGGAAAAAGTGGCTTGAAGCTGCCTTTTCTAAAGCCACATTGAAACCCCACCAACTGCACCACCGGTTCCCAAGGCAGCTGGAGTGCTCATGTCATGAGAGGAAGGCAAGCCAGCTCCAACAGGCCTTGCCTAAAAAGAAGAAGAGCCCTTCCTCCATCCACCATCCTGAGGGAGAGAAAGGCAAGCCAGCTCAACAGGCCTTGCCTAAAAAGAAGAGCCCTCCCTCCATCCACCATCTTGAGGGAGAAAAATGCAAGCCAGCTCCAACAGGCCTTGCCTGAAAAGAAGAAGAGCCCTCCCTCCATCCCATCTGCCTTGGTCCAGGCCTCTGAGAGAGAGAAGATGTGCTGGACTTTCCCCCTTCACCACCACCTTTCCCTTCTCCTCTTGTGTCATGTCTTTTTAGATTGTAAGCCTGAGGGCAGGGAAATGTCTAATTAACAAATTGTAAGCCACTCTGATAGCCTTGGCTGAAGAGCAGCGTATAAATAAAACATTGTTGTTGTTGTTGTTGTTGTTGTTGTTGTTGCTTCAAGTCAGGAAGAAGTAGAAAAAAGCTGTTTCTTTTTGAAACAGCTTTTCTTTAAATAAGGTGCCTAGAGGGCACTTTCCTGCTGGCTTCAAGACATGTGTCATCTAAATGCCATGCCTTCAAGCCAGCCTGAAAGCACCCATTTTTGCTGATCTGTTTAGCCCCAAAGGAATCTATTGGCAAGTGAAAATATAGTGTTTGCATAAGTTAAAATGAGGAGGATGAAAAGGTACTAGCAGTGGAAGCAAGCAACAGGTTTTCACATGCCCACTGGGTCAGAAACTACAAACCAAGCTAAAATAACAAGGGCCAGCCCCAACTAGCTGATGCAGCCCCAACTCAGAAACTGAAGCTAGTACAAAATGAATCAGCTAGACAACTGATCAGAACATCACATAAAACCATATAACCACATTTAAAGGAATTGCACTGGCTCCCAATGCACTATCAATCTGAATATAAGATGCTAGCATTATCCTTTAAATTGAAAGGATGTTTGATGATACAAGAAGTACCACTCCCTATAAATACACGTCTAAGGATGCATTATGTGGGAACATGAGGAGGATCTTGGAAAAGATCTTTTTTTTGGGGGGTAGTCCTTACCATGTGAGCCCAGTTGACATCAACGTCGGCTTCATTCAACAAGAAATTAAAATATAGTTCTTCACTAAAGTCTTTGTGGTCCAATGATTACAAGATTATCCATCTTGTACAACTACACAGTAGATTTTAGCATGTTTGTAATGTGTCACATAGCTTAATATATCTGAAGAATGTAAATTATCTTTTCCTTTCAAATTTTCAATTGCTCTGAATTGTTTAAACTAAGCTTATTTTATACTGTCTTGGCATCTATGAGTAAAGTACAGGATATAAAGAACAAAAGCCCTGGTGGCACAGTGGTTAAACGCCTGTACTGCAGCCACTCACTCAATACCAGAAAAAGGGCTCAGGCTCAACTCAGGCTTGGATCCTTCTGAGGTCGCTAAAATGAGTACCCAGATTATTGGGGGCAATTAGCTTACAATTTGTAAACCGCTTAGGAAGTGCTTAAGTGCACTGATAAGCAGTATAGAAATGTCCTTGCTATTGCTATCTAAACATTTAAATAATAAAGAAACAATATGTTTCAATAATCTTTCTATTCTTAATCCCTCAACATTATTTGCACTTCAGGAAGGTGTTCCAGGGATTTGTTTCTGCAGAAATGTATAGGTTTTCTGAATACAGAACAGTGTTTTCTGCACACAAGGCATGTTTTCTGTATAAAAACATGTTCTCTGAACCACAAAACCACATGTGTTTTGGAGTATATAAACACTTATCAATACATGAACAATCATAGCAGCCTTGTGGCTATCTCTATCCTTGTGTAGCCAAAAGTCTTTCTAGGGGAATTTTATTTAACTCAAGTTACTTATTGGGGTTGGCTACAATGACCTGTGAGACCAATTTTCTTATGTATACCAAGAGGAAAAGGGTTCCAAAGGAACTGAATAGAGGCAGAATGCTATAAATTAAGGTTTTTTTTGGGGGGGGGGGGAGAACCAAACAGCAAATAACTTCCACTCACACATTCATACAAGGCTCAGGAAGTCAGGGGGTAATCTGGAATAGTTTCAGAGGCTATACTAATGACTATACTTACACAATGCTTCCAAATCCAATTGGTTGCTGTGGCATGGGACACGGCCATTCCAGTGAGCTGAGATGAACAAATGTGTCAGAGCTAGTCAGAATTCAAAGAGACAGAGTGTCTCCATGCAATCCAAACTAGCACACTTAGCAAGGACTTTGGGGGGTCTTTTATAGGTCAAAACCTAGCTTCTGGGCAAAAGTGAGTCATATCTGTAGGTGATGTCATGGTCTGGTGGCCTTCAAGGTGATAATGGGTGTCTGATTAAGCCTTATAGATCCCATTAGGTGAGACATCCTTCTGATAATGGAGATGTTGATGTCCCATTTACAACTCTCAAACTATCTGCTTAGCCTACAAGGACCAGGGGCATTATTCCCCAATGGTCCCATTAGTCCTCTCGCTTTGAGGATTATGACACACTGAATTGCAAAGTCCACCTGGGGTCATGTAAAAAATTACACACACCAAAATTTCAGTCACTCTAGGAGAATTTTATTTAGCCTAATTTACTGGTTTGGCTGCAAGGACCCTCGAGACCATTTCCCTTATGTATATTAAGAGAAAAGCGTAGCAAGGAATATTGCAGAGGCAGGATTCTCTGAATGGTTTCTTTTATTAAGGGGGGAAATCACACAACAATCCACATACACTATAAAACTGATCATCATCATCATCATCATCATCATCAATCCACATTCACTCACATGTACATGCCAGGACTAAGGAAATTGGAAGTTAGCTTGGAATAGCTGGAGACAGAACTAATGGCGATACTTATAAGAGATGAGGCTTGACTCTGGATCCAATTGTGAGGGCATTGGATATGACCAATGGCATTGGATATGACCATTTGGGGAGGGGAGGGAGAACGGACGTACTGGGACTGGCCACAGTTCACAGTGACAGAGTGTCCTCGTGCCTTCCAACTAGCCCACTGATGAAGAATTTTGGGGATCTTTTATAAGCAAAAACTAGCCTGAAGGCAAAGGTGTTTGTCCTATATCATAGGAAATCAAATCTGCATTGTAAAGGATATCTGGCAATATTCAAGCTGAAAATGAAGTTGTAAATCAGCCTTATTGGGCTTGTCCGGCAAAACATCCTGCCTCAATTGCCTTTCTTCCTGAACAGAGGTGTTAACTTTTGTCATTTGCAACTCCCAAACTATTCTGTTTGTTGTGTTTATGGGGTAGTGCGGATGTGCGGAGCAGGCAGGCAGGATTACAGAAGTGTCTTCTTGTAGCCAGACACAAAATGATGACATCAGCACTGAGACTGCTCTGGTCCTCCATAGGTATCAGTGTGGGTGTAATAATTTCATGCTTCACTATGGGGATGTAGCCAGATGTGTCTGCCTGCAGGTTTACAATTAAATAGAAAAGGAAGAAATAGGGGTAGGGATTGAATAAAAAGGGGAAAGATCATTTAATTGTACAGCTGTGGGATAGAAGTGGACATTAAAGACCGCATGATTCTCCCAACATTTGCCCCTGCTCATACTAAAGTTTTGATGTATGTCTAGACATATAAAGACATCTACTGACAGAGCCCAGAAACTGCCTACATTTTTCTCCATAACTCAAGAAAGTGCAAATGACTCTTAGGGTCATTCAAAAGTTACAAAGTACTTTGATAGCATACATCTTCAAGATGGCTTTCTTGTCATCCTTCCTCAGCAGTATCAAGTGTTCAAAACAGTACTTTCCCACTTAGGAGCATATGAACAAAAGTTCACAATAACTATTAAAAGAAGAATAAAAAGCTTTTTGTGGTTTTTAAAACATGGTTTTAAGGATAAAAAGGTTTAATGTCTGAAAACCAGACTTTACATCATCTTGTCCTCAGCTGATTCATGAAGACTGGAGTATTGCTGTTCATGAGCTGTGCTACTATGAACTTCCTCTAGAATGCCAAGGTCAGAAATGGGGTCCTAGCTTTTTTTTAATAATAAAAGATAAATCTATTGCATTTTTCTTCTTTTCAAAGATTCATAAAGAAAAGAAGTTTTGGGGAGGTGAGATAAATTAATTTGGTTTGCATTTTTAATACAAACTAATCTTTCTTGCATTTCACAGACTGCTTTAGTACATAGAGAAAAAACATAATTATTTTTTGTACTTCTTTGAATTCTGTTGTTAATTCTGCTCTTAAATTAAAAAATGCATAGAAAAATAGTATACAAAAAGGCATATATTCAAGAAAACAGCTAACAAAAATTCATATAAGAGGAAAACTAGAAATTGTATAGAAATGTTAATGAAGACCTTTTTTTTAAGATTTGCAAATTCATTCAGAACAGGATGTTATGAAATTACACTTGGGAATATGCACGTTATAGAAAGTGATTGAGACATCTGTTCCTAACAAGGTTCAAAAAATGCACTAGCCATCTTTCTATCAATAAAATCAAAATAAAATCCCAGACAATAGAATCATCAAGAGTATTGCTTGAGGCACACTGGTGTGACAGTGGCAAACACTTTATTCGCACTTGAAGAAAAGATGAGAGACACGTGCCACCCACCTGCAATATTATGGAAACAAATGGTGGTATGCCATCGTACTTCCTTTTTCTGTAAGTGGCAATGGCAAATGTACAGTGTAGCAATGTGACAGATTGCTGTTATTATCACCAATTAGTTTCAGCATCCTTCTGTGTATGTTTTATTGTGATACTTTCCCAAGTTGTCATTTTAGTGGCATTTCCAGAAAACAGTTTTTAAATGCATATTTTGTGATTTATTTATATTTCATGGGTATATTTAAGTAGCTTTCATAAAAACCACTTGGTGCTATAAACTGTATGTCTTTAAGAATGTGATCAGGGGGAAAGATTTTTTTACAGTAAGATCAAAGTTGCTCATTGCAGAAGACTCTTGGAATCATAGAAATGGAACATTCTCCAAGAGTAATTTAGTCCAGCCCACAGTAATTCCATAACTCACAATTAAAGCAAGCTTGATAGGAAGCTTGCAGCAGTCCCAACAGATGGCTATAAAACCTGTCCTTAAAAGCCTCCAAATGTGAATCTCCCACTGTTGAACAACTCTTCTGTAATTTCAATCCATTGGTCTGGGCTGTGCCCTCTGGAGCAGCAGAAAACAAGCTCACCTCATCTTTTGTACATACATATGTGCCTTCAGGTTTCCTGTCAACTTATGGCAACACCATGATTTCCATATGGTTTTCTTAGGCATGGAATAATCAGAGGTGGGTTTGCCTTTTCTTTCCTCTAAAATATAGTCCATAACACTTGTTATTGTTATTCATTGGCCGACCCATACCCAGAGCTGACCCTGATTAGCGACAAGAAGGGGTTGACCATCCTCTCGAAATTTTGAGAAAATCTGTCAAGACACTTTCACTGGATATGATAATCAACAGACAAGCTAACAGAAACTGAATTTTATATTTATTTTGAATTGTCATTGCAATTTTGTTCAGAACTTTGGCAGGGTATATATAGAGTTGTTTCTGTAAACTCACCACCACTTTCCTTTTTCAGTGGCAACATCACATTTGTGTTTAGCGTGGCTGCTGTGATCCTTTGGGTTTTTCATTTCTCATTACAGGCAACAGTGTTTCCAGGTATATCTCCTGTTCTTCATACATGGCCAATGTAAATAGGATGTTAGATCCCCTTCCCTTCTGTTTCCGTTAAAAACAGGAACAATGTTTCCAATTTTGTTTCAGAATGGGATGGCTAGAAAACAATAATGTACTACCACCCTTCTGTACAAACTGGAGCCTTTTACCCTGTGCTGCTATTTGTGTGTTTTAGGTGGGGAAAGAGAAGCAACGGGGACTCGTTTATTTTTGTAAGTGTGAAGGCAGGGGACTGTCTAATTAAATGATTGTATGTACAGTGCTGTGTAAATTTACTAGGCTATATAAATAAAGGTTTATTATTATTATTATTATTATTATTATTATCTGCACAACAGCTATCCATGATTTAGGCAACTCTCCCAACAAAGCAGAGGAAACAGGCTTTCTTTAACCACATTTACATTATTGCTGGCCAAAGATCTGTAACTCAGATTAGAGATATCCTCCTGACACATTTCTGAATTCTTGAGTCCTTCTGTATGCATTCATAAAGATGCCTCTTTGGCAGTGTTGGGGAGAAAGTCAGGCTCATGGTTCTGATATTAGTTCTAACTAAATCCAGAAGTTATATGTTGCCTGTTAAATAGGTAGCCTGCATTAATATTAGGTAAGTGCCAACAGTTCAGTATTTTAGGTACTTGCTTAAGACATATCTTCCTACATGGTAGTTCAGGAATGGGGAATTTTGCCCCTTCTGGTATTTTGGACTTCTGTTTCCAGAAGCCTTAGTTGGCATGCAAATTATAAGGAATTATGGGAGTTTTAGTCCAACAGTCTGGAAAGCCAAGGATTTCCCTGTTATATTGTGATGCAATATGTGACTGAGATTGTTTTCTCTTTATTCTGTATTTTTACTGTTGTCCATTTAATATACTGTAATAATTTTCCATTGAGTGTTTCATAAATAAATGAAACTAATAAAAATATTCAGAGAGAATACAAAGAGATGACAGCCCATAGTAACTCACTAATCAATACCTTAAATTTTAGTTCGAACTTCCAAATCTCTGAAAATATTCTTTTTTTCCATCCTGCCTTCTCTTCTACCTGTCTCTCATGGTCTTAGCTGAGGATAACCATGAAGTTGAGAGTTTGTGTCATTTTCATCATTCTCCTGTATTTTGCAGTAGCTTTCCACTGTGAAATCAAAAGGAGGATAGAAGCCTCATCTGTCATATTCAGCAAATATGAACTTGTGTGTGACATTAAAGCAATCTTGAAAGCTGATAATCCCTGGTGCTAGGATAGCTGTGAAGAAGCCAGGTTAATCCAAAAATATTGATGCTGCCACTGGTGCTAACACCCATCAGCTCTTATTCTTCATGTTGGATGTGACCGGATATGAACTTTAAAGCCATCTTTGTAGGCAAAAGTTATTTTGATCTCAAGATGTTTTAGTTTAATATTAGGGTTTGTATTTTGATTTATTTTCTTGAGGTCTTCAGGGCAAATGCAACTTATTAACTAGCATTGCAGTTAATATAAAGCAACAAATGCCATAGATCTTCTTTTCTGAAGGTTAAGTTATCCTAAAGGAACTTACAATTTCTTATTTGAAAAATTGAGCTCATTTGTTGTTTTGAGTGTTTAGCTTCTCACCCGCCAGTTCTGGCACACACTCTCTCACACACAAATACAAGATGCTCTGGTTGAAAGCTGAAAATGGTAATAAATAGCAAATATGAGAAAACTAAAGAATGTACCCAATTTTGAGACCTCTATTTGAAAGGATTAACATATTTTTGAAAAGTTGCAAAAGATGTTCCAGTCTTCATACTTCTTTATGTCAAACCAGAGCTCATAGGACTGTCATTCAAGTGGAACATTATATTAAAAAAACTGAGTGATCATACTGCTTCGATAGGATAGCTCTTGGGAGACAAAACTCTCATTGGTTCTGATTTTTACTGACTTGATGTGCCTGGATGATGTGACTGAGGGGAAGGCCTTTATATGGATAGTCTTCCCTAAATTAGGGATGTGAAATTATACTGCCTTCTGCACTGTAACTGTACAGAACTGTAAACTGAAATTCCTAACAGTTGTTTCTACTGTCTAGGAAAGCTGGTGTTGTGCACTAACAACATCTAGAGGGCCACATGATTCCCATTCCTGCTCTAAATCTAATGGTTAGTGCCAACTAGAGGAGAGATTATGGCACTATCTAGACCGGCCTGAAAAGCCAGCCTGTGGGTGGAGTCAGGGTGCAGCATCCTGATGCAGCCCTAACTCTGCCCCCAGGGTGCCAGGATGGCATGCACCACTCCAGATGGCACATGCCATCATGACTCACATCCAGCGCTGCGTCCAGATGATACAGAGCTGAAGGGATGCCATACAGCAACACCGTTGCAACTATGGTGCCCTTTGGAGGGTGCAAAAAGGAGCCATTTGTTGTGGTTCCTTTTTGCACCCTCCAAAGGCTGGATTGGGGCTGCTGCATGAGGTTGCTGTGGCCCCGATCCAGCCAGGAAAGGGGAGGCTGCAGGCTGCCCATTTGGGGTGGTCTGTTAAGGGGAACATTTGCAGGATTTCTATGGAATATGTCTACATTTGTTTGAACTGATAGTATATTTCTACCATTAGTTTCTTTTTCTACCATTAGTTTCACTTGCATATGTCACTAACAAGATGGATGAATGTTGTCTCCATCTTCAAAGAGGAAAAAGAAGAAAAAAGAAAAAGAAAGGAAAAGGAATTAAATTATTATCACCCAGTCAGCCTTACACCAATCTCAGGAAGGATTCTATAGTAGATCATTAAACAGATACTCTATAAGCACTTAAAACCAATTCAATGTCTACTGACAAAGTGCACACATCTTTTGCCTTCCCATCATTGGGAGAATACTGGGGGTGTCAGATTGTACCACAAGAGGATTTCCTCAGAGATGTATTCCTCAGCCATCAGGGTTTCAAATTACCCTCCCTCCTATCTATAGAGTCACACGACTCTTTCATACAAGGCTAAATTGGAAGTATAATTTAAGGTCAATTCGAATGCAATCATGGGTTTTACATTATTGCGAATTAAAGCTTCGCATGCAAATTCGGGCAGGAGGGGGTTATTTTCGGGTAATGGGAAGTAATTCCGAACGGAGCAGGGGTTCATGTAAATTTGCTAAACAAGCGAATTTACATAAATCCGCATTGGCTCCATTCGGAGTTGGGAGAAATTCCTCCCCGTTTGAAAGAGTCCACAGATTCAAGCATCCACAAAATACAACAGAATTAGCTGAGAACAATGACATGCTAAGACAAAATTGTCTTCTTCCACCATTTGGGAGTGCACCACTGCAAAAAAAAAAAAAAAAAAAAAAAAAAAAAAAAAAAAAAACAAACACAAAAAAACCACACAAAGACAATAAATGTCATGTGCTCCAACTCTTGGAAATATACTTATGTTGGAATGAAATGTTTAAAGGCTGAGTGATCCAGTAGAGAGTAAATGGTTGAAAACTTCACAAGAAAGTTTTAGATTTCTACTCAGATCTGTTCCCTAATTTTTCCAGATGTTTTTCTTCCCCATGAAGAAAGCTTATGTTTATATACTTCATTCTCAGAGCTCTTTAGAATGTCTTTAGGATTATGATTGATCATATAAAAACAGATAAATACAAATGTCCATTGACTATCTGCAGAGAAACGTGAATGCTCCTTGATAGTACTTTAAAGGGGGAAAATGGGGGAGGAGGGGAAAAAGACAAAAAAATAAACAAACAAAAAAGCACCTGCCTTCCACTTGGTAGGTAGCTTTTCTAGCTTTTTTCAAACCAGTTGAAGCTGTGGGAAGATATCATGTGGTAACTTTCCCCATGGGTCCTTTCCAGACCAAGAAGCTCAGGCAGTTATAGAAACAGACATGTAATATGAAAGAAGAATACACAAACATACACACTATCTACACACTGACTGTACCCACAAGTTGCATTAATGTTGAGATGTTATCACCAAAGTCCACAAAATCACTCTGATTGGAACTATGTTTTGCCAGGACAGGGACACAGAAAATAAGCACTGTCCCTGGTAAGCAAGGAACAATTGCAGTTTATGGAATAGCTGGGATAAATCTGGAATAGAGACCCTACACATCTCTCAGTCTCTTTCACATATCCTTTTTGAAAGCAGTTGCAGAAAAATCTTCATATCCTTCCTTTCTTATCAGTATCATGTATCAAATGGAAACTAATTGGAAAAGACCCCAACAATACACAAACATGCTTAAGGTTGTTTAAAACTTACCAATGATGTGGAACTAGTTTAGAATAATAATAATAATAAAAAAGGCAGAATTTTGTTTCAAAGAAATGGGACTTTAATTAACTTCATTCATATCTAGAATGTTTCTTTCATTTGCTTCCTTTGGGGGTTCTCTCCTGATGGCTCTGCTCCTGGATTAGTTCATGGAACTGGACCTTGGAAACATTTGAATGAAAGTCGTGCTTAGAGAATGGAAAACTATGACTCTCCCTCTGCCCGCAATTGATACGTACAATTCTGATCTGAGGTGAGAAGAAACTGGGTGCAGTGAGGAAGGAATTCTAAATACCAAACTAAATGTTTGGCATGGTTGTTCCTTGGATGCATCTGATTTCTGCTCTGAACTACTTCATTAGTTACTGCTATAATCAAAGTAAGATGATGACAGCACAGAAGACATAATTTTCAAAAGAAGTGGCCATTAATTGCCTTTCCCATGTTTCCCAAAGGAAAAAGGAACATTCATTTCAGAAAAAGAAGGTTCACCCTGCTGCAATGTCAGAAGAATGGGCTTTACAGGAATGTTCTTCTGCTCCCTGTTTTAACAAAAGCTTTATATTTATCTGAACCACTCTGCAAAATAGCTCAGTAAAAAAGAATACACCAATCCTCAGCCATGTCTTCCTTTTGATGTCACCTTCACTTAACCTTATTCAATTGGTGGCAATTTCCTGACATGATTTCTCCTCTCCCATTGTAGGTTTGTCATTTGTGCTAATTTCCAGTTTCATTGGGAACATCTGAACTCTTGAACGACTCCTCTCTTATCATTTCCACACCAAATACCAGCAGGTTTGAAGGAAGTGTGAGGCAGACCTTTGTCATTGCCTATCTAGCAAAATTGCTATTAGCTTTTAATTTATAAAAAGCAGGGAGTCATACTTTAAGCAGAAACATGATTTATTTACCTAACTTTTATACGATATTAGTGAAAGTGAAGAACTCAGAGATAATGCTCGTTGCCTAGAGCTTTGCATCTAATGAGTCATATTATTCTCAGTACTGCTGTGAATGTTTACTGTGAGGCTGATTTTTTTTTTAAAGTACAGTTCTTGGTGACTTCCTGCTTGCTATTAAATTTGGTGATATTTCTAATTATTGAGTCAGATACTCATTCATTATCTTGGGTTCTGATACTTACACAGGGATTTATTATTTATTTGCTTCTTAAAATAGTTGCATTTCAATAACATAACACATTTGTCAGAAATAAAGATAAAAGGAATTTGAAAGTATTTTGAATGAATTTTAAAACATCATTATTGAAAATGATCTCTTTCTCCACGTTTCACTTCTTATAAAAATGTTTCCTGGGGCCCATTCACACTACGCAATTATAGTGCTGTGATTCCACTTTAACCGCCATGCTTCACATTCTACGGAATCTTTGTGGTTTATAGTTTGCTGAGGCACTAGAGCTCTCTGGCTAAAAATTCTTAATTGTTGTTGTTGTTGTTGTGTACCTTCAAGTTGTTTCCAACCTATGGTAACTGTAAGGCAAATCTTAGGGTTTTCTTGGCAAGATTTGTTTAGAGATTTGCCATTGCCTTTCTTTGAGGCTGAGGGAGTCTGATTACCTGATTGAGAAGGGTTACCCCTTCCTAAACCCCAGATCCAAAGATTCTACTGGATATTGCAATGGCACTGAAATTATTATTATTATTATTATTATTATTATTATTATTTATATAGCGCTGTAAATTTACACAGCACTATACATACAATCATTTAATTAGATGGTTCCCTGCCTTCATGATTATAATCTAAAGAGACAAGATACAGAAAAGGAGAAGGGAATGGTGGTGGGGAAGGGGATGATATCTAGCAGTTCTTCACTCCCTCTGACCAAGGCAGATAAACTGGAGGGAGGGCTCAGCTTCTTAACATATAATTAGGGAGCAGCATCCTAATTATGGATGTTTTTATGCATTCTAAAATTAGAATCATAGTGCTAGATTTATTAGTGTGAAAGGCCTGTGTTGGTTTGCACTGACTGTACTTTTCTTATTTCACATTAATGACATTTTTCCTCCATGACATTATCATGTAGTGAAATCTGATTGACTCCATCATGCCATGTCTTCAGTCCCTTTTGCTGTCATCATAAGTTTGACTATAATTAGGGAGGGAGGGAGGAAAAACAATCAGAATCATATATGATGCTGTAGCAGTTGCTGCCTGAAGAAATAATAACTAAAGACAGGTAAACATTTACAAATCTGTGTCCTCCCATCATGAAAATTCCACTAAATTCCACTAAAATAGAATTTGAACAAAAAAATAAAACATTGCCTTCATCCTAATATTACTTCTGAGAAGTTTTATTTGTTTTGGTTCTTTGGAAATATTTTTCTCCTTTAAGCATGCCTGAAAAATCTTCGGGCAACTGAAGTGCAACCTTCACTTCATCTGAGGGTAAAAAAAGAAGAAAAAAACATTCTGAAGTGGTTTAGTTGTTCCTCCTTCTGCATGGTAATAAAAGTTAGCAAAAAATGTCACTTTTCTTGTCTCTGTCATATCTTCATCCAGTGCCACCATTTGCTCCTTCTGCTGCTAATACCAAAGTCAGGTTCATCCATGTCATTGTATTTCTAACTTATATGTCTGTTTGAAAAAGCTGTTCAGTTAAGAAAGCTTCCAGTAAGAAACTCAACTTGTTTGAAATGTGTTGCTGGAGAGTTCTATGGATACCAGGGGCTGCCAAAAAATAAATGGGTCTGATGGCACATTAAACCCTAATGAAGAAAATGAGGCTATTATACTTTAAACACTTCAAGAAGTACCAAAGGGAATACCTATGTATTTCAATAATATACAATGCTAGTTAAAATTTCATAGTTCTAAGAATACATCTACACATTTTTATATTGTAGAAAGGAAGAGGAAGGGTTTTTAAAAATCCTTTACTAATGATTCTATATTAAAATACATAAACAAACTGGAAGAGTTATTACAGCATGTTACATTTCAGAACAGGCACTTCTCAGTGTGAGTTGAATGTATTTCTCCAATGTTCATTTCAAAATCCAGAGGAGATCAGTCCAGCAGACTGTTTACAGCATGAGGTACTAGCATCTAAAAACCTGGGGCAATGGAGAATATGTTTAAGCAGCAGCAATAGTACTCCTGCAGCCATGATGACCCAGGGAGCATGTATTACCCCAGGTGGTGTTTTGTAACTTTTTGATGAATTACACATCCTGGAAAAGATCCCATGGAAGTACTTTCCTATCTAAGAATGGAAGAGTCCACCAGATTGACCATAGCATCATTCTACAACATATACATGGCAAGAAGAAGATGCTTGGTTGAATCCACAGGTTCTCTTGGTGGGATTGAAAAAGAATTCTAAGGGGCTGCTGCCAGCAGGCTGGCAACTGAGTAAAAAGGGCCAATGATTAGATTGGTATAAAGTAGCTTCTGGGCCCTGACCTTGCTTTTGACAAGGCAAATTGTGGACAAGAAGTGCATTACAGTTTCTTTCATGAAACCATTCGTGTAAGATGGATTGGAAATGGAGAATCCACAGAATCAAATGGTTGGAATTATGGATAAAATTGCTTGCTGAATGGTGATAGTGGCCTTTCTGTTTCCCAGTAGATGTATAAACTGCACTGTCTTGTCCTATATATGTCTGCAATACCATTTTGCTGTACTACACATGCAGTAACACAGCATGCATTAGATTATCGTGGAGCAAGAACTCTATCCTTAGTTTGGAAACAGAAGGCAACCTGGAACACTTGTGAATGTGCTGCCATGAAATCTGAAAGGTTCCTCTAAAAGTGAGTCATGTTTACCTGCTCCATGATAAAACAGCCATCAGCTGCATCTATTCAGTTTACGGCAGCAGTTTGCATTCTCTTTCCGATACCTACCTCCTCCTTTCCTATTGGCCTCCCACAGTTTTCCCATCTATGTATGGTACCTGTGAGCTATTATACGTCAACTGATGTGTTCAGATGAACTGTTCAAAAGAAGTCTGCCATAATCAGATTTAAAAAACAAACAAAAGCAAAACAAAAACAAGGAAGAGTGGTAGTATTATACCACATTCCAAAATACTTATTCAAGATGAAGCTTGCTTTAACATTGAAAACATTCAAATCTTTTCTTGTTGTATGAAAAGTGTTCTAACAGTGCAAATTCAAAAAAATAAAAATAAAAATTCAAGCTGCTCATATTAAATTATGAAAATGTGAATAAATGTGGTCTGCATTGAAACAGCTGATTTTTTTATGATGGTTATTTCTGCAAATGCTTAAGCAAAGAATTATGCAGAAAAGATTTTTCAGTGGATGCATAATATATATGGGATTTTGTGACATGTGTTGCAGGCTGTCAGGGTGCAGTGATTAAGGTGGTGTCACTACTTAATTGGACAGGTTTACCCTCGTGAATAGAAAAAAAATTGTACCATCATACCTTATAGAGTTATAGCTTTGATCTTAGGAAAAGCAATTTGATATCAGGTCAGAGTCTTTAAACATTTAGAGTTTTATGACATATTACAGAATTTACTTTTATATTCAAAGAAAAAAAAAGTAAGCAAGAGTTGTATTAAAAGGAATAGTTGGAAACTATGACTTATAGCAAAGGCTTGTAGGGAAAGAGAAGCCCCCTTCCAGGCAGATAACTTTATCTGAAATTTGTTCTTAATCCTCTGGCTTGCAGCAGTACAGAATATTCCAAGAGGCTGTCTGGATGGTCTTTTTTGGTTTTGACACATGAAAAATCATATTATTATTATTATTAT
The DNA here is from genome assembly GCA_034509955.1 of Urosaurus nigricauda. NCBI lineage: Eukaryota > Metazoa > Chordata > Lepidosauria > Squamata > Phrynosomatidae > Urosaurus > Urosaurus nigricauda. The sequence goes on along the minus strand of JAOEGL010000003.1, from coordinate 44,583,336 downwards.
TATTATTATTATTATTATTATTATTATTTTAAAAAAATTATACCTGCTCTGAAATATTTAGTTTGGCTGTGGTAGATGGAAAGCACTCTTAATATATGGGTCAGTTCTGTTCTAGCTAGGGATGTGAACAGACCATCTGCTTTCAGCCTAACATTCTTAGGCTGCATCTACACTGCAGAATTAATGCAGTTTGACACCACTTTATCTGTCAGAAATCAATGTTATGAAAGTCTGGGATTTGTAGATCTGTGAGACAGTCTGGGATTTGTAGTTTTGCCTCAAGTGATAAGTTCCTAGGTCTTTCCTCATAGGACATAGCTTCCAGGCCCTTCTCCATTTTGGTCATCCTCACATGCTCCAGCTTCTCAACAGTCTTTTAAGATTGTGGTGCCCAGAACAGGACACAGCATTCCAGGTGAGGCCTGATGGAAGTAGAATAGAGTATCACTATTACTTCTCTTGATCTAGACACTATACTTCTACTGATGCAGCCTAGAATCACATTGGTCTTCTTAGCTGCCGCATCACAGTTGACTCATCTTCAATTTGTGGTATACCAGAATCCTTTCGCATGTAGACTTTTTAAGCCAGGTGTCTACCATGTCCCATCCTATATTGCTGCATTTCATTTTTCCTAATTGCGGTACCTTACATCTCTTCTCTAGATTTGGCCCATCTTTCCAATCTATTACTTTGTCCTCCTCAGCATTTGCCTTCTACAATTATTTAGTTAAAAAGATTCAATACCTTCCAGTGCCTAATGTTTCAGAAGGAACATGATTTGATGATTTGGTCAACTGTGAATTTGTTGCTATTAGCTGCCTTCAAGTCAACGTTGACTTATGGCAACCCTATGAATGAGAGATCTTTTTGTCATTCTGTCTTCTATCTAGCAGACTCAAGGCTGTGGCTTCACTGATTGAGCCTATCCATCTTGAGTACAATCTTCCTCTTTTCCTAGTGTCCTCCATCTTAATAGGAATTATCATCTTTTCTAGTGAGTGTGTGAGAAATTCTTTTGAAATTCTAGCAAATAATCCCTTGTTTTTAAAAATCCACATATAATCTCTTTTTCGGAGGTAGTAGAAACTTAAGATGTCCTCATAAAGTCTTTTTCACACTTCCAGTGGATTAGAATTGTGAACATGTGCAGCCATTGCTTTGATGGTATAGTGATAACTACTGCTACTGCTACTATTATTATTATTAGAAATTGTGGTTGTATGGCAATATATGAAAAGGTATTGGCTGTGGAATAGCTGCATGTTGTTGTTTCTAAAGTTGTTTGAAATCATTCAAAAGCCCTATGTTTTCTTTATTATTGGTGACAAAAGTTATGAACCTGATGTTGTTTTAACAGGCTACTTACAATAATGTTTCTCACCTCATGGCCACAATCTGTCTGTAATTTGCCAGGATTTATTCCATTTTGTCTGAAAATAGCATTAAAGACCTTGGACAATTCCTTACTTCGCTTGACTTTTACAATCAAATCGGAGGCATATTTAGAAATAATATATATCACTGTTAAAATGTACTTGTAACTCTTGTTATACTTAGAAAATTGCTGCATATCAAATAAAATGGCCTGCCATTGAGAGTCCACTTCAGACAAAATAATCTTGTTTCTTTTAAAATAGATTCTGGTTGGTCTGTACAGTACATATGATTCCTCGTCTAAAAGCATTTGAAAACCGTTCCTGTCTTAAGTGTTTCACTTGGTCTTTTAGTCCCTTGCTTGATTCCCTCTAAGGTTCCAGCTTCCCCACATATCTCATCTATATTCTTTAATATATTTACCATTTTATCTGCTAACACAATTATGGAATGTGTGGTAGAGCAAACTACTTTTGTCAGTTGAATGCAATACATCTTGTTCTCATAACTGAAGGAAGCATATGAAGTGTTTATATTCTATGATGGGAAGATCCTCTATGGGTATATCTACACTGTAGAAGTAAAGCAGTTTGACACCATCTTAACTGCCATGGTTCAATCCTACAGAATCCTGGGATTTATAGTTTTTTGACTAAAAACTACAAATCCCAGGATTGCATAGGATGGATCTACAACATTTAAAGTAGATTTAAAATGCATTAGTTCTACAGTATAGATGCACCCTACATCACAACTTGCATGTTATTTTCCATTGTGAAATGTATTTTAAAAACATTTAGTATGCAACTTGCTCTATCCAGCCATTTTTTCAAAACAACAACAACAACAGATATCAGAAATAAAACTTTTATTAGTGAGGTCTCTTGTCCTGTCCCATTTCCACTAGGTTTCCCAATAAAGCCTAATCTTCCTTATTCTCCAACAGATCAAGGAGTGACAGCCAAGCAGACTAGGACCTCGCATTTTCTCTACACTGTGACTAGTTTAAAATGTATACCATTGTTCTCATATTCAGTGGTGGAAGCTAGTTGGGGTTGAATTTCAAACCTGCTGTAGCAAAGAGAAGATTCTGTGTTTCATCAAGGTTGTTTAATACTTTGCTCATCATTTGGACCCTCATCATTTCTTGGACCCTGACTGCATGATCCAAAAGGCCTGTTTTCCCCTGCCTCCATTTTGGTATCCAAACTCTGGTTCTGGTGTGAGCAGCCCAAATGATGTCTCACACATTCCACACCTGAACTGGGTATAACAGTCTCAAAATGTGTTTTTTTTTTTAAATGTACCTGTTATTCTGGATCTTGTAGGAAGATCTGGAGCCCTCTGTTCTCATGGGGTGGTGGTTGTTTGCATAGGTGTCTCCTTGAGCCACCCAGTATGTCATTCTGAGATCAAAATGAAGCACACAGCCATGTTATGTCTGTGCAGACAGGCATGACAAGGTGGGAATGCAGACCAGGCTACTCTGGGGGCAGATGCCCCCAATGACTTAAGGTCCAGATAGGACCTAAGTTATATATTCAAAGGTAAAAGGGTTGTGATTATAATAAAATTGCAATAAATCTGTCTTCAGATATACAATTTGAAAACAGAAGAACCACTTCCCGGGGGGGGGGGCAGGGAGGCATTTTTTAAATATATATTCTATTTTGCCCCAGAAGTTCCCATTCAGAGGAAATGGCACCTGGACCTAATGCAGTTGTCCACCCTTGTTCTAGTGCAAGAAGACCTCAGTCTGGGAATGCTCAAGTCTGTTTATTCCTTTTTGCTGCCTTTTGAGAAAGCCTTTTTTTCTCGTGAATTGTACCTAAATATTGTTTTGTCTATTGTAAATTTTCCTGGAATTCATTTGATGTAAAGTTGCTTAGAAACAGTCTATTCTAGTCTATTCTTTTCATTTATTTAAACATTTATATACTTTTTTATTACTTGCCTATAATCTGAGGATCCCAGCCAGCATACAGTAAAATCAATTTGAACCATTTAACAATTTACAGTCTGGTGGTGCAGTGGTTAAATGCCTGTACTGCAGCCACTCTCTCACAAACCACAAGGTTAAGAGTTCAGTTCCAGCCATGGGCTCAGGTTCGACTCAGCTTGGCATACTTCTGAGGTTGCTAAAATGAGTACCCAGCTTGCTGGGACCAACACTATTCCTTTAAATAGGGCTTGAGCATACGTGGAATTCCCTTTATGCAGAGGGTCTGGAACAGACCCCCCCCCCCCCACGTAAGGGAAGGGCCCAATGTACTTGCTATTGCTATTGCTGTCATAAGAATAATTTCATGCCTAAGACCATATTAAACAATTTAACACATTAGGACAGATCAAAAGCAGTTAAAACAATTTAATACCGCTCATATGTGCATATTTGGATGAGATCAATCATGCTCCCAAAGCTTAAGCAAACAGCTGTGTTTTTACTTATTCTAATCAAATAAAGTAAAATGTAACAGGTTTTCATGGCTGTTGATACTCCTCTCCTGAATATTCAAGACAAAAATAATCTTAGCTAATTGAAACCAAACACCACCCTCAAGAGAAGTACCTAACAAATTGCACAGTGTTCACTCCTTTGTTTCAGGTATCCATCTTCTTGTTGCAAAACTACCTTTTGAGCCAAAAAAGAACAATTAGGTATTACTGGTGGAAAATTCAACTTTCCTTTCACTCAGATTCCAAATACCCTTGTACGGCATTTCAGAGTGCTTGGTATATCTCAAAGGGGTGGATTGTAAATAAATAGGAAATTACTTTATACCAAGTCATGTCATTCATTAATCTTTGGGAAAACATTATTGACTTAGGCAGTTAGCAGAAATCCAAGTCTTCCCACTTTTTCAGTAGAAAAGTATGGAGCTCAGTGTCATCAGTACGCTGATCACACTCAGATATATTTCTCCATGACCAGATCATCTGCTCAGACCTCAGATGGTGTCTCTCCTCTCAATGACTGCCTTGCGGCGGTAATGGATTGGATGAGGGAAAACAGATTGAAACTTAATCCAGACAAAATGGAGGTGCTCACAGTCACAGGCCTGAAACCAGGTTTGGGAATACAACTTCCAGTCCTGGATGGAGTCACACTCTCCTCAAAAGACTCTGTTCGCAGTCTGGGGGTACTCTTTGACTCGTCACTCCATATGACTAGTCAGGTGAATGCGACGGTCAGGAGTGCCTGCTACCAGCTTCGGCTGATGCGCCAGCTGTGCCCTTTCCTGGAGACGAGAGATCTGGAAACTTTGATACACGCACTGGTAACCTCATGTTTGGACTACTGTAACGCGCTCTACATGGGGTTACCCTTGCTCCTAACCTGGAAACTTAAACTGGTCCAAAATATGGCAGCCAGGCTTCTCGCTAGAACATCTAGGAGAGAGCACATAACACCTGTGCTCAAATCTCTCCACTGGCTGCCAATTAGTTTCCAGGCACAGTACAAGGTGTTGGTTTTGACCTTTAAAGCCCTACATGGCTCACGTCCATCCTATCTTAGGGACCGCCTCTTCCCTTAAGAACCCCCCCCCCCCCACACACACACTGGTCCTCTGGGAGGAACCTGCTACAGCCCATGAAGACCAGGCTGGTGCAGACCTCCCAGAGAGCCTTTTCAGCAGTCAACCCTAGGCTGTGGAATGACCTGCCAGATGAGATGCATCTCATTCCATTTTTAGAAAGCTTTTAAAAAGCTCTAAAGACGCATCTCTTCCAGCAGGCCTTCCCAGAAAATGCAAACACTTCCCGGCTCCAAACCTAGGCCTTAGTGCCTCTCCAGCTGTTCTTCTCCAGTGTCTTTTCCACCCCTTTACAGCCTAGGTTTTCAGCCCCCTTCCATGTTGCTGCTTTTTACTCTTGTAATTTGTTTTATTTTATGTTTTTAATTATATAGTGGTTTAATTCTCTTTTTCGGAGGGGGCGGTGAGGGAAGGGATGGGACATTTGAACTGATATTGCTTTAACCTTTTTGTTGTAGCCCGCCCCAATTGCCTGTTCAGAGGGGTGGGCTATAAATAAATTATTATTATTATTATTATTATTATTATTAGACAGAGCTTAAAATCTATCATATGCAAAGCATGTGTTGCACTTACTAAATGGAGCTGTTTCTTTCTCACACATTGATGGTTATTTGTATAATCATTTTGAGGAAAGTCATATTCCCACCCCTATCTCCATCACCGTGTAAAATGTAAAATTAATGATATTATACCAAATCTTCAGAAATCATTCTTTAGAATCCTGCACCATGTTATTCTCCAGTGTAATAATACAGTTGCTCCAATGTGCATGCCATATAGGTATTTTAAGACAATTAATATATTGGAATTAATCCCATTTTGGTGGGAAAAGGTGGGATATAAATCCCATAAATAAATAAAATAAATACAAAGTGAGAGGACTTTGGCCCTATCTACATGGGCCAGGATACTGTGGGGGCAGCTTGGAGTATCCTGGCCCCAGAGCTGCCCTGACCTTTCCCCATTACCTCGCTCTTCCTAGTCACACCATTATGATTCCCTTACACCAAGGTATAACACCCTTACACTGTTTTTTTTATTTAAAGTACCTATTACTCCCAATCTTCCTGGAAGATATGAAAGCCTTCATTCACATACCAGGGTAGCTGTCTGAACAGGTATCCCATTGAGCTGTACAGCCTGTCCACCTCCACACGGGTCACTTACTTCTGAGGTAAGAATGAGATGCCAGAGATCTGAAGATCTGAAGTAAAAGTTAGTTTAAAAAAATGGTGTAAGGGTGTTATACCTTGTTTCTGATGCTAAATGGCCCAGACATTGTCTGGACTGCTTGCACCAGAACCAAGGTTGGAGTTGTCCACTGCCCAAACAGGACACTGCAAGAAGAGGGGGTGGAAGGAAACAGGTCATTTGGCCCATGTAGACAAGGCTATAGAAGAGAGTACTCTCAGTTGTCGCAACCAGGTTGTGGAAAGAGAGGGGTAGCAGTGTGCCTTTGAGGTAAACTAACATAAGATGGGGATGGGCATAAATATTTTAATAAAGAAAAATTAGTTTGATGTGAACCGGGATGTCACTATGTGAGTTTGGGGTGCAGGGAGTGTGGGCTGCACCCTAAGAGAGTGTGACATCAGTGCTCCCCAAACATCAGCCTTTTGGAAGAAACGGGCTATGACATTTGCCTGCATTCCTTGAAAATGCTGAAAAGATGGTGTGATTGGGGGAAGGCTCAGTGGGAGGATAAAGGAGATGCCCCAGATTTTAAATTAAAACTTTTAATTATTTTAAATTATTTTAAATTTTTCTTTAAAAGCATGGCAGCATACCAAATTTTCACGTTATTTATTTATTTAGAGTTTTTATTCCCTCCTATTGTGCCAGAAGGCTCCCAGAATGGCTAACTTTAGCTACATGGAATTATGTACGTGTAAATACATTTTGTCTGTGTGTATGATATTGTAATTTAAAGGTATAATTTAAATTATGCTGTTTCTTGTATATGGAAATTATGATTTATGATTAACATTCGTACAAAAAACATTACTAAGAATCTTTTATGTTGTGGAATGGGAGGAGGTCAAAGAGAGAGGTGACATCATGATGCCAACCCTAGTGATGCCATTGCTGTGAATTATGGTAAAATGTTCCTATATCAAATGATATGCAAATATTACAAATAAATAAATACAGATATGTGTGAGTCAGTATGGCACAGTACTAGCACTCCAAAAGTCCAGAAAAATATTTGGTTAGCCATGGAAACCCACTGGGCATCTTTGGGCATGTTAACACTCTCTCAACCTCAGAGGAAGGCAATGGGACTCCCCTGGTCCGAACAGATGATGTAACAATGCTGTAACATTTTTAAAATCTCAAAGCTTTTTAGTAGTCCCGAAATAGCCTCTTTTCATATTATTTTTGCAATTGGTACTATATGGGTTAGAGCATATACAGAAAAAAACAAAAAACATGTATATTGTTTGGAGTGGTCCAAAATATGAGTATTTACTTCATTCTTTTCTGGCAGAACTGCAAGACCATTATCAAAAGCCAAGGAGCGATGGATCAGATTTACATCTCTTTCTCTTCTCTCTCTCTCTCTCTCTCTCTCTCTCTCTGGTGTTCTGCTGTCAAACAAACAATAAGAAAATCAACTCAGAGTATGGTATGTTAGCTGTCAAATGACATGAGTTACAGTTCCTTACATATATTTTGACACTTTGAATGGAAACCATCAGGGTGGTTCAGAGAAAGAGAAGGAAGAAATCAAGATAAATACAGTCAATTCTGACTTTGGGGTGAGCTATATGTGAACAGTCCTAAATCAGGCAGTTCAGTACAGACATGGGGATCATTTAAATGCTAAACCTTAGCCATTAATATTACTTAAAGGAAACATATCATTGGATCCAAGGTTGCTTAGTGTCAGTCTGTTCCCAGACCTATTGTACTGCATTCCTTCTGCCACATTTTACATAAAATTTTTGGAGCACTTAACTTTTGACTGCTAGATATTTGAAATGTGCTAGGTTGTGAAGCCTGTCAGTTTGTGGTGAAATGGCTTTTCAGATTAATGGGTAGAACAACAACTATTTTCTTTCCAATAACTTCAGAGCTGAAGGTTTGTTTTAAAGGCAGCAAAGTTTTTTTTAATGATAAGTAATCATGTTCTTTTTATACAAATGTACCTTTATATGAAGAAACATTATTAGAAACACAATAAATGTCTTTGAGATTAATTTTACTTCTATGAACAGAGTTCAAAAAATAATAATATGATAACCATGAAGATAAAGATTAGTGTCCATTCAGTGTGATTTTTTTTTAATGGTCTGGAAACCAATATTTTAAAAGCTGGCTCTTGTTTTGTTCCTTTACATAGACATCTATGCTATATCACATCAGCATTAAAACTGACAGCAGTGTCCATTTCAACCAAACAAGATAAAAGTTAAAAAGTATATATTGATGATAACAACTTAAGTTTCATTGCATTCAGCTATGGTTTCATTATTGATAGAAGTGGAATCTGAATGGCTACCAGGATTCTGAACAATATAAGCAACACTGGGAGTTTTGCGGGAGAGGCTGCATAGGGCCCCCAATAGACCACAAAAGATTATGTCCCCTTCCAATTTTTGTTTTTAATTTTACCTCAGCTTTTATGAAAAATGCCCCCTTCATATTTTCTTGGGAATATGGGAAAATCTTTGACATATTTTTAGTTTTCCTGGGATGTCTTAGATTCCAGAAAGATGTCTCATCCAGGATGTAAAAAAGGAACTTTACTTCCAGTTTAGTTCCTGGTTGGATTTTACCTCCTTTCCCCACATTTTAATTTTCTGGTAGAAGTAAGGCATGTTCTCTTAGTGGTGGAGTAAATTTTAGTTTCTCCCCATTTTTTTTCAATTCAGGAGGTCCTTTGGAGGTCTCAGAAATTCCGTTTGAGGATGGCAAGTGGCCTACAGGTTGTACTTTACCAATCCCGGAGACGCAGGGCCTAGATTCTGTTATCTTGTCCTCATGTCAAGAGAGAGGCATCTCAGTGTGAAATATTTGTCTGGGGGGGGGGGAAACAACCTTTTTCTCTTTCTCTCTCTCTACATGTAATAATGGCTCTGAGTGAGGGAAAAGTTGGTTTACCTCTGGGGTCTCCTGATTCACAGGAGAACCCACTAACCACAATTCTGTCTCCGACAATGGGCTGAACATTGACAGGCACTCTACTTTGTCCCCCCCCCCTTCTGTTACAAAGACAGACCAGCCAAGGTGTTGTTGGCGTTGGTGTTTTGCAACAAAGTATTATTATTTTTCTGTTCCAGTCCAAACACATGTGCACCTGTGCACAGACGTGCCACCAGAAGCCACCAATCATCTTCCTTGTCCCACTCTGCTGCTAATCCATTCAACACGGAAAACAGGGAGTACAGGAAATACAATTTGTGCACAAAAAAATGTGTTTTTTGTGCAAAGAATCCATATATCTTTCTAGCACAGAAAAGTCCTTTAGAACAGTTAGGAACATTTGAATAATTCCCAGCTATTGTTAAACTCATTAAAAATACGCCTCAGCAAATGATTAAAAGAAATTATTCTTTCCATCCTTATTAAAATATCATGTGGTTCCACTGACCTTGAAAACAAGGCTGTCGCGGACCTCCTGGGGGACTTTCTCTGCTGCTGCTCCCAGGCTATGGAACGACCTGCCGGATGAGATGCCTCTTATTACATCCCTTGATAGCTTTAAAAAAGCCTTAAAGACGTATCTCTTCTGGCAGGCCTTCCCAGAAACACCTTAATTCCTGGCCTCAACACTGGTTCATGACATTGGGTCACGTTCTTTTACCAGCTCCCAGCACTTTGTCTATGAAGTTTGCATCTACAGTGCCCATAGAACGACTAACTGCCTTTTATGTTTTATGTTGTAATTGTTTTTGGATTTTAATCTGACATTGGTTCAATTTAATTTTAAGGGGTGGGAGGTGGGGCTGTGGGTTATCTGAATTGTTTTATCTTGATGTTTTTTAATCATTGTAACCTGCTCCGAGTGGTGACAGAGGAGTGGGATATAAATAAACATCATCATCATCTTCATCATCATCATCATCATCATCATCATCATTTGCAATCAGTGTCACTGCATCCTGTTAATAAACAAGTTTAGTATACAAATGCAGTCTCACTGCACATTGGAATCTCACGTCTATGGTAGTGTAGATTTAGCTATTGGCAATTGGGACATTCTATATACGTATTTATTTCCCATTTTCCTCCCAAATAGGACATTTCAGCTGAGCAGCCCAAGCTGAGAGAGCAAGCATTACAAAGACACAATGAGATGGAAATATCAAACACATTATATCCCATGTGTAAAGAAAAATCTTTTCCTACCAAAATACTGGTGACAAGGCAATGGGAGTGAAGACTTTTCCTAGTGCAATTGCCATGGATTATACTAGAAAACCATTTACTGATTTGTGTAAGTAAGCTTTCCTGATGGTAACATGCTTCTGCTTATGTATTGTTCATGCTTGTTCTGTTTGTCACACACACACCTCTTTTTTTACAGTCTCTATTGTGTCCCTTGAGTGTTTCAAAGCTCTTTGGTGCAAATAACACAGGGAAAAGAAGGGAAAGGAGGCCCAAGTGGCATGTTACATGTCCAATTTCCCTTAGTTAATTTACTGACTAGAAATGTTTGGATCAGGATGAATACACTTTCTCTAAAGACTAAATTCCCTTCCCTATCTGTAGGCATAGCTACACACTTCACCCACTGCAGATCCATCTTGTAAGGCTTCCCATGGAGAGCAGCAATGAGACAGCAGTATTTCATAGACTTCAAGTAATTTTTACTTCAAATTTAAATGCAAGAGCAATGGAGGAGGAAAGGCTTATGGCAAACAATGGAGCTAGGAAATGACTTTACCTAAAAATCCTGAATATCTTTTAGATAATTTCTTTGATCCAGTTGCCATAGAAAGCATAAAATCTTTTCGTTATTGGAGTGCATTCAGCAGCAATCAATTTATTTCTATTCTGTGCCACTTTTTCAAGGTGTTACTTTCATCCCATAACCAGATTTATTATATATGTATATGAATATGAATATGTGTGTATGATTCTATGATTCTATATGTGTGTATGTATTTTAAAAATGAACATGTAAAATCACATTTAAATAACTACAGATACATATGGTTTTGAATGTTTTTTCCTTTTTTTTCTTTTTTCTTAAACCAGTATTCTATTGCATTAATTTAACAGAATATTTTCTTTAACTTTTTAACAATAAAAATCTATAATTTTAATTCTCTTTGTACCTTGTGTCAATGATTCTACTAGTAGAATGTAATAAAATGGAATACTAAAATGTATACTTATACACTTATATTATATACATATACATATAACATTTCTGTGATTACATATTTAGAAAATCTTCCTAAAAACCAACCTTACTTCTTACTCACACTGAATTATTTATACCAAAATTTTAATGTCCAATATATTTATATATAGTAAATATATTTGTTATAACATATAAATATTTATACTATGTGTGTGTGTGTGTAACATATTAATTATATTTATATTAAATGTCTTTTATCTCTAAATGCATTCATCCCAAACTACATAATGTTAATACCTCCTTTTGTTGCACGATTTTTGAACTAAAGGCTGTCTTGAAACATTTGAAGAAGTGTATAATCAAATGAATTGTTAAATTTCAATCTATGCATTAATCAGGAGTGTGTGTGTCTCTGACAATGTGACAGCAAGGGTCAAATTTGTCAGGCAGCCCTAGAACTTGATAGTTGGTTAAATGAATTGGATGGATAGGTATAGAGTGGGTCAGTGTCTTTGTGAATGCAGGTGAATGCACTGTGCTCATGGACAGAACTCCCTCTGTCTGTGGTTGTGTGTGCCCTTGTATCTGAATAGACTGATGGGTATAGTATATGCATGTAAACGGATTCTTTGTAAGTTTGCGTATGTGTATGTGTGGACTCCATTCATCCTTCTCCTCCTCTTCCCCTCACCCCTTTTCCAGTATGGGACTCCAGGCAGCTTGCAACAGTTAAAGGAAAACTAGCTAAAAATTGTGTGTGTGTGTGTGTGATGATCCATACACAAGGCCCATTTGCTTGAGATGCATCTTCAAAAGTCTGCCAATTTTTTTTTAATCTTAACTTGACTGAAGAAAGATAGCAACGAGAATGTCAGTTTAACATTCAGAACATTCAGAAGGTATTCCACACTCTGGAAACAGCTATGGAGAAAGCTGTCTACCATATTTACAATAGATAATGTTGGCAGGTTTTCAAAGTAACAATAAGGGACAGTTGAACATCATGGCATGCAATGCAGAGCTAACAATCAGGAAGTAACTATTAAGTGTTCAACCAAAGTGCAAATGAAAATATTGATTTAATTAATTCCTGCGACCCTACACCCATGACCTCCTTAACAGAATCCATCCATCTGGCATGTGGCCTTCCTCTCTTCCTACTTCCCTCCACCTTCCCCAGAATTATGGTCTTTTCCAATGTGTCCTTCCTTATCATGGTGTGTCCAAAGTATGACAGCCTCAGTTTGGTCATCTTGGCTACCAGGGAGGTTTCTGGCTTGACTTGCTTTGGGACCCATTTATATGTCCTTTTGGCTGTCCGTGGGATCCTCATCACTTTTCTCCAGTACCATATCTCAAATGAGTTCATTTTCCTCTTATCTTCTTTCTGGACTGTCCAGCTCTCACATCCATACATGGTAATAGGGAATATAATGTCTTGTATGACATTGTATGTACTGAATTGTATATCTTTGCATTTTAGAATCTAGTTCTTTCATAGACACCCTCCCCATTGTTAATCTTCTGATGGGGTGGAGTCGGAGCATGACATCTATGTGATGCACACACTGATTCCACCCCCATGGCACCAAACAGTGTGTGGCATCATGGTGCTCCTCAGGTGCTGCATCTACATGATGCAGAACCAAAGGAGCACCATAGAGCTGAGGTGTGGCAGCTACAGTGCCCTTTCCGTGGTGCAAAAAGGTGCCGCTTTTTGCAGCTCCTTTTTTTGCACCTGGAAAGGCCAAAAAGGGGCCACAGCATACAGTTGCCATGGCCCCAATCTGGCGAAGATGGAGGCAACTGCAGGCTGTTTTTTAGGAGTGGTCTGCACAACCCCTCTGTTTGTGTGGATTGAAGCCGCTCAATTGGAATATCATCTGTTCCTGGTGATTTGTTTTTTGCTATTCTCTTATGGCAGTTTCCACCTTGCTTTTTAGAATTTAGGGTTCATCTTCATATGGCTCTTTGTCCCATGTGTCCTTCATTTTGTCATCTCTTTTGTATAATTTTTCTGTGTATTGTATCCAACATCTTTTTATTCCTTCCTCATCATGAATTATGTCATTTTTATTGTCATAGAGCATCCCAGTCCTTGTCTTGAATTTTCCTTTGATTTCCCAAATCTTAGCAATAGCAATAGCAAAAAAAAAACAAAAAACAAAAAAAAAAAAAAACAAAAAAAAAACCCAGCTTCATTTATATACCGCTTCATACCCTTAAGGAGTGTCTAAGCGGTTTACAAGTGTAAGCTATTTGCCCCCCAACAATCTGGGTACTCATTTTAGCGACCTCAGAAGGATGCAAGCCTGAGTCGAGCTTCAGCCCTTTGCTGGTCTTGAACTCGCCACCTTATGGTTTTGAGTGAGTGGCTGCAGTACAGGCATTTAACCACTGCGCCACCAGGGCTGGTCACACTTCTTCATAATAATAATAATAATAATAATAATAATAGCAGTAGCAGCTTCATTTATATACTGCTTCATACGGCCTAAGCAGTCTCTAAGCGGTTTACAACTGTAAGCTAATTGCCCTGAACAAGCTATGTACTCATTTTAGCAACCTCAGAAGGATGCAAGCCGGAGTCGAGCCTGAGCCCTTGACTGGCATTGAACTCGCAATCTTATGGTTTATTTATGAGTGAATGACTGCTGTACAGGCATTTAACCACTGCACCACTCTTTTGAAATAGATTTCTAGGTCTTCCCTTTAAACTTTATAAACAGAAGTTTGAATTATGCCTCCAGAAAAGCCAGTGCATCCATTGCAACAAAGAAATTGTGACTCCCCTGTAGCCATCCCCAGTTTACACCCTGGCTGCAACTCTTCAGACTGTCTGAAGCTTCTGAACACTCTTCAAAAGCAGCTGTACATACAGCATATTATCAACACTTCATAATAATAATAATAATAATAATAATAATAATAATAAATTTTTATTTATATTTCCTGCCTCTCCCTACGGATCAAGGCGGGATTACAGCATAAAAACAGTACGTAACAATCTAAAATTACAAACAATTTAAAATTTCCATCACAATAAATTATGTTTCTTTCATTGTACAATGGAGATGTAGCTTTTTCTGGAACATGAGAATGTAGCCTCAAGGGAGTGCTATCATGTGGCAGTGTCAATCTCTCTAGCTTTATGAACATGAAGTAACTGTTGTTCAGTTTCTCCATTTTATACTACTGGTTTCTACTTGCTAAGTATTAAAAAAATCTTTATCTGGTGGGCTTTGCTTCTTCCATTACCTGTGTTCTGGACCGCACTGCCTGGATTTATTCTCATTTTGTGAAAAGGAGCAGGCACTTTAAGTCTTTTATTATGCCAGAAAAGGTATAACATAATTGGGAAAACCAAATAAAATTTGCAGAAAGTAGCTCTCTAAGCAGGTTAGCCTTGATTGCAAGGGATCCTACAAAAGGGAATAATTTCAGTATATAGAAAAAAATTGACAGATACTTTTGCCAGAAAGACCTTGGATCTGTGCTGAGATAGATTAAAAAGATTGGGTGCCTGCCAGTTAGAAAAGCTAAAGGGATATATTTTATAGAGAACCTAAGAAATAATATCACTGCATCTCTAGAGTAAACAACAATATTGTTTGGATCACAGGCTAGAATGTTGCACAAGAGTCTTCTGATATGTATTTTAAATTTAGGAATCACCTCAGAGAAGTTTTATTCATCGCTCCTTAGCCATGAATATCCATTAGAGCTGACAAGAGCCAAATAAAGGACTGACCCAAGAGAAAACATGTGACCAGCCTGTCAAGATCTTAAAAGGAACACCTTATGTCTTGTGTGTGAAATCAGAAATATGTCTAGAGTTTAATGCGGAACCATGTTGGGAATATAATCTAAATATGAAAGAAAATAAAGAGGTGTTATAAATGTGATTTCATGCAATAAACGTTGATAAATAAGATGGAAATTTTCTTGAAAAGGAAAGAAAAGTGGTCCATTTGCTATTTATGATAAACTATTTTGTCCAAAAAAAGGAGACATTATCTGAAATCTCCAATAGAGTGACTTAGTAAAAGCACATGAAAGTTGATTCTTACAAATTAATGACAGAATCCCTTAGCACATTAAATATTCTATGCACAGGAAGCCTCTCTGTGACCTTTATTGAAAATACCCTGGAAATTCCTTTCTCTCATAATGGAAAATATTCCATCAGGCACCATTCCCAAAGTGATGTGCACCATGCAGAATGAATGCCAAAGATTCTCTCTCCAGTCTATGGATCCATAGACCCATATAAAATGTATAAAAATACATATTTCACAATAAGATACCATAAATAGTGTGACAGAGAAGCCCAATCCTGTACCTGATCCTGTCTGCACCCAATCCTGTCTGATCTGGGCAGGGTCAAGCCTGGATAATAATAATAATAATAATAATAATAATAATAATAATAATTTTTATTTATACCCCACTCTTCAGCCCTAAAGGCTGTCAGAGCGACTTACAAATATTATTTTAATTAGACGATTCCCTGCCCTCAGGCTTACAATCTAAGAAGACACAACACAAAAGGAGAAAGGAATGGTAGTGGGGAAGGGGGATCAGGTCCAAAAGTTCTTCTGTCCCTCTGATGCCTGGATGAAGGCAGATGGACTGGAGGGATGACTCTGCTTCATACTCTAGGACAGGCCCGATGGAGTTTGGCATGTCCTTTCACTCCCTCCTGGGTTGTTGTTGTTGTTATTTATATCTCTCGCCTCTCCCTGCGGACCGAGGTGGAATTACAACATAGGGTAAGATGGTGTAGCATGGAGAGAGGGCTCTTCTACTTGAGGCCAGGCCCGATGGTGTTGCTAGGCCTGTCCTTTCACTCCCTCCTGGGTAAGATGGTGTAGCAGGGAGAGAGGGCTCTTCTACTTGAGGCCAGGCCTGATGGTGTTGCTAGTTGGTTAGTACTTGGGTGGGGGACCACTAAGGGATATGAGGTGTTTTAGACTCTTTTTCAGAGGAAAGCAATTACAAACCATACGTTTCCTAAGAAAACCCTATGAAATTAATGGGGGTCTCAATAGATCATTGGATGAATTGACAACATGTATGAACACACATCCACAAACACACATATAACGATAAAATCCATACCAGAATATGATTGTAGAGTAAAATGCATAAAATAATGTTTTTGTTTTTCTTTTTTTGTTTAAAAAAAAACAGTTTATAATGGTTAATTGATATGTGCAGTAAAAAGACTGATCTGTCCACAATTACATATTGGAATAACAGATGGCTCAAAAATGGACTTTTTAAAAAAAATAGAGATAGCTGTCCATTGCAGATCCATGTAAATCTGGCTCTAGGCTTGGTTATGGGACAGAAACAGCTTTGGTTGCCTTGGTGGATAACCTATGCTGAGAACTGAACAGGAGGAGTGTGTCCCTGTTAGTTTTGCTGGACCTCTCAGCTTTTGATACCATCAACCATTGTATCCCTCTGAGGCAGGTCTCTAGGATGGGGTCTGGAGGTCCTGTTCTACAGTGGTTCTTCCTTGAAGGGGCACTCTCAGAAGGTAGTGTTGGGGGATACCTCTTCGACTCCTTGGCCATTGGCTTGTGGGGTTCCTCAGGTCTCAGTCCTGTCCCCTATACTTTTTAATATCTACACAAAACCTCTGGGAGAGGTCATCTGGAGATTTGGAGTAAGATGTCACCTGTATGTTGATGATATCCAGCTCTATTATGCCTTCCCACCTAATTTCAAGGAAGCTATTTCTGTCCTAAACCAGGGGCTGACTGCTGTAATGGACTGGATGAGGGCAAACAAATTGAAGCTTAATCCAGACAAGACAGAGGTACTCCTGTTGAGTCGAAAGACAGGTCTGGGAATGGGGATTCAGCCTGTGTTAGATGGGGTTACACTTCCCCTGAAAACCCAAGTTCATAGTTTGGGGGTACTTCTGGATTAAGCTCTGAGCCTGGAAGCTAAGGTATCAGCGGTGACCAGGAGTGCCTTTGCACAGCTAAAACTCATGCACCAGACCTGGCAATGGTGGTACGTGCCTTAGTTACATCCTGTTTGGATTACTGTAATGTGCTCTACATGGAGATGCCTTTGAAAAGTGCTCGGAAATTTCAGCTGCTCCAAAGAGCTGCAGCCAGGCTGTTAACAGGAGGTGATTACAGGGAGCATACAACTCCCTTATTGAAACAGCTCCATTGGCTGCCAGTCCATTTCCGGCCACATTTCAAAGTGCTGATTTTGATCTATAAAGCCCTATACAGCTTGGGTCCAGACTATTTGAAGAACAATATCTCTCTGTACAAGCCCCCCAGAATTAAGGCCACCACCCTCTCAGGTGTGTCTGGTGGGAACAGGAGAGAGGGCCTTTTCAGGGGCTGCTCCCAAGCTCTGGAACTCCTTCCCTACGGAGGTCAGAATGGCTCCATACCTGTTTTCCTTCTGGCAGCAGGTAAAGATGCTGCCAGACTGTCGCATGACATGGATGTGAATTTGTTTTTGTTTCAAAGAGTTTTTAACTTTAAATTTTAATAATGTAATGTTTTTAATTGTTTCAATTGTTTAACTGTTTTTTAAAACTTGTATTTTGCATGTTTTGTAGTGTTTTAACATGGACTGTTTTAGATTTGTTAGCAACCTTGACCCCCTGTACTGGGAGGAAGGCAAGATATAAACAAACAGAAGAAGAAGAAGAAGAAGAAGAAGAAGAAGAAGAAGAAGAAGAAGAAGAAGAAGCAGCAGCAGCAGCAGCAGCAGCAGCAGCAGCGGAGGCGGCGGCAGCAGCATCAGCAGCAGCGTGGGCCACTAAAAGAAATTGGTGTATTTTAAAGTGACATAGTTATGAGACCAACAAAAAGTCATTCAGAAATCTTAATCAGGCAAGATATTGGAGGGAGGCGGAAAGCAGCTCATGGTAGACTAAATGTCTCACAAAACTATGGTTCCCAGAATTTCCTAGCATTGAGCCAGGGCAAACTGGATTATTTCTGCAGTGTATTTTGGACCCAAGTTATTAAAATTATTTAGTGTGTATTCTTTTAAATTATTTAGCTATGTAAAGTATGTTTACTATTCTGCCAAGTCATCTCCAAAATGTATCATTAATACTTATTGTTAAAAGAGAAAAAGAACATATTAACTCATAATCTGACCTGGTCTCATCAGAACCATCTTTAATTTGATCTTTGGAAGCAACCAGATATACACAATGAATACCCCCTTCTAATATTCCTATCCCCCCTGACGATGTAATTTATGCACTTAATTTTGGTTTCTAGGGTGCAATATGGTTAATTACTTGAGAACAATATAGTTGTATAAGTAAATTTTCCCTTTTTAAAATAATAATTTGTAGCACATCAAGTGCAATAATGTACATTTAATTTCTCAAAAAGATAATTATGCTAATAGAATTATTTGAATAAAAATTCAAATTCACTTTGCAGAGGATAATGTCCTACCTCCTAATTTATACTAATGTAAATCTCTAAAGAATCTTTAATGAGCCACTTCTACCCCAGGCTGGCACAAGCTGAGAATGAATCATTGATAGTATGCTGACTCCTAGTTTATGGAGATTCATGTAGCTTTATAGTTAATCTTACCAGAAGGATCCATACCTATTACCCTATGAGAAGTTCACATTGTCTCACATAGCTCAAAGACCTTTCAAAATGCTTCCCTGGGTAAACAAAGTAGCTGGACATTGAAGGCAAAATTACTCTTAGTGAATTGTGTTTGGAAAAGTGCTAATCATTCCTTCAAATCATAGGAGGATCAGAGTTTGGAAGTGTACTTGGGGAAAAAAAAAGCAATTCATTCTCACTACTCTTTATAGTTTTTGGGAAGTAGTTTGTTGATTTTGCTAATCAAAGAATTAGACAAATAATGTCAAATTTCCATTTGCTTTTACGTACTTAAAAAACACACGATAGGAAGTATATGTGAATGACATAAAACCTAAGAAACTCCTGTTAACAGTCCTTTAAAATGACTTAAAGGGACTTTGAAAAAATAACTTTCAACAATAAATAGAAAATATTAGCTAGTACACCAAGAAATAATGAGACCAGAAGCAAGGTATCAGGTTAACTAGGAGCATTTTATCAAAACTTCAAAAAAAGAAAAAGAAAAAGCGTTCAATCAAAAATTACAGTCAGCCCTCCATGTCCATGGATTCTTTATCCATGGATCCAGCTATTTACAGCTGGAAAATATTTTAAATATTTTAAATTTAATTTAATATTTTAATTTTAAAATATTAAAACAAAATAACCCTTTTTTTTCTCTTGAAAAGCTGTACAGTTTCTCAAACTGCACAGTTCACAAACTACATAGTTTTCACTGTGCCAAGAATAAAACAAATAAACAAAAAGTTTTTTGTGGGTTTTTCAGGTTATGTGGCCCTGTTTTGGAAGAGTTTTTCCTGACAAAAAAATCAAGGAATTCCTGGATCCTGCAATATACAAAAAACTGAAACAAGACCTGGCCAAGAAAATTACCAGGAAAACAATCACCTTGATCAAGAACTCCTCAATTCAGCCAACTACACACCAAAATTTATGCAAATCCAAGTCTCCCCCACCAAGACTCTTTGAACTTCCCAAGATTCACTAGAATTTCATTCCATTCTGATGCATAGTGAGCACCATTGGATCCCACACATGTGACTTGGCCAAGTTTCTGACCACACAATTACAAATCCATACAGGTCAAACCTCACACTACACGAAGGACTCGGCTTACTTCCTAGAAAAAATCAACAATATCAAACTCAAACCTGGAGACATACTAATCAGCTTTGATGTCTCCCTGTTCACCAAAATCCCCATAATGGACACTATGTCATGCATCTGACAATTTTTGCATAAGACATCACAGCCCTGTTCGAACATTGCCTCACCACAAGCTACTTTCAGTATGAGCAGAGAGATGGGGGTAGCAATAGGAAGCCCTCTGAGCTCTGTGGTAACAAATTTTACATGGGACACTTTGAAAAGCAAGCCCTGGAAACAGCACCAAAAACAGCCCACAACATGATTCCAAAATGTGGATGACACTTTCACCATTTAGAGCCACAGAGAAAATCTGACCATGTTTTTGAAGCATTTGAAAAACATCCACCTGAAGAAGTTAAAAAAAAAAAAGGAACATTGCCATTTTTGGATGTCCTGGTCATCCGCGAACTGAACCAACATTTGTGCCACACAGTATACAGAAAACTGACATGCACAGACAGATAACTACACAAGAAATCCAACCATCACCCAGGACAAAAAAGAAGCACAATATATACACTGGTAGACTGGGCAAAAAGGATTTGTGAACCCCACTTCCTGGAAGATGAAATGAAACACCTAGACTGGGCTGTACAGGCTAATGGTTACTCCACCTCAGACATCAGAAGGCCTAGGGAAACTGGTGACGAAACACAACCTCCAAACGATCTACAAACTGACCAGGAAAATCCAGAAAATACTGCACTCAGTGAAGCACAGGACAGACCCTCTCACAGCCGCAGGGATTTACTGCATACCGTGCTGCTATGTACAAGTCTACATAGGGACCACCAAATGCAGTGTTCAAACACAAACCAAGGAACACGAGAGACACTGCAGACCAAGTCAGCCAGAAAAATCAGCAATAGCAGAACACGTGATAAAACATCTTGGGCATAAACTGTTATTTGAAAACACTGAAGTTCTGGACCATGCCAACATCTATCAGGTCAAAATGCACAGGGAAGCCATTGAAATCCACTATCATCTGGACAACTTCAACAGTAAAGGAGAAACCCTTAAAGTAAACAAAGTCCTGGCAAACACAAAAATCAAGAGTCAGCATATGCAAATGAACATCACCCAGGGTTAGGGGGTTTCCTAGCAGACAATGAATCACCAATTAAATAGACAAAAAGCCTTCTCACATATTCCTCCCACCATAAGGCCTGGCCATTCGCCAACAGGCCAACACATATTAACATAGAATTATAGAATCATAGAATCATAGAGTTGGAAGAGAACGCAAGGGCCATCCAGTCCAACCCTCTGCCATCCAGGAACTCTCAATCAAAGCATACCTGACAGATGGCCATCCAGCCTCTGTATAAAGACCTCCAAGGAGGGAGACTTCACCACTCTCCGAGGAAATCTGTTCCACTGTCAAACAGCCCTTACTATCAGGAAGTCCCCCCTAATGTTGAGGTGGAATCTGTAAATCACTTTCCTCCAACCAAGGGTTACACAGGATATATACCCAACACACCTCCATACCAGCATTTTCTGAAGGTGCAGGTGAAACATCAGGAAAATAGGGCTGTGCAGAAAGCCCTATATTCCAGATCATGGCCACAGCAACTGCATTCTTCAGTCCCTATCTGGCCTTTTCAGGGTTCAAAACGGAGCTGCTTTTTGTGGCTCCTTTTTGCACCCTGCAAAGGCAATGACAGTCATGGCTCTGCAGCTTTATGGCACTCCTATGGTGCTACATTGTGTGAATGCAGCATGAGAGGAGCGCCGTGACACCATGCGCTGTGTGGACTGGTGCGTGGAATCACACTGCCCTAGGTGGTGGAGTTGGGGTGTGCATTATGCGGACACTATGCCCCAACTCCTTCCCCAAGTCAGCCTTTAAGACCAGTCTGCACAGGGCCAAAATCTTTCAGAACACAGCCACATAGCCTGAAAAACCAGCAAAAAACTATGGATGCCACCTGTGAAAGCCTTCGACTTCACATTAAACAAAAAGTTCCTACAACCTTGCTATTTTTTTCTTTCTGGATGTTATTTTGCTTCCCTCTAATGTTAACAAGGGGTTAGGAATTTCAAATTTCTGCCCCAGTCAGACCCCAATTTGTTAAATGCCAATCCATCCTTAGTTTTTAGCTTCACAAATGGAAACATTTTGGACAGAGGCATAACTCCACAAGTAACAGAAACCTAGAAAGAAATAAAACACTTTGCATTACTTTTTCATGTAGAAGGAAGGACTTATTGTGGGGACATTTTCTGTTGGGAATGAGAATTTTTAAAAATATTTTTCATTTCTGCAGCCCTGCTCTACTCTGTTGAGTGAAAGACTAGCTTAAAAGTTATGTACATTCTATCTTAGGAAAGGTCTCATATTATGGTTGCCATTATTTAGTACAATTTCATTAATTTTTGAAGCTGAAATGAAAATAAGCTAAACTGATGTGAAGTAAATATTCCATTTTAAAATGACATTGATTGTAATATTAGATTAATATGAACTGGACTGATTGATACCACAGCTGTCAGAATATGTCACAATTTTTGAAATGCAATTTTACAAAGTTATAAGGAATTCAAATTACATTGGAATAAGAGCTGCCTTAAAAACTTCAGTCCATTTCAATCATGTTCCTTGAGTGTCAAAAGACGACAGGTATAGGAAGTGCTGAGTTCTCCCACCTGCTATCTTCACCTTCACAGCCACTCCATTTTCAAAAATTTGCTCTCACCTGGGCTGTCTTCTGTTTTGGTATCCAGCAGGAATCTAAAGGACCAAATAAGGGAAAGCAGAAATGAGGAGTTGTAGGGGAGGTTTTGTTGCTCTTCCCAACACTCCTTTTGTACTTATGTTTGAATTTTAATTGGGACAGGCATGGGTTTGAAAACATGAGCCTTCTGCTGTCACATATAGTTTGGGCTTAAATTTATTGCCAGGAAAATGTGTTTGACAGGTAGCTTTGGAAACTGAAATCCCTTTGGTATATGAGGATGATAGATGAATATCTCACCATGCCATTACAGTTGTAAATTTTCTGGGTCTCCCACCACTTCACCAGCCAACATTAGCTCATTATACTCATGCCAAGATTATGGGCAAAGGGCAAATTTGCAGTATCTTTATTTATTCACCTTTCATAGCTAAAGCTGTAAAACTGGTCAAACCAACCTGTCTTGAAAACAGTTACGAAAGAACATTAACACCTGTTTGCATAAATCTGTGTAAACTCTACAATACCAACAGGGAGGGTTGAAATGTAAGGCATAACTGACAACAGGGATAGAGATAGTATTGAACCCTACATTGTCTTGAAAAGTAATGAAGCGAAGGGAAATAATTTTGTAGAATTCAATAGTGTTAAATAAAAATTGCGAGAAGAAATGAACCCCATCTTTAAAATTTACATATTCACAGTGTATGAAGTATTATAAGCAGGGGAGGAAAACCCCCAGTCTAACATTGTGGTGCAAAACAAGGAGAAAAAAAAGTGAGACTCAGAGAAAAGTAGGAATTTTTGACAATAGTTGTGACATAAACAACCAGCAAAATGTCATGTGCAAAAACAAAACAAAACAAAATTTGATATTCTGAAGGCTGTGTCTTGCTTTGTCTTTCGTTCCCACGTGGATAAAAAGGAAGGGGTATTTGTCAGTAGGTTTGACCAGTCTTGTCAGCCTCTCTGTCACATCACAGATCTTTGCCCCAGGGAGACAACACACCTCCCGAGACATCTTGTCAGGCCCACAAATCACTGCTTCTGTACCTCTGAACAAGGAGTCCCCCACTACAACCATGCGCCTCCTCCGAGGCTTAGCAGCTAATGTTACCTACGACGGAACTCCCAGGCTCCCCTGCTCTGTCCCTGAAGTCTGTCCATGCTGCTCTTCCTGATCCTCCTTGATAAGGGAAAGGGCTTCAAAACGATTCTGCAGCTGTAAGCTCCCACAACTATGCCTGATTTTCCTGCTTCTCTGTGTGACATTCCTCCAGCTGTCTGCCTCTTGTGTACATGAAATGACATTTTCATCCCCAGCAACTTCCTTTGTGTTGTCCCCTTCCAAGATCATTTCTTCAGTTCTGTCCAGAAAAACGTCTTGCTCCCTGATATGCTGAAGTGTTGCTACCCTGGATTCCAGCTGCTGTACTTTCTCCTCCAAGAGTGCTACCAACTTGCACTTGCGGCATGTGAAGCTCCCCACAGCTGTAGGCAAGAAGACAAACATCCCACAAGTGTTGCAAGTGACTGCAGCAGTTCCTTTAGTGCCCATTGTGAGAAGTCTTAAGGAGGCACTGAAACAAGACTGTGGGCTTCCTCCTCAAAGAAAATCCCCTGGTAAACAGGACCCAGAACAATGGATGCAAACTCCAGGAAAAGAGATTCCACCTCAACATTAGGAGGAACTTCCTGACAGTAAGGGCTGTTTGACAATGGAACACACTCCCTTGGAGTGTCGTGGAGTCTCCTTCCTTAGAGTTCTTTAAGCAGAGGCTGGATGGCCATCTGTCGGGGATGGTTTGATGGAGAGTTCTTGCATGGCAGGGGGTTGGACTGGATGGCCCTTGTGGTCTCTTCCAACTCTGTGATTCTATGATTCTATGAAAATTGTTTGGGGATGGCATGTGGCCCCAGAGCTAGGTAAAGTGTGGAGTAAAATTTCAAGCTAGCTTCAGGACAGGCTTTGGGGTTGAGACTGCCATGGTTGCCTTGAACGACGATCTGCATCTGAGCATTGACAGGGGTAGTGTGACCCTGTTGGTGCTCCTAGACCTCTCAGCGGCTTTCGACCTGATAGATCATGGCATCCTCTTGGACTGCCTTGGAGGGTTAGGTATTGGAGGCACTGCATTACAGTGGCTCTGGTCCTTCCTCTTAGGCAGGTCCCAGAGGGTGCTGCTCGGAAAAAATTATTTGAGTAAAAGAGACCTCACCTGTGGCATCCTACAAGGTGCCATCCTGTCCCCAATGTTATTTAACATCTATATTAAACTGCTAGGTGAGATCATTTGGAGTTATGGGGCTGGGTGCTATCAGTACACTGATGACACCCAAATCTGTTTCTCCATGCCTCATTCGTTGGCCTCAAATTCCAATGGTGTCTCCTCTCTCAATGAATGTCTTCGGGCAGTAATGGACTGGATGAGGAAAAACAGATTAAAACTGAATCCGGACAAGATGGAGGTGCTCACGATAGTGCCCCCAAAATCAAGAATCGGGTTGCAACCTCCAGTCCTGAATGGGGCCACCCACTCCTCCAGTGACTGTGTTCGCAGTCTGGGAGTGCTCCTTGACTTGTTGCTCCTGATGACGAATCAGGTAAATGCGACAATGAGGAGCGCCTGTTATCAGCTTCAGCTGATACACCGGCTGCACCCTTTTCTGGAAATAAGGGATCTCGAGACTGTTGTACATGTGCTGGTAACCTCACGTCTTGATTTCTGTAATGCGCTCTACATGGGGTTACCCTCGTGCCTGGTCCGGAAATTGCAATTAGTATGGAACATAGCAGCCAGAGGAGAGTTGAGAACATTGAGGAGGGGCCACATTACTCGTGTATTGATGTCCTTCCACTGGCTGCTTATTAGTTTCTGAGCCCAGTACAAGGTGTTGGTTATCACCTTTAAAGCCCTAAATGGCTTGGGACCAAACTATCTCAGGGACCGCCTTCTCCCTTACAATCCTCCCTGCACACTCCGGTCCTCTGGGAGGAACTTGCTTGGCCTCAAAAATCTAGGCTCTCGGCTACCTCCCAGAGGGCTTTTTCTGTTGTTGCCCCCAGATTGTGGAATGGCTTGCCAGACGAGATCCATCAATTGACATCTCTAGATAGCTTTAAAAAAACTGTCAAGATGGATCTCTTCCGGCAGGCCTTTCCCGTATAGATAATCCCAGCCTCCAGAACTCCTTTTTTAGGATAGTCCCTAATGTTTTCCCCCCTGAAATTGAATTATATTGCTGCCATAGTTTTATTGTTATTGTTATTGTGATATCTATTGTTGTTTTAAATTGTTGGTTTTTAGATTTATAACTGATTTAATAATTTTTAGGGGGGAGGGAAAGCAAATTTGATGTATTATGTATTGCATTTTTATTATTGTTAGCCGCCCCGATTGCTCTCAAAGGGGCAGGATATAAATAAAATTATTATTATTATTATTATTATTATTATTATTATTAAAATCAGGAGAATGACTGAATCTGGCCCTCCTGGATCCTCAATCTGGATCTCTGGATTTCCCCATATTACTATGATCCCTTTCTCATGTCATCGTCATATGGTGGTTCCAAAGCTTTTGCATGTGTGCTTTTTTGCATTATGAAATGTTGGAAAGCCTATACTTATGTTACTCACACTAAGAATGGGAACATGCTAGTGGTATAAGTGTACATTAGTGTTTCATGCATGTGTATGTCTAATTTTGAATAGGACACAGACTATTCTCTAGTCGTTTGTGCTCTGTCCAAAAACCTGCCACTTCAGCACCTGACAAGACCTTTGACTGCTGCAGCTGCTTACTAGTGGGGAGGGGAGGAGCAGAGAGAGGAGGGAGCAGTACTTCAAACAATGATGATGTGGTTGGTCTGCGTTCCAAAGGGAAGGAGAAGGAAAGCGTAGTCCATCATTGAGTGTGTGCTTATCTGTTCTCCCTCTAAAGCTGAGATCAACTGCTTCTTCATTGTTTCAATTCCCCCCCCCCCCACTTCTTCCCCTCTCCACTATTAAGCAGAGGCCTTGCCTGGGATGAGCAGAGAAGCAGGTCCTTACCCTGCTGCCAGGGCAGAAGTAAAGACATAGGATTGTGTGGGCAGTGTTAATTCTGACTGCGCAACGTACAATGTCAGCTAATGAGTGCTGAACTAAAATATGCCAGTATTTTCCCCCATCATTTCTATTTTTTTCTTTCCTACCAGTGGGATGTGGCCTCTGAGAAAATGTCTGAAAACTGAATTTGACTCCTGAGCTCTGTCCCTGCCACTTAGTCTAGGCTTTGGCCAATAGCACTTAAGGATTTAATGGTGATATGAGGCCCACCTAGGCAGATATTTGGGTGAATAAACAGTTATGTCAAATCCTGGATGTATTATAGGTTTGAAGCCAATCAAATTAAATAGGAAATCCCTATTATTAAAATTCCTGTGTATCAGCACAGGAGCTCTGAAAGCCGTGTCACTTTTCAATAAAAAGGAATAATAAGAAAATTCTTGACTAAATAAGATTGCCCTTATAGATTAGAATCAAACACAGCTCATCGCAATTAGATGTAGTAGCATCAATCAAGGAAAAAGTAATGCCTGAACACTACTCTGTATGCCATAGAAGATCTTTCTTACACTCTACTAAATCTTTTTGTTCAGAAAGCATGATCAACCTGGGAATATGCCTAAAAATTCTGGACAAGCTCCATCATTAAGTAGAGTATTAAGTCACCTCAAGAAGCTGACAGAGGTATGCACAATGGGGCTGAATGGAAGCAAATTGTTCAATCCATCCTTATAGAACCCTCTCCACACCTGTAAATACAGAAGGATTGACGGATAGGATAGACTATGATATGGAGTACTGAAGAAGAAAGTGGTCCTGAAAAATCAGTACTTTCCTTTCAGGGGCCACCATAAGGAGTAAGGGATAGGCAAGTCCACGTCTGCCAGCTTCATGGCACATGCTAAAATATGGATCCATCCAATGGAATGATGTTCTCTCCACAACCTTCACGCATATTAGTAAGGAGCCAAATGACATGATGATTTTTAGAAAGCACAATTGTATTTTAGAAAGCACAATATATTTGCCCCTTTTACTTTTTAAAAAGCTTTCTCGGCTTCTAACCAAATCTCACTTCTGTTCCTTGTTTTTGCATCCACTAATTATTTATCCTGAAATCTTATATGCCAGTATTCATAAGTTAAATATAAATAGGATACATAAGGCAAATCTTTACATGTATACAGGTACTCACAACTATCACTGTATTCAATGAGACTTAGCCTTGGTCACATGAATATAGAACTGATCACAGTTTTAACTTGTATTGTTTTTAACCTTTGCTGTAACCCACCCCGATTGCTCATTCAGAGGGGCAGGCTAGAAATAAAAATTATTATTATTATTATTTAGTGTTAGTTTTAACTTCATTGGGCTAACACTTACCCAACCAAAATAACCACTTTGAATCCCCAGAGACTCAAAAACAAGACAAGCATTTCTGAGGCTTGAAATACATTTCAGATACAAATACAAAACCACATGAATGCTTGAAAAATATGTACAACTACAAATGAATACATTTGAAAAATAGGCACAAATGAGAAAATGTGTACATTAGGGAAAAAGATTGCATTACAACATTTTGTATATTTTGGAAAAATTGGATGAAAATATGCACAAATTTCCATGGGGAAAAGTGATGAAAACGTCATACCACTTGATACAGAACCAGGATGGAATAAGAATGCCAGTGGCATTCTGAGAGAATGCAGAGACTGGCAGATTTTCACATCCCTGCTCTTGTCCTTGCTCTCTCTAATGAGTGTTTCCTAGCCTACTGCAGGCATTTCATTTTTTCCCCCTTCATTCTTCCTAGATGAGCAAATGGCTTTGCTCAGGGCGTTTCACTTTCTTCTTGTACATCATTCATATCACATAACCTTAACAAGATTTTACCAAGGCATCTCATCAGCCCTGACCTCCCTCCTTTTCTCTTTCTCCCTCTCTCTCTCTCAATCTCAATATCTCTTGCCCCAGTGCTGTTTTTCTCACTCTTTCTGACACCTTCTCATTTTACTATCAATTTAAAAACATTAAAGCCAGCTCTTCTTCCTTTCAAACTCCTCATCATTGTGTGCTTGCTTTCTTATGCCTGACAGGTGTAGTGTCCTTCCTGTCAGTCATGTCTACAGCTTAGATATTGTCCAATTCCCTGGTCTCTAACATATTGTAAGAGTCCAAATCTTATTGCTTGATTTAACCTCAGTAGCACAGATGATCATAGACATACTGTACTTGACTGTAAGGATATAAGTAACCTCACTTGGCCTTGTATCAGTAAAAGTCCTTATCTGTGGTTATAGACTAATACATACATAATCCACTGTTTGCAAGCTATTCTACATACTTTGGGAGGAAAATGGACATTGGACTTTACTAATAGGTATAGACAAATATCTCTCCTTTGGATAAAATTCTTTTTTTTCAAACTTGTTCATTCCATTCTGTTTCTGTATCAATTTGCATTTATTTAAATAAAAAAGGCTAAGAATATTATTTTGCCTACTATATTTTTGCCAGCAATTTCCCCAACCAGATGGATTTTTTTTGTGCTATATTTCCTTGATGCAAAAGTAAAATAGGCTTCTTTAAGCCTTTTTAAAAATCAGAAAACTGCATCGGGAAGTTGAAAACTGAAGGATAATTTTATGCTGGTTCATTTGGGCAATGGAAATTTGGTCAGTCTGCATTAAAATATTATTCAAATTACTTTCTCCTTCATCTCAGCATTGAACATTTTCAGATGTCATTTTTGAAATCTGATGTGGAAGTCAGGCTGCTGTGGCATCACTTCTCTCATGTTGGTCTGGGCAAATGGGAATCTGATGGTGAAAATGCTGGCTTGAAAAGTACATATATTTTCTTGATTTTCCTATACTTGGGTTTGTTTGTTTTTTAATGTGAATGAAAAATCAATCTGTACAACTGATTGATGCTGTGTACAAAATGTGAGTGATGTTTAAAGTATTATGCATGGTTACATTACAAAGGCTGTCCCTTGTAACATTATCCTTGTAACATCACAAGGGCCTCTGTTCCTTGCCATCACAAGGGCTCATCCCTTAACTCTTTGTTTTTTGCTTTGGATTCTCAGGGTCCTGGGATATTTCTGATCTGTACCCATGCTGGATGGAGAATTATGGGACTTGTAGTCCAAAAATATTTTCCCCAAACTCTAGTCTAGAGGATTAAATTGAGAACATTTTGCCAGCAAGCAAAACCTTTTCTTTTCAAGCAGGCTTTTAGTATGTAATTGCTCCAAGACAGGCTTTTTATTGGGGTGCTTGTTTGAGTATGTTTTTAATTGGTTTCAGTGATTTTGATATTTTTAACTTAGTGTTTTAAAGGATTTTTCATATTTTACTTGTTCTATTAATGTGGTTTTTAATTGTGTTTTAAGATTGTATAGTTTTGTTGTTGCTTTTAATTTTTTTAACCTTTCTTTTAGCTGTCATGGGTCCAAACTGAGAGAAAGGTGACATAAAAATAAATAAATAAATAAAGCAAAATATAAACAATCATGTGATTATGTCATCAGAATGATTATGCCTCAATATATACATGGAATGTTTTATCTTCAAAAGAAATAATTTAACATGATGACAACTGGTGATATAATATAATTCTTCTCTAATTTTCTTCTCGAAGAAAGCAATAACTAACTTTAGAAATTTTTTTCCCACTGTTCATATTTCAGCTCTTATTCTGCAGAAAAATTCATAAATGGTGGTTTTGTTCAGAACATACCAGAAATAGTATAATCTGCACAGAAAATAACATTCTACACATAAATCTTTCTGCACATAAAGCTGTTTTCCATGCAAATCAAGACTGAATACATTTTGTACATAACAAGCACCATTTACAACATTTTCTGTGTAAGAAACAGCATTTTATGCAAATAAAATAATATTTCCATACAAACAATTAATCTCATGTAAAAAAATACAGTTTTTGTTGCAAAAAACAACTACAGTACATGTTAATTTTGCACAAAATAAGCCTTGACCTCCAAAGATGATAATCAGACCAGAATTCTTCTAATCAAAAAGTTCTCAGCACCGAGAAACATTTTTTTAATAATAATAGTATAATAATAAATCTTTATTTATATACCGCCGTTCCAATGATCAGATCAGATCAGATCAGATTGCAATAGGATCTTGTAGCTCCTTTGAAACTAACTGTGCTGAAGAAATTGTAGCCTAAATTTTCATAGGCTTGACCTACTTTTGCAGATGTATCTGAGGAAGTAGACCAATTTACGCTATGACTTTTTTCTGCATAGTCTCAAAGGTGCTGCAAGATCCCTTTGCATACTGATATTCCAGACTAACATAGCTATGTTTTTTCAAAGCATTTTCAGATATTCTTTCATCCCTAATGAGAACAAGGGTTACAGCAAGACAAATATATTCACATTCAAAGCATCTCACCAAGCAGACTGGATTCCATTTCTACTTCTCAAGTTAATCTCAGAGGTGTTATAGGATTCCTTTAGATATTTTTTGTGCTGAAGCACCATGTCACAACATTTGCTATTTGATCCCTGACTTGTTTGACTATTTGATCCCTGATCAAATATAAGTGTAGTGAAGTGATGGATGAAAAACGTAAGAATGTAGCAGCTCTGGATGACTTCCATGGTATACAGGATATACACTGTTTTATTTTATTTTTTTTTAGAATATGTAGGCAAAGTTTTAAAAACGGTAACAGAATAACAAAAGTCATATATGAAGAGCCATATATTTTACAATGTGACATTGATTCATTTTTTTAGGTTTTTTAAATGTGTCTTTCTTCAAAAAAAGGAAGAAGACGTAGGGAGAACAGCAAATTGAGGAAAGGAAAGGGGGGGGAAAGAAAGAGAAAAAGAAAAAGAAAACAATGCCTGGTTTAGTGGTCTGGCCTATTGCCCATGATTTTTACAATATGACACAGGTTTTGATGCTGATACTGAAGAAAAGAATGCTATTACAATAATGTTATGTCTGTCTATTGATTTGTAGAAGAAATAATAATAATAAAAGTAGTTCACCAAGACCTCCAGCAATTTTCAAGAGAGTCATTAGATGAAAAAAGATGATAACTCATGATGCACTAAAAAGTTATGATCTAAATTAGATCCAACTTTCATCAGTTTCTCCCCTCTGAAGCCCTTAGTTTTTCCTCAAAAGCCCAGCTTCAGAGGGGTTCTCATTTCTCTGCAGTGGGTCTTTGTTTTACATTGAGTGGGAATGGGGAGTGGAAATTACGTTTGTCAATTAGCAGATTTTGCCTGTTGCATTCTGAAAGCAAGATCGCTGGTACAGTTTGTTATGGTGAAATTATTCTAATAACAAAGCCAAAAGCATTAGAATTATTTTGTATCACACAAAATAAAACCTGTACATTGTTTATGTGATGAAGAAAGGGCTGTTGGCTTCATTTGGACATTTAGTGAACAAACGGACAGTTTAGTGGAAACGCTTTTTAAAAGCAACAAGATGGATGTCAAACTACCTCCAGTCAAGGAAATTACTCTTTTTAATCCACTTAACTGACACACCTAAATTTGCAGACTGGTATAAATTAGAAGCAGGATATTAAACGGGAGAATATATATTGCAAAAAGAAGGCCGAAGATAAGGCTGTGAAAATTGCAGGTGTTGGACAACTCTAAAGAAGCTAAGAATGTTTGCCGTATTCAGTATCCCAGTGACATGAGCAGGATTAATGCCACTGACATAAGTGGCATCTACAGGTCAGGTCACAGAGCTGGCAGATGGCTAGAAGAGATTGCCACATCAAATGCATATCTGCAATGCTCTGTCTTCCTCAAGCAATCTATCTACCTCCCTCCCTCCCTCCCTCCCTCCCTCCCTCCCTCCCCAAAATACTGTGTTTTATTAATTGTTTTTAATAGACATTTTTAACTGATTTTAATTTTATGGATTTTTTTAAAAAAAAACTTAAAATGATATTTTTAAATTTTGTATTTGGTATATTTTAAGCTATGTTTCTCTTATCTTCTATAAGATGTCTTGGGCTTACAACAGGTCAAAACAATAGGTGGAGAGATCACTTTGCTGAGTCCCAAAGTGTTCCATTGTAGGCCTTTTACTATGAATTCATTCTAGGTTATATTTGAAACTATTTGTGGTTTTATTGTCATGTTCATTCGTCCATTCCTCTCA
This sequence comes from Urosaurus nigricauda, assembly GCA_034509955.1. Taxonomy (NCBI): domain Eukaryota; kingdom Metazoa; phylum Chordata; class Lepidosauria; order Squamata; family Phrynosomatidae; genus Urosaurus; species Urosaurus nigricauda. The sequence goes on along the minus strand of JAOEGL010000003.1, from coordinate 44,550,422 downwards.
GCCTCCACTGCCAAGACTCTGGTCCATGCCCTAGTGGTCTTACGACTAGATTATTGTAACCTTCTTCTGACAGGGCTCCCTCTCTCTCACCTCCATCCTTTAATCTCTGTCCAGAACTCAGCTGCATGTATTATCATATCTGCTCGCCGCTTTGACCATGTTTCTCCTCTTTTATCCTCCCTTCACTGGCTCCCCTCCCCCTTCCACATCCAGTGCAAGCTTTTGTTGTTGACCTTCAAAGCCCTCCATGGACTGGCCCCTCCTTACTTATCTGAACTTCATTCTCTCCACTCTGGTAGTCATGGTCTCCTGTCCCAGCCGAGGATCTCCACTGCCCCATCCCAGATTCATCCCTTCTTACTTGCTGCCCCTCAGTCCTGGAACCTTCTTCCTCCACATGTGCACCTCATCACTTCTCTAACCAGTTTCAAAATTAATTTAAAGACTATATTGTTTAGGGAAGCATTCCCAGGATGCCCCTATGTGTTAAGAAGCCGATCCCTCCCTCCAGTCCATCTGCTTTGGTCCAGGCCCCAGAAGGAGAGAAGAACCACTGGACCTCATCCCCTTTCCCACCACCTTTTCCTTCTCCTTTTGCGTTGTCTCTTTTAGATTGTAAGCCTGAAGGCAGGGAACCGTCTAAATATAAGATTGTATGTACAGCACTGTGTAAATTTATAGCGCTATATAAATAAAGGTTAATAATAATAATGTTTCTATATGGGTGTACACAACATATTTTGAGATTCCCCAAAAGACAAGCAGCCATATTCCAGAGAATATAGAGCAACTGGCACAAGGTTCCAAACTTATTGGTCAATTGACTTGTGATATATCTCATCTCTGGCTCTAAATATAAATGAGACAATCAAAAACATGATGAGCTTAAACCAGGGTAACTAAAGGACAGTAATCAATCTTGAAATTGGTGAGAAGAGGGGTCTTGCTACCAATTTGTAACAGACTCAGAAAAATTATGTTTTGGTCTCAATTAAATAATTATGTGAGACATGAATTCACTAGGTGTCAGGTTTCCATTTTCTTGGATTCAGTTGTGTATTGTAATGGAGGCAAATTAGAGAAAATAGTAAAGAATATGCAATACTCACCATTGTGTAAAGAACATCAAAATAACCTAAGCAAAATCTCTGAATGCTTGAAAAGTAGTTTATTAATGCAAATGTTCATGTACAAAGAGAAGGGTCAAGTAGACATCAAATAGACTAGTGAAAATGCAAGGAAGTGTGCTCCTAGTATGATCAAAACTTAAAAGTTTTACAGGCAGGTGAAGGCAAACTAGCCTGCCACTATCTGTTTACAGTGACACCTTATGTATTTGTGCTATTCCTGCTGCAGAAATGTCTCATGAGTGATTAAGTTAAACCAATGATTAAATATAATGGTAACATCAATTGTTACAATTGTAAATGATATATAAGTTTAATCAGAAGATCTAATGAAAGTGAAAATGAGTGGTTTGTTTGCTCAGACAATTGGGCAATAAAATGGTTGGATGCAAGATTGCCAGTGAATACCAGGTGCTGTAACTATATTTCAAGGGAAGAAACTGACAAAACTATTTCTGAATATTCTTTGTCTAAGAAATCGCTATGAAATCCACAGGAGTACCATAAGCTGACAAGTGACACGTAGGCTGAGAGAGATAGACAGAGAGAGAGATCATGCACCAGAAAACATACATAGCTATAACTATACAGTTGTGTCTCCATATCATATATCTCCCCAAAACTCACTGTGTAAACAGTGCAGCCAACTCTCCAACTTGGCTGGTCTACAGCCCATAACTGATAACAAAATAATTCAGAACTTAGGTTGTTCCTAGGTTATAAAAATGAATTCAAGTCTCCAGGTCCTGATGTACTGCATGCACGGGTATTAAAGTAACTTGCAAGTGTAATCTCAGGCCCCTTGTTGATAATTTTTTAAAATCTCTAGAAAATAGAAAAGGTCCCAGCAGAGTGGAAGAGCGCAAATATTCTCCCCATCTTGAAAAAAAAAGGGAGAAAAAAAGAACTCAACCAACTACCAACCAGTCATCTTGGAAAGATTCCTAAACTGATAATTAAACAATCAATCTGTGAACACTTAGAAAGCAATACTGTGACTTCTAAGAGCTAGCTTGGGTTTCTTTCTTTTTTTTAAAGTCCATTTTTAAAATAAACATAGAGTTGCAAGCCTGGTAGATCAGTAGAATGCTGGTGATGTACAATATCTTGAATTCAAAATGATGTTCTGGCAGATAGTACTGTAAAATATGAGGTAGACAATGCTACTCTTACTGCTTTATCACACTAGGAGGCAAACAGGATTTCAACGAGAGTTAAACAAGAGTTAAACAGGGTCATTTAACTGTCGTTTAAATCCTGTTTGCCCCCTAGTGTGATAAAGCAGTTAGTTGGATTTGTAATTAGTTGACTGTCCAAACCTAAAGGGTGTTTACCAATGGTTCTTCTTTGTCCTGGCAAGAAGTGACTAATGAGGTGTTACTTGGTTCTGTCCTGGGCCTAATGTTGTTCATCATCTGTATAAATCATTTGGATAATGGAATGGAGAGCATGCTTGTCAGATATGCAGCTGATACCAAATTAGTCAAGAGGATAGAAATGGATCCAAAATGACTTTAAATGATTGGAGAACTGGGCCACGACTAGCAAAATGAATTTCAACAGGGATAAATAAATGTAAGCTATTAAATTTAGGTAAGAAAAATAAAATGCATTGATACAAGATCAGTAACACTTATTTGAAAAAGATCTAGAGCTCTTAGCAGCTTATGACATGAACTTTAAAATGAGCTCAAGCCTCCTGAGCTGGTGCCGGGACGAGGGATGGAAGTGGGGATTATCGCATGCTAAATCACCACCTAATCGCCACCTGCCATCAGCTCGAGTCCCAGCTGTGCTCTGCCTGCACTTTTTAGAAGCCGGAAAGCTTCCAACTTTGAAAAAGTGTTGGTGGAGCACAGATGGGACCAGGGCTGATGGTGGGTGGTAATTAGGTGGCAATTTAGCATGCCATAATCCCCGCCTCATCCTGCATCCTAGCTCCAGCTCAAGAGGCTTGAGGTCATTTTAAAGTTCATGTCATAAGTTCTTTAGTACACCACATGCTAAACATGAGTCAACAGCATGACATGGTAGCCAACAAAGTCAATGCAATTCTGTGCTACAGCAGTAGGAGAGTAATGTCTTGTCTGCGTGAAACTGTGGTACATATTTTTTTCAGACCTCACCTGGAACAATGTCTCCTTTTCAGGGCACTACACTTAAAGCATATTGAGAGTCTGGAACAAGTCCAATGAAGGATGATCAAAATAGTAAAGGATCTGGTATCTAAATTCTCCGAGGAACACTTTGGAGAGCTGGGTATGTTTAGCTTGGAGAACAGATTACTGAGAGGTGACATGGTAGCCATCTTAAAATATCTGAAGATAGAAAAAAGTTTGTTTTCTGCTTCTCCAAAGACCAAAACATTTTTAAAGCTTTTTGACAGTGGAATACACTGTCTCAGAGGATTGTGGAGTCTTCTTCTTCTTCTTCTTCTTCTTCTTCTTCTTCTTCTTCTTCTTCTTCTTCTCCTCCTCCTCCTTCTCCTTCTCCTTCTCCTTCTCCTTCTCCTTCTTCTTTTTTAAACAGAGGTTGGATAAACACTTTTCAGGAGTGCTCTAGAGATGTATTCCTGTATAGCAAGTGATTAGACTCTATGTTTATATGGCACTCTGTCTTTTTCCTGCTTATTTTTGACCTCTGGCTTTCTAGATCAATCCAAATTACTTCAGACTGTGCCATTACACTCCAAACTGGACAGAGTCAATCCCATTTCACTTGGATCTGGCAGTAGCCCTTTGCTTTATTTTGCTTTGACTGATTTGCTTTGTGAACCAGGATTCAACTAAATAAGTTGCACAGACCTATTACTTATATGTACACAGATAAAATCATGCAGACATTATAGTCTGTCCTATATCTTCCAGTGAAATGTTAGTTATAATTTGTAAATACCATAAAATTAGAAAGAGTTCAAATGAAGCACTATATGAATATATTGTTTGAAGATAATCTAAGTCTGCAGACCCTTGTAAATATCATAGCCCATGCAATCACAAGGAATTTTAAAAATAAACTGAAATAGAGTAAGCAGTAAGAAGTAAAAAATTTAAAGAAAAATACTTTAGGAACAAGCCACATGAGTTGGCCTCAATCACAAAGAAAGCAGAAACAGCATCAGTTTTTCAGCACAAACCAGGGTGCCTCACCAAATTTTTATGAAGTAACTAGATTCTTTTTCTTGCTTCACACATCACCCATAGGCAGCCCCTAATCTCTCTCCCCTTTTCAAAGCAAATTCTAGCAAATTATATTGGATGGAAGAAAATACAGCCAAATTATACAGTTTCCAAACTATTATTTAGCCAGAGGGTGTTGATTCATATGGTATGTGCACAGAGGCATGAGCAGAACAGTCTAAATACAACAATCTACATGAAAATAGTACCAGAGTCCCCTCCGGGTCTGTGCCAAACATCGGTCTTGATTCTAACTACATCTTAGAAATTGCTAAGCTTTCTGAGCAGCACCCTGCTTTCCCTTTCCCTATTACAAATTGTTTAACTTCTTTCCTTTAGTCATAATAGGTCAAACTGCCTCTATTCAGACCCATTAAAAGAATGGACATTCGGTGGTATGTGACTCTGATGTACTGGTAGTTGCTTTCTCTTATAGAATAGGGGAATTTAAAGGTAAAAAATATATGGAATTATTTATTTATTTACTTATTTATTTTTGCTAATGTAATTTCCTCCCTCCCTTCCATATATTAGAATAGGGTTTGCTCTGTCATCAGTTCTGGCTAATTTTATTTCTTCCCATAGATTCCAATGAAAGACCGAAGTGATCTTCCGCTCTCTGGAACTTTCATCTGCTACAGTTCCTGTTTCCAATATGTGATATTCCTTTCACTGCAGGATTTCTTTGGCAGTTCCAAGTTCTGGTACCTGGGGAAGGAACTGTGGATGTAAAATCAGTGACCTCCATCATGCAGTATGCTCAGCATATAAAATAACTGTAACATTACAGACTAAACATTGTTATTCACTTTACAGGTAGCATCTTCAAAAGTAGTAGAGATCCATTTCATCACTTAGCAGGATGCCCCCCTTTTTACAGTTTCTTGTGCTGAAAGTTGCTGTAAGGTTAGATACTTGCTTGCAGTATAAAAGCCTTCTCTTTCTTCATTGCTGCTGTGCATTGCTCACTGGCTTGTTTCCACTTGCCTCTAACTGTTTTGTTGTGATTGACTGTGTGCATTTAAATGCATCGCTGAACTGGGAGCCCTGAGCGGTCCCTCTGAACACAATGGACCTATTCTCATTTGAAAAGTTCATTGTAGCAGAACTGGGGAGTACTGTAACTGCACTCTCTTTATGCAATAGAACCAAGGGGTTCATTGAGACAGAAAATGTTTTCTTTAGGCACCTGACAAATGTATTGCAGGCAAGCCTAGTTCTTGCTAAAATAGCTGGGGTTCTATCAATTTGAGTGCTTAGAAAAGTTTTTTGAACAACAACTCCCTGGTTGATCCAACCAATCCATGAGAGTTGTCATCAAAAAGATAACTTTCACAAACTATTTCAGATGATAGTTGATAGTTTGGCTTCTCATACAACAGTAATAAATTTGAAATATAAAATAAAATATATTTAAAAACCATTTTTTTAGAAACTATATATAAGAGAAAAGGATGCTAGTCTGAATAGTCCCTAACAAGTAGAGAAGATTTTTTTCCAGTTTATTTTAGTTTAGGATACACCAGTTGCATCACTAGGGGTTGCGGACCACATCAGCGTGTGTGTAACACCACTGTTCTTAAAAATCTACTTTTTGGCAAAAATGGGCTTGGGCATTTGCCTGCTTCCCTTTAAAATGCTTTAAGACATGATGGGAATGGAGTGAAGCTCAGTGAGAGGAGAACAGAGAGGTCCCAGAATTTTTTAAATTAAAATTTCAAATTTCAGATTTTTTAACTTTTAATTTAAAAATAGTTTTAAATTTTTTATTCTTTTTAAATTTTCTTTTAAAGCACCACATTTTAATCAAATTTTTCACCATATATATGTAAATACATTAAGGTTGTGTGTATGATATTGCATTTGAAGGTATAATTTTAATTTTGCTAGTTGTTTATGCCACAACTATTAGCATTGCTTCCACTGGTATATGGGAATTATGATTTATGAGTAACATTAGTGCAAAAAGCAGTACTAAGGATTATGTATGGTGTGAAATGGGAGGAGGTAAATGGGGATGTGTGTGACACCATGAGTGACTGCACCAGGTGACATCAACCCTAGTGACACCACCGGGATACACTGTAGTTTTTACAGTGGAGGATCTGGACTGGGGACATCCAGGTTCATATGTCCACTCAGCTATGAAGCTCCTTGGATGAATATCGGCTAGTCTCAGCCTAACCTATCTCAAGTTAATTGTGAGGATTAAAATAAGGAGGAGGAGGACTGTATGCATCACCTTCAGTTCTTTGAAGAAAAGGAAGAACATACAAGCAATGGATAATTAACAAATGATTTGGACATAGAAGCAATAAAGAAAATCTTCTCATAGATTAGATTATTAATTTCAAGAGCAAAACAAACAGAGGGAGCTGTAAAGTTGCAGGTGCAGAGTCATAAAAAGTATTAGTGCATTTCCTGCTTTGCTCAAGAAACAAAACTTCTGTTTCAAAGAAAACCGAGTTTCTTCCCCTTGCAGGACTTCAGATGTTGCTTGGTTCCCAGATACTGTTATAAATGGAATTATGCTCAGAGGCTTCTCAAATATAATGGCTTCATTTAACTGCCAGCATACAACTTCTCTGCCCCTCAGTCACCTCAGTTCATTCCGTGCTACCAGTTACTGTGCTATAGTCTTAAAGTGACAAGGTCTCTCACTGTGCCAACCACTGAGCTTATTAACTTGCATTGCTGACAATACCACTTCTTCCCTCCCACTTCTTCTAAAGATGCTGTAACTGGCTGTCATAACACCAAGCTCAGACTCTTCCATCCTTTATATTCCTGGGGGCTCATTATCCCAAAAAAGTTAACTCATAGGAAAGTCAGGCCATTTTTTTTTTTTTTTTTTTTTTGGTGAGTCTGCCCATACACATTCCTCGAGCATTCTATGTCTTTAAGGTGTGAGCATGGCATTGAAGAAGGATCCCCCCCCCCTTAAAACTGTAGCTGATTAACACTGATGTGCTCTGATGCATTTTTCATTGCTTTTTATTATGTCCTCCTGTCATATGTTACAGTCGACCTAGGTATTATGATCACCCTAAAATGGCTTAGCAAGAAGGGAGCACTTTACAAGATGTGCAGTATATGATGCAATAATTAAATACATTTTTCCTTAGCAAGTAAATAATCTTCTGAGACACTGTCATTGAATGCCCTGAGAGTGTTTGAACAGGGCTGCACCTATACTGCAGAATTAAAGCAATCTGACATGCTTTAACTGCTATGGCTGAATGTTATGGAATTCTAGAATTTGTAGTTTTGTGAGGTATTTAGCCTTCTCTATATGGTGCCACAGGAAACTACACATCCTAGGAATGCAAAGGATGGAGTAATGACAGTTAAAGCAGTTCAAATTGCATTAACGCTACAGTGTGGCAGCAGCCCAATGTAAGATGAGGAAAAACCCTATCTATTTCTTATCTTGCAATGGAAACGTGTCCCAACTCTGCCCCCATACCGACATGGCACTGTGCACCCAACCACACAGCGGGAGGTGCCACGGCGCTTTCTTGGTGCAGCATGTAAATTGCATGGTGCCAAAGGATTGCCAAAAAGCCGCAGTGCCAGCAGCTACAGCACCCTTTCCATGGTGCAAAAAGAAGCCGCTTTTTGCAGTTTCTTTTTGCACCATGGACCTGCTGGGTTGAGGGCATGGCATGTGGTTGCTGTGTCTCCAATCCAAGAAGGAAAGGGGAGGCATCCCGCCACCCCTTAGGAGCTGTCTGTAAAGCCCTAGTATGGGCTACAGCATTAAAAATAGGTTTGCGGATTAAGTTTCTGCAGCAGTGGAGAATTAAAGCGTTCATGTTCCATACAAGAAAGAAACAAAACTAAATCTGTTCAACATTATGTGTTAATCTTGGCAAATGATCCTACTGGCACTATTGTCAAATGGAGATCAAAAATTGGGCATGATAGTTTCTGAGGTGGAACTGACTACAGTTACTGGTTTCCCCAAGACTTTGTTTGGTACCCAAAACTGATATATCTCACTGATCCAATATGGGCTTTATTGGTGGCAAATTAATGTGGCGTGTGGCCCTCGGGACAAAAACAAAACAAAACAAAAACATAGTCCTTTAGTCTTTTAGTTTCCAGTATTCCATTGTAGCACTTGATAGTACTGGGTCCTTAAATGAATTCTGTGCAGACTATCTCAGGCTCAACACTCCATATTTCTGTAGCTGGATAATGGGTCCCACAGGTTGGGATGCATCAGGATGAGGCAACCAAAAGATGGGTACCAAGAGTTATATAGGGCAGCAGGAAAAAAGAAAAGAAAATGAATTGTAATGTGTTCATGTCTCATACTAATACTATGGACTATCACATGGGCAAAAAAGATGGGAGCATAGCAGGATGCTCCTATCAATAATGTGAAGATTATCACACAATGTCAGGCAATATTGCTATTATCCCAGAAGTATCCCGTAAACAGAGAGGAATTCTAGTGTTTTTTATTCACTGGATTTTCCAGTGAATAAAAAGTGGCACTAGAATTCCTTTTTATTTATGCAATAATCATGGGATAAGCACAATATTGTGCAATGTCATGTGATAATCTTTGCATTATTTCACAATATTGACCGGAGCATCTTGTTATGCTTCCATCTTTTTTACCCATGTGATAAAATCCTATGATAACAGTACAAGCAAGGTACCTTCTTCTGCTTACTCTCAGCCAGTATATTCTTGAATGGATAGGCTAAAAAGAGACTATTTAGCACAGCCTACTTGGATGGGAGATCACCAATGAATACCTGGTGCTGTCAGCTGTGTTTCAGAGGAAAGTAGTTGCAAAAGCACCTTAAAGTATTCTTTTCCTAAGAAAACTCTATGTAATTCATGGAGATTGCCATAAGCTGACAAGCTGCACATGAGGCTGGACACACACACAGAATAAAAAACAGACCTATTAATGCCACTGGGCAGCTGTTCTCATTTTCTCATGGTGGTGGTAGTATGATAACTACAGATAATTGTGGAGATAACATATTCACCAGAATAACCAATCTGAAAAATAACTGAGTTGAAACCAATGTGCTTCCTTAAAGGAACTGCATTTATAAGTCAACCTATGACATAGAATCAAAGAATCATAGAGTTGGAAGAGACCACAAGGGCCATCCAATCCAACCTCCTGCCATGCAGGAACTCTCGATCAAAGCATACACACACATAATCAGATGATTCTCTTCTTTTAAAGATTCCTACTGCTTTTACTATCTATATTTCCCCCAGAAAGATGAGAGAGAGAGAGAGAGAGAGAGAGAGAGAGAAAATACTCAACAAAAAAATAGTCATGTAGGTCAGCGGTTATTAACCTTGTGGTCTGTGGATTCATGGGGACTATGATGTTTTGATGAAGGCTTGAAGGCTTAGACACTTGAAAGCTTGAAGGCTGCTCAGCTGAACACATCCCATATGAGAGGAGCCAAGGACAAGGCTGGCTGACTGGCTGGTTAGCTGGCTGGGCCTGCACATTGCCTGTCACGTGGCCATTCTCCTGTGGTGAGGAGACTGCCTTGTTGGACCTCAACTGTCCCCTCTCCTGCTTCCTCTTTCTTACCTCCCAGTTCATTTCAAATCCCATCAAAACATTTTGAGGGGCATGATAGGCTCATAGCATCATAGACTCTTATAGCTGCAAACTATAAGGGCAGCATAGTTGTTCTTACCTTCCATTGGCTTACACATTGTAAACTGCTTAGGGAGTGCTAGTTCACTGATAAGCGGTATAGAAATGTACTTGCTATTGCTTGCTATATGTGCGAATCCCTTTTTAGATAGTGCTTCCGGATCTCTTGGGGAGCAGAGTTTAATCTGCTCCAACCTAAGAGCAGACTGAATAGCAACATTTGGGCCCATCCAGCTGTTACCTTGGCTCTTGTCACATGGCCTCTCTGGAGTTACTCAAATGTTCAGCCTGCCTCCTCTCAGAGTGCAGTGACTACATGACAGGAGCCAAGACAAATGCTGGCTGGCTAGCTGGCCCTGTGCATTGTCATTCAATCCAGTTTCAAATTGGTGGGAAGAAGTAGGAGAGAAGTCTTCCCTCCCTCTCTGGTGCCTCTAAGGGAAGATTTAATGGATGGTGTAATTGTTAATGGTTCTGTGCTCAGTTGTTGTTGTTGATTTTTAAATCTTGAATTAAGTCTTGTGAGTCCACAGCAACAAAATATATATTAAAAGGGGTCCCTGGTAATGAAGAGGTTAAGACCCACTGATGTAAGCTAATTATATTTATGACTGAATGCAAGTCCTACTGTGACAAAGATCTAAGAAATGCACTGCTGTCTAACTCTATTTCTTTCCCTATTTTATCCCAACTTTCTTTGGAACATCTTAGTGAAAATTCTTTAGAAGATTTCTAACCATTTCACATATTTATGAAAGTGTTGGATATTTAGCAAAAGTATTTAAATGTTTTGCATTTTTTAAAATAAATAAATAATTCACATCTTGCCATTTTTTTGTTAAAATCTTGATAGAATAGTAAATGTGTAACATTGTCACCAAAACTGATATCTTGAAGTTAATCCTGATAGATTAAGACACGCAGAAAAATGTTATTGGTAAATCAGGAGTTGCAAAGTGAAGATGAAAAGGCAAACACATATAAAAAAAACTTATTACCATCTTTAAAAAGCCACTAGAAATGACTGGGGCTGATACCTAAATTTGTGGACAAAAAGGGAAGAAATAAATGAAGAACATAACCTAATATCCCAAAGTTCAATTACTGGGTTAGAATTTATATTAATCATAAAGCAGAGTCTTTGCTTTCGCTTTGGTATCTCCTAACACAATTTACAGTCATAATAATAGAATCTTTATTCCCCATGGAGAGTGGTTTTACAGCTATTCCAATTAATTACACACATCGTGTGGCAACTTCAAAAAACAGCAATTATAAAAGGAAGCAAGATAGACCCCCCACAGAGATTGTTTTGGTTGGTTAAAAAATCAACATCTCTAAATTTGGCCTATAGGGTCAACTATATAACCTTTGAAATTCTTTAGGGGAAAAATAACCTGCATGGACTTGGGACACAGTAAACAGGAAAATAAATTCTAGCAGTTGTTTTCTGGAAAAAACAACATGCAAACAGTACTAGAGAAGCAGTATTACTGTGGAATCATTTTTGCCACAAGCTGTATAACTTAAATCTAGTTGTCCCTTGCATTGTGTAAGATTATGTGTTATGTACATATTCATGCTGTGGTGCTCTCTTGGGTATTAATGGTTCAAACACTGGAGTGGATTCAGTATTAATTTTTTGGTAATTATTTCTGGATCTTTCAAGGGATTATAGTTTAAATTCCGTGAGATCAAATGTCTTTTCATTTTTTTTAAAACCACAACCACTATAGTAGATATTGGCTGCTAAAGTGATGCATTTGACACTAATAATGGCACCGATAGGCAGGATTAGTGCATCATACTGTCATCATAGGCATGCAGTATAACAGAAAAGATGCAAATAGAAATACCTGAAGCTAAAGAAAAAGCAGACTTGGGTGTATATAGACACAGAAAACTTTGATCTGTACATCCATGAAAATATGCCACTGCTGACTGACTGGAATTCCAAACAAGCTGTTTTGCATTGGGTACAGGAGAAGGAATATAAGTATAAGAGAACAAAAACACTTAAATTGTATTTACAAAGATGTATTGATGTGTAACCAATTTGAAGATGCAGGTTGTACCTGCACTGCAGAAATAACCCAGGTTGACACTACTTTAATTGCCATGGCTCAATGCTATGGATGTTTTTTGTAGCACCAGAAGGCTAAATATCTCACAAAGCTACAAATCCCAGTCCTAGTCCAACATTTACACCATGCAGAAGGCTGGGACTAGAAGCAATATTTTTAATTTCAATATTTTTAAAATACCAGTGCACAGCATTAAAAAAGAAGGAAAAGCTCTTACCAAAGATTTTAGATATTAGATGGGTGTAAATTTGGCATTTCTGTAGACCTATTTTCCTCAGATTTAAAAGAAACAGCCACCCAAGTGGCACTGAACTGAAATCAACTTGGAATGGATTCTATTCATTTGGTGACACTTCTGATGGCCATTGCAGGCTTTCTTAAATTATATGAAATATATTTTATTCCAAGCCATGCTTATGCATTTTTTTTAAAAGCAAAAGAATGATAAAATTTGTGGTTGCATTCTTTTTCTAAGGCAACTGCCTGTTGAAAGTTCTCAGCCCTTAATATTATGAAGGTAATTATAGGAATCAAATCAAATGCAAAATGCAATATATTTAAAACAATTTTTAAAAAGTCACTCCAGGAAGTAATGTTCATATCTCTCAGCCAAGGGTATCCCATGGAGAATGAATCTAGAAAAGACTTACTGGTTCTTGCTCCAGTATAACAATAGCAATCTTACTGAGAAAGTGACAGCTATTATCTAATACACTATGCTTGCTTGGTGTTTTATTCTTCCAGTGTGATCTGAATCATAACAATTCATCACATTCAGAATAGGGGCAGTTGAGAGATTTTCTATAGCCTGTTTTGTGATGTTGCTTTCATTATCCTTTTTTTGTAATTGTCCTCTCATCACTCCAATGAGATTATTTGATCAGATGTCATCATTAGCCCATTATATTGTCCTGAGCTGAAACTTGAAGAGGCTGTAGCAACGTGAAGGGAATATTGGCAGTAGATTCAGGACAGACAAAAGAAATTCCTCTTCATACATCACATAATTAATGCAAATAGAATAGGCTGCCAGAGGATGTGGCAATAGCTTTAAAAGTTGGCATATGCATGGTGGGAGATAAGATTGTTAAGGCTATATGGAACCTTAGCTTTAGAATAATAAAATCATAGCATCAGAAGGGACTACAAAGACAACCCAGTCCAACATCCTGCCAATACATTTAGCCTATGGAGTTTATCATACAGGGGAAATCCCATGCAAAATGGGATTTCAAAGCTGGGGGGGGGGAACCCCACAAAAGCAGGTTGATTTTCCCATACATTATTGCTAAGCTGGTGTTAACTCAAATGGAAAGTAAACAAAAGCCAATCTTTTTTGGGGGTTTTCCAAATGTAAAAAGGAGTGACTTTTGTCTACTTTCTGTCTACTTCGGGTTAATGCTAACTATGTATTAAGAACCCTAGCCCTCACTGCAGTCATCAGGCCCCAGAGGGAGAGAAGAACCACTGGACCTCATCCCCTTCCCACCACCTTCCCCTCTTCCTTTTGTGTTGTCTTTTTTAGACTGTAAGACTGAGGGCAGGGAACCGTCTAATTTATAAGATTGTATGTACAGCACTGTGTAAATTTACAGTGCTATATAAAGGTTAATAATAATAATAATAATGCCACTTTAACAATGACACAGTGTGAAAATCAACCTGGTTTTGCAGGGCTTTTTTTTCTGATTTAACCCCCAGTTTCTGCATGGAATTTCCTCAGTGTGATAAACTTCTATGTTTAAAAATGTCCAAAGAAGGAGACTCCAGCAAACTTTGAGCAAGAATGTTCCACTGTTAAACAGCTCATACTATCAGAAAGTTCTTGCTAATGTTTAGGTGGAAGCTCTTTTTCTTGTAGTTTGAACCCACGTGCTCCCATGCCCTACTCACTGGAGCAGCAGAAAATAAGCCTACTCCTTTTTCAATATGCCATCCTTTCAAATATTTAAACATGTCACCCCTTAATTTTCATGTCACCCCTTAATTTTCTCTTTCCAAGGCTATACCTATCCAGCTCCCTAAGCCACTCCTTGTAGAACATGATTTCCAGACCTTTTCACAAGTTTGGTCACCCTCCTGTGAACATGTCCTGCTTGTCAACATCCTTCTTGAATTTTGGTGTCCAGAACTGGACACAATATTCCAGGTAAGATCAGATCAAAGCAGAATCAATTAGTACTATTACTTTGCTTGATCTAATATCTAGACAGTAGATGCTAAACACTATACTCCTATTGAGCAGCCTTCAACTATATACATTGCTGACATGTTCAGCTTGTGACCTACTAAGACACACTACTAAGTCTACTAAGAACACTTTCACTTTTATTATTGTCAAGCCAGGTGTCACCCATCATATCTATGCATTTCATTTTTTTATGCTTACCTTATATTTCTCTCACTATGACTACAAGTACCAGTCAAAAGGGTGAAAAACTCCAGAAGACCCACTGTTTTCTCTGCCAAAAGAAAAAAGAAAGAAAGAATACTCACAAGTGATTTTTTTTTCCAGAATAAATCCTGTGAAGATTCTCATTAATCATAGAATCATAGAAGCAAACATTCTCAGGTTCAAGGTTTCCTGATACTCAAGAAATACATTTTTGAATATTTCTTCTATCCTTACTTTTGATCCCAGGTGTGCTGAAGACAGTAGTTGGGTCTGACCAGATTTTGACATACTCCAGCTGGCTTGACAAATGCAATGTACATATAACTATGGGGCTGAGTATCAATTGGCATAAGTAACAATTAAAGACCAATAACATTTCTATATGTGCTGTGCCTCAAAATTCTTCTTTATAGAACATGTTTAGCATATTAAAAATCACCTATCATATGGGCTGAGTTTTTAAATAATCTACACCTAATAGTCAGTAATAGCATATCAAGGCTCTATGACGAGAGCAAATCTGATTCTTATGGAAATCTGAGTCATTCTTTTGTGTAATGAAGTACCTGGATTGGAATTTCTGTTTTAGAACACTGGAGGAAGGAATGGTTTATATTCTTCTGCCATCTCCTTCTGGAGTGTTTTAAGGATCTTGTCTCACGATCCCAAAGGAAATTGACCCTTCTTTTTAAATGAGAGTTGGAGGAACTGGATGCAGCTCCTGGTTCTGTTTGCCACTACAGTGCATCACTTAATTGGGCTGTCATTTCTCACACCTAATGGGCAAAGGTGGCTGATACTCAATTAAATGATTCACTGCAGTTTAAAACTGAATCCTGCTGGTGTTCCTGCTGCTGCTGAAAAAAGGTCTCCCGCAGCATTTTACTTGATATACATATTATGGGATTGTGGTTTCATGTTTTTCCAACATGAGGCTGATTTTGTGAAAATATCTTAATTCCTTACAGTTGGCCAAACTCTGCCATCCTCAGCCCCACAGTTGAGGTAAAAACAGAAACAATAACCTTTGCTGTGCATTTTCTTGCTTTTTCTGTTTGAGCTGCATTGTTTATTCTTTTTATTGCCTTTTTGATATCGACTGTGTGAAAAGATAACAAATATTCTTTCCAGAGGGTTTTTAATGACTTGTGAATGAAGTAGTGCAGGTTGGGCTAAAGTGAAATCCACATTCAATAAAATTGTCACCTAAGAGGCTAGAAACTAACAGAAGTAGTAAATTGGACTCTTTTTGTTTTCTTGTGCTCTGTCCTGAATTAATCCCTTTGCTCATTTGGTAAAGAGGATAAGGGGAATAAGACCTGCTTAATTTAGCTCTGCTGTCTATTGACCCTACTGCCTGGACCAGTGGGCTGCATCATTAACTAAAATGTACATTGGAGGAATTGGTGTAGCAGGCAATGGAGGTTTCAGCCCAGGGGCCTATCGCTTGGAAAACTGGAATAATCATCAGTGTTCTCTCATTTCAAAAGAACAACAAAATTTTCCTAATACTCTATTGCTACCGATTTAGACTCTTTAAAGCAGGATAAAAGCAATAATTAATCCTACCAATAATCATGCTGCGCTACATAATGAGCTCTGCACTGTTTCTGGGAGTCTTTCACTATGCCTCTCTATCTCTCATCTAGAAAACAATGGCCACAATGTTTTTCAAAACTGCAATCTCATGTGTATCATAATCAGAAGGCTGCCTTCCTGCCTGCTATGGAGTAAAGAAACTAAATAAATCCAACCCATGCAGCTGTTTTCATGAAAGCTGCTCATTTCCACCTATGTCCACATCATTAGCTACATCATTAACAGTCAAGAAAATTGTTCCACATCTAGCTGTGAAATACATTAGTATAGATTGTACCTTTGCTTCTTTAAAGCAGTAGTGCATTTTGTATGGACAGCAGTCCATATGCTACCTTGGAGATCTCATGTGGTCCTTGGGACAATTTGACATTTTCCCAGAACCATTCAGCTGCAAGAATCCTCATGAGGTGTGGTTTTCTGTCAAGCTCTATTTGAAGGGAAAACTACCCTAAACTTCCTTTATTTATTTATTTATTTATTTATTAAATTTATATCCCAAGTTGAGATTCAAGGCAGCTTAACAATTTTAAAAATGTAAGCAAAATGTTAATTTGCATAAGTTAAAAACATATTAAGCAACAGTAGTATTTTGAGAAACTTGATTAAAAACAGTCAAAACACTTCAAGACACTTCCAATTTCTGGTGATCCTGAAGTGAAACTATCATAGGGTTTTCTGAGGCTGAGAGTATGTAATTTTCCCAAGGTTTACCCAGGGTTTTCCCATGTCTGAGGGAGAACTTGAACCCCACATGAGATTGGGAAGTGACAAAAAAAAATCCTGATCCTTTGTGTGTATCTACTTCTATTTTGGAGTCATTTGGGAATTTGTATAGAAGTTCATTATGTCCAGATCAGGTTCTCCCAAAAACATTTTTTTTAAAAGCTATGCTATATTGGTCAGTTAGTATCTCCTTGTCAGGTAGCTCCTGAACTTAATTGTGTGTATATGTGCTTCAATTTGTCTGTTGACTTATATTCATCTCATGAATTTCGTAGATTTTCTTAGGCAAAGAATAGTCAGAGGTTACTCCTACATCATTCCTTTTTCTCCATGTTAATAATAGGCTTTGCAATCACTTGATGGAACCTCACGTGGAATCAAGTCAGAATCGTAGAGATTTTTGATCTCTGATCTGATTTCTGTTCTGATTTTTGAACTTTCCAATACTGTTACTATAAAGCATCGTCCACCCCCACTTCTTGGTTCAGGGGGCTTGAGATAAATTCCTACCACAATTCTGCCTTTCTTTCTTTCTTCACTAATTTTTTACCCAAATGCTCTCAAGTGGACAATTTGAACCAATCTGTCTTGGATCAGTTCAAAATGACCTCTGAAAATTGAACTAATTTGTCATCCAATGGCATCTAAATTGACACCCCTCAACAATTTGCTTCCAAAGCACTGCATAGGGAAATTGCTAGGTTAAGGAGTGTGAGCTATGACTCTGGGGATCAGGGTTTGAATCCCCATTCAGCTATTGAAACTCTATCAGCTATTGACAAGTCACACTCTCCCAGCTTCAGTAGGTGAACAGAAAATCTTTTTGAACAAATCTTGCCAAGTATTCCCTGTAATATTTATGCTTTAAGTTTATTGTAAGTCAGAAGTGACTGGAAGGTACACAACAGCAACAGCAGCAGCAACAGGTGAGCAGCTTCCAAAGCAAGGCAAGAATCTCACCAGCACTCTGTAGCCATAATGCTTGGGAAAAGAGCAGGTGATCTGTTCACATGAAATCACACCTATTCTGTTGAGTTCTTTTAAATCTGTCAACAGTACAATACTTCAAAGAATTTTGAAAGAGTTTGATGGAAGTGTAGCTTTTGTTTCCACCCCTTCATCTCTTTCACCTTCATTTATGTTACCAGTAACTAACTTTAAATCCTCCTTTCCATATTGCTTTGCAATCCAGTCCCATTCCTCTTTACTCTCATTTATTTTCATGAGTTTATATGTTTGTCTCCATGTTGTTGCTTAATAGCAACAATTTAGTGACATCGTTTCTTCTCTAAGCTCCTTCTCTTACCCACCATTTTGGTCACAATGTTTTGAATTTGATTTCAATCCATATTGTTTCTCATTTATTATTTATTTGTTTGTTTAGTTTAAACTGTGGCTTTCTCTCAGCAAGGGAGTCAAGGTGACTTTATTCTTTATTATCTTTGTTCTGCTTACTTTCTTGTGTCAGTCTATGTAAGCTACGCACAGAGTACACAGACTCACAGGAAGATAGTATTTCAACTCAGGGGAGGACAGACCTGAGGCTATTTTTGTCAATCCCACTATCTTCCATTTTCTAAAAATGGCATTTGCTGGGCCTAAAATCTCCACCCCTCCCCAAACATAGTAAAACTACCTCCCCATGCCTCTTTGAGAACATTTGGGGACAAAAATTTGATTTTTTTTTTTCTTTTGCAAAACGCTACAGAAGACAGGTGCAGTCCTCAAATGTGTCTCCTACCCCTAACATCAGGGAGAATATTCCAGGACTAAAGCAGCATGAACTGGCAGAATTAATCACCCAATTGACTTACATGCTTTACAAAATTTGGATTTTTTTAAAAAAATTAAGGGCTACCTCTTTGTGATCTGAGATAATTTAGCTGTTCTCAAGATGCTATAATATTTCCAAAGTTCAGCCACAACAATTTTGGTTGTTCCAATGTAAGTCAATAGAAGGAACAAAGATATGAATTTCTGAATTTTGATTTGATACCCAAAAACAAAAGGCACTATCCTCCAAACTCCCTTGAGTTTGTAAGGTTGAGAAAGTCCCCATGTCCCTTCCAAAGGCAAGTTCTTTCACAACTCCAGTTCCCCTGACCTGTCTAAGCTGTTCCAGAGCCTAACCTTTCCCCACAAAGGGGGAGGGGCAATGGTGTGCACCAAATAGTTTTTTAACCCCATATGGGCCACCAACAAGGGAGAAGCGTCTGCTTAGTCCCTTTCCCCTACCAGGTAATTCAAAATGTCTTTCAACCCATTTTGAAAAAAAAACAAAAAAAAAAAACCTCAAAAAGATCTGATTGCCCTCATCTGAAAGGTGAACCCCATTCGACCTGTAGAGATCAGGTCATCTAAACAAAATTAATGGGTGGTTAATTACAAAGACAGACATCTTTAGTGGAGCATTTTGGATTTTTCTATTAACTTGTTTAATGGCAACACCCAATTTACGTGGATTACCTTCCCGTCTCCAGAATTTTTGGGGTAAAATATCAGAACAAATTAATTTTATGCCAGGCCATGTACGGCATATGGTATTGAAATCATGCCTTCCTTGCCAAATCAGGGCCTTTCCTTTCATCAAGCCCAGGTCATTTCCACCAAGGTGTGCCAATGACTGAACTGGACAAAGATCAACCAAAATACATGAATTTAAACTGATAGAACTCCCTTTCCCTTTTTGATCAGTCTTAGACCTTCTAATCCTCACTATGGCAGTCCAGTTTGTTAAAACCAAACCAGTAATTAACAAGGCCCTGTTATAAGTGTCATTTTTTTAGATGCCACAACAAATTTGCTAATTCTCAGTGGCCCAAAGAATGCTGTTAATGCTGCTGCATGGAATAACCTAGCTTCATAAGGGGAAGAACATAAAAGAGCCCACTATTCTCTCAAACCCATGATAATTTCTGGTGTGACGGTCACCGTATCATTGTGTCTAATACCTGAAATTGTGGCCCACCCCTCCAAGGTCTGGTGAATTCTAAAATCAGCCATATGATCAACTAACACCTGGGCTTTGACAGCAAAGACTAAGGCCAACAATTTATTTCTGATGATTTGAGGTTTAAGCCCCTTATCATTTAGATGGACACATAATTGAAAGCAGTGGTCTACTGATACAGGCCATGTGGGGCTTAAACTGTGAGCAAGGTGAAACATCTCAAAAGCCTTTCATGCCTTTCTATAATTGGAATGTGTGCTGTCTGAAAGTAAAGCACTTATGGCCCTTGCCACTTCACCCTTCCAAGTGTCCAAAGGTCTTCTGGCATCACTACTGGGTTGAGGTCCACCTCTGGAGCCAGCTGTCTGAAACGATATATCTGTTGATGGGAAAAGGTGTCAGTGATTTCATTGTCAACCCCTGGGACATGAAAGGCCATGAACAGGATGTTATGCATCAAACACTTAAGGACAAACACCCTGACCAAGCTCGTGACACGAGTAGACCTAGATGACAACTGATTGGCTGCATTATCACACCAAAAATGAACAGATGAATTGGTGAATTTGTCTGCCCAAATGTGAACTGCCACCACTATTGGAAAAAAAAATTCCAAAAAAAGGTGAGGTCTGAAGAAAGGTCAGCACGCACCTAATCATGAGGCCATAACTGTGCACACCAATGATTATTAAAATACACTCCAAAGGCAATGGATTCTGCTGCATCAGAGGAGACCTGTAAAGCTCTATGGAGCCTCAAAATGTCCCTCCAAAAAATACACCATTGAAGGATTCCAGGAATGAAAGCCATCCATTCAAATCTTGTTTGATCTTGTTAGTCATCTGTATCCTATGATGCAGTTGAGAAACACCAATAGTTGCAGAGCTCAAACGGCTAAGAAAGGCCTGGGGCAACTACCCTACAGACAAAATTCAAGTGGCCAATCAATTCCTGAAACTCTTGAAGGGTAGCTTTACATAACTGAAAGAACATATAAATCATCTCCCTAATTTTGGTTTGTTTATTCTGTAGCAACCTAGAGTATTGATTTATGGTGTCAATTTCAATGTCCCAAAACATTAGACAGGTAGTGGGGTCTTTGATCTTTTCATGAGCAAATAGGACTCCTAATTTATCTGAAAGAAGTGCAAATTGTTGCATCAAGAGATGGCATTGGCCAGATTCTGCTCTCCCAACAAACAGTCCAAATAATGAACCACCCATTGGACTCCAGATTCTGTACGTATTGCCCACTCTAAAAATGTACTAAAGGCTTTGGATGCTGAGCAGGATATGGAACAGTCCATGGGAAGAGCCCTATCCATATAAAATTTGTTTTCAAATGAATACCCAATAACTCAAAATCCTGAGGGTGAACTGGTAACAGTCTGAATGCAGACTTATGAAGAATGCAGTCACTTTCCAAGCACAGCAGCAAAGCCTTTACCATGTACAGTGGCCAGCACCGAATCAAAAGAGGTATATCAGACAGAGCAAACGGATATTATCATTAACTAATGTGGAGTATTAACCTATATTCCCCTGGAGACTTTTTGGGGACAATGTCTAATGGAGACACCTGAAAATTAGGAACAGAGGCTGAAGAGCAGGGACCAATAACACACCCTTTGTCAACTTCCTTCTGAATCTTCACTCTAACTATATGCTCCAAGCCCAAAACCAAAAACAGATTCTTTGAATAATAAGGTCTACACTGACCTTAAAAGGGGATCCGAAAACCATCTCGGAATACCTTCTTCAAATAGTCAGTCGCTGGCCTGTTCAGAACAATAGCTGGAACAAATAGTTCAGCTTAATTGGGCTGGCATTCTTTTGCAGGTGGATTGGGAGCCCGTAGTCCTTTATTGTTTGAAGCCTCCCTGAAATCAGATGCAGATTTGGCTTTAAGACACTGTCAAAAGGAATGAGAATCTTTGCAGAGAGAGCATTCATGATGATATCTGCAAGGATGCCTATTACAAGATCCATGCACTCCCAAAACCCCAGAAGATTCTGAAAGATTCAGTAGTGGTTGATGGGTTTTTAGCCAAAGAGCTAAGCTGAGATTTTTAGACCACATGACCAGTATGGGCGCACTCACCCTGCATAGGTTGTGCAGGCATCATTAACTGCATCTACAGTTGTGGATGGACCTGATCCCACCCTAGTGTTGGGGTCCTAGCCACTTTCATCCTAAAAGCCTTGCCATATTGGAGTCATGCAAAACTGGCAAAATCTGCATAGGCACTATGGATTATGTCCATATCTCTAACAAGTGAGTATGCTCTGGTGGGCTGAAATCAAGGTATGACTCCCACATATATAAACATGCCCAACAACCAGTTTTGCCAATTCCTGTCCACTTCTCTCTTGTGTACCTTGTTGTGCTCCTTCTCATCCATACCTTCCCAATGCTGAGTGATGGGACTGCTTGGGGCTCAGGTCTTGGAGCAGGAAGGGGTCACCCAGCTCTGCCAAACTGAACATGGCCAAAACACCAACCCAGGCTTGGAACAGGCCTAGCACCCAGCACACTTCCCTCTCCATTAGAGCTCACTCCCCGTAGCACTACAACAAGCTGTGCGTTGGGGCTGTTTCAGGCTCAGGCTGGGACCGGGAAGGGGCCACTCACCTCAGCCACCTCTTTGGCCATGGGGAGGCCATGAAACACAAATTGGGCCTAAAAGAATCAGGCTGGTTGCAGCAATGGGAGGCAAGGACCAGGCAGGGTTGCCAATAAAACAAATGCTCCTGGCGTGCAGCCCGTGCTGCCGGGAGTCAAGGACCAGGTAGGGAGCCAAAAACAACACACTTGGCATGCAGCCCACACTGCCAGGGGTCAAGGACTGAGCAGGGGCCACCATTTAAAAAAAAACACTCCTGGTGCACAGCCTGCAATGCTGGAAGGCAAGGACCAGGCAGGAAAAAAAAAAAACACTCCAGGCATGCACCTTCCAGCGCTGGGAAGACCAGGACCAGGCTAGGATGAGAACAGCTACATAGCATGCCTCCCCATCCAACAAAACCTCCTCCCCACACTCAAAGATGCCTCAAGAAAGCCAATGAGATCAAAACCCTCAATGAAAAACTTAGCCACTCTGAGACGATTCTGCTTTAGAGAAAAGAGGCAGGATGGGGGGCTTGGTCCAAATTTTTAAACTTCTGGTCTCCTATTATGGAGGGCATCAAAATCACACCCTCCCTTAATGGCTCTGCCCGTCGTCTAGGTATGAATTGGTCTGAACTGGCCCACACTGAAATGGGACAAGATCCACATCACTGAAATGACCCCAAATGAAATTTGGAAACCCTAGCACATCTTATTCCATTTACTATCTGTGGACACACCATTTGTATAATTGTTCTTAGAATCTTACATACACACTCACATATAGTTTTCTGACATGTTTAGTTATTTACCTCAGTCCCTTCATCTATCCCTCTTTCCTTTTCCAGAAAACATAGGGTTAATTCTTCAAGGCACAATGCTTTCCCCTGTTTATCCATGGTTACACATGTGTACAGTGGGAATAGGTAACTAATGGACTGTACTATTCCAGACTGTAGATAGAGGATGAAATTTTTGAATGTTTCCTTACACGAAGAATAGGATTGGCTTGTCCTTAAATCGACCTCTTTTTTTCAAGCGTTCCAATCGAACACCTGAATGTCCTTGAGGAACTTCTTGAATTTTTGGCTGGAAGAACAGAAAAGCTGAATGCATTCACTGCTCCCCTTTTCTCTTCCTCCTTCCATTCCACATGGAGAAGAATTTATTTTGGGAAAGTGTTTGTGTGTGTATGGAGAGAGAGTAACAGATGCTGAATAGCTCCCTTTGGCACAGGGCAGCAGCAGCTAATGCATAGCACCTCTTTTTCTGCTAGGGACAAAGGCCCCCAGATTTCTAGCAAGAAAAATACATGTTGTACATTAGATGCTGTTGGCATGTGTCACTGGGAACTCTCTGCCTCTTGCAATCCTCTCCCTAAAGCAATTCAGACTCTTAACGTAGGAGAGCTAATAGGAGTTTTAGGCTCAGAGGGAGCATTACTTTGATTCAGGGATCCTCCTGGGGTGCTAAACCTACCTCAAATTGGAGCCAGTTATTCAAGAATATGTTTTTGAATACTCATGCTACACCTGATTTACAACTCCCTGTCTAAAATAAAAGAATGGGATAGAGCCTCCTTCTTCTGACTTTCTTTTTTGTTTTACTCACCACATTTCACTCATTCCTTACACATATGCATAGGAACTTGCAAAGGTGGCATTTTCTATCTGCAGATTGGATTTCTTTACATGTCAAAGTTTCCCCCCTGTTTCAGCTGTATGTGTAGCCTGTATCTGAATGATGCATTCCCCACATTAATCAGTATACTACCCTTTCAGAAGAACTACACTAGCAACTGCTCGGCCTTCTTCCAAGTTCAAAGGAAAAATTCTGCTAATTTTAGACAACTCATTAGAGCAGCAAACAGATGAAACCTGTCAAAAAGATTTCAGTGGTAAAGAGAGAAAAGGAAATGAAAGTGCCTCTGTGACTTTGAAAATTTCCATTATGAAAAGTGTATATCCACTAGTGTGTGCAATGATGCCCTACCAAAGGACGGGCTCACACAGGGATATATTCCTGGGCATGTGTCTATATGCTAAAGCCATCCCTCGGCTTGTTCTCCAACATTCACTAGAGTATCTTGAAAATTACAAAGCTAAAAGGATTTTTTCTCTGTTTTACTTCTGAGTGGGCATGTTTAGAATAGAAATTAAGTCATTTGTACAACTGCACCTCAAATCAAATTTTCCTTGTCTTAGAAAAAGAAGAAAAATCCCCCTCCTCTTGTTTCAATAGAATTTAAAGCACTGCAAATTACCTCACAGAAAAGGGGTACTAGCAATTACTAGTGTTCCCTCCCTTCCTCTTTCCTTTTTGTGTATTTAGCTTTTGCTTTTTTTTAAAATGTATTTAGTACTGTGGTGGTAGATGTTCATTGAGGCTAGTGGAGAGGAAAGAAGCTAATGGGAGACAAAGTAAAGGGCTCTCATGGTAAGGTCAGACTATCTGAGGGCATATTTAAACCGGCTGCTTAACCTGGGATGAGTCCAGAGTATTATGACCTGGTCTGGCCCCAGACTGCACATGATGGTGACAACATTCACTTAGATGAATCTGATGTGGCGCTGCATTGTTGTGCACACAAACCAGTGTGGTCCTGCTGGACCCTCCCCTGTTTCTGAAGCCACCCCTGCTGTTTCATACTGTGTATGAACTCTGTATAAAGTCTGCTTTGTGTGACACCACTTCCCTTGAAGTCAGAAATGGCCACCCAGGCATGTGATCAATCAGGAGTCCAGGCACCAATTTCTGACTTCAGCAGAAGGGGTGGTGCACTGGGCAGGCTTAACATGGTTCTCCTGCTCAGGAGGAACCAATGGCAGTGGCTCCAAAAACATACCATCCCCTTTCCCAGACCTGCTCATCATGGGAAATGGGGATCATAGAATCATAAAATGGAAGAGACAACAGGTCACATCAATCCTACCCACTGCCCAGCATGAACACCAATCAAAGCACACTTGACATACAGCCATCCAGTCTCTTTTTTAAAAACATCCAAAGGAGACTCCACCACACTCTGAGGCAGCATATTCCATTGTGGACCATCAGAAAGCTCCTCCTGAACTTTAGATGGAATCTCTTTTTCTGTAGTTTGAATCCATTGCTCCTTGTCCTAGTCTCTGAAGCTGTGGGAAACAAGCCTGTTCCCTCTTCACTATGACATCCCTTCACATATTTAGACATGACTATCATGTTCCCTCTTAGCCTTTTTTTTTTTTTAAAATCAGGCTAAACACATCCAGATCCCTAAATGGCTCCTCATGAAGCATGGCTTCTAGATCTTGCACCATTTTGTCAACCTCCTCTAGACACATTCCACCTTGCCAACATCCTTCTTCAATTTAGGTGCCCAAAACTGTATACAATATTCCAGATGATGCCTGACCAAAGCAGAATACAGTGCTACTATAACTTGGCTTGATGTAAACACTATTCTCCTGTTGATGCAACCAAGATTCACATTGGCTTTCTTGGCTGCCACATCACACTGCTGACACATGTTGGGCTTGTGGTCTACTGAGCCTCTTAGATCCCTTTCACGTGAATTGTTGTCTAGCCAGGTGTCTCCCATCCTATATCTGTGCAGTTGTTTCTTTACCAGAAAATCTCTGAAGACTGGTATTTTCCAATATGATCTTATTTTGCTTTAAGATCATTAGCAGGGGGACTTCTCTCAGTCCCACCACCTTCCTAAGCATGTTTGTTGGGAACAAGAAAAAATAGCCAGAGGGGACTGGCTGACTAAGAAGAATGGTGAATCCCTTGCTGCAGGAAGGGGAATTTCAATCCTGCCTAAAAGAGACTGTGGAGAGGACATTACCAAACAAACAAACAAACAAACAAACCCCCCCCCCAAAAAAAACCAAGCCCTGGACTTTCTCACATGGGAAAAATCAGGGTTTTAAACAGGCATTTTCTGGAGACAGTGGTGAGATCATGGCAAAGATTTTCACATGATGTTGCAATTAGAGAGGACTTTGTAGTTCCCAGGAAGAACCAGGAATGCTCCAGAAACAAATCATTCACGGGTAAATCCCATCTGGAGTTTTGGGATTTCCAGGATTACCAATATATTGATGGCACTATATACCAATATGTTGATGACACTCTCCTTTCCATTCCTTAAAAGCTATCTCAGTACTGAATCAATATCTGATGTCAGTAATGGACTAGATGAGAACAAATTCAAACTTAATCCAGACAAGACAAGTAAAAAAGTAGATCAGGGAATGCTGATTCTGTATGTGCTGGATGGAGTTACTTTCTCCCTAGAATCTCAGGTTTGCAGACTGAGCCTGGATGCCCAGGTTTCAGAAGTGGCAAGAAATGCATTTACACAGTAAAAACTAGTGTGTCAGCTGTGCCTGTTCCTTGACAAATGTGACCTGCCTACAGTGACACATGCCTTGATTATATCCTACTTAGATTACTGCAACACATTCTGTGTGAGGCTGCATTTGAAAAAGGTTCAGAAACTTCAACAGGTTCAAAATGCTGTGACCAGGATGTTGATCAGGGCTGGGTATAGGAATCATTTGCTGCCCACCTTTTGAAATAGTTTTATAAACAGCCAGTTAATTTCTGGTACAATTCAAAGTGCTGGTTTTGACCTTTAAAGCCCTACATGGCTTGGATCTAAACTGTTTGAAATAACATATCTCCCTATAAAAACCTTCCAGGCACTTGAGATCTATAGGCGAGGACTTTCAGTCCCTCAACTATGACAGGTTCACTTGGAAAGGACACAAGAGAGAATCTTCTAGTGGTTGATCCCACCCCCTTGTGTTTTCTTCCGTGGCAAGCTTTGCTGGCTCTCACTCTGGTCTTTTTTTCACCTGGAGGCAAAGGCCTTTTCTTCAAGCAGGCTTTTAATGAGTAACTGCTTGCACTGAGCCTTTTAACAGAAGAGTGCTTTAGTTTCAATTTTGTATGCTTTTAAATGATTTCATACCATATATGTTCTTTTATGTGATGGTTTTAATTGTCTTTAAACTTTTATTGGTTTTTACAGATTCTTTTTGTGTGCCACCGTGGGTCCTGTTCAAAGATAAAAGGAGGATATAAATGAAATAACTAGCAAATAAATAAATATCCTTTTAATAATAAGTTTTAAATTGTTTTTATTTATGTCCCTTCATAAGAACTTTAACTGGGTGTGTTTTAAATTTTGTAAGCTGCCTTGAGTTCTGTTTTTGAAAAAAGACAGGTTATTAACAAATAATAATACTGAGGGAAAAATTGCTTAAAAACTTATCACCATTTGTTTTGATTCTACTCTTTCACCTTCCCATCCCCCACCCCGAAAAAGCATTTCAGGTACCTATCAAAGCAAATGTTATTGAGATCCTGCTGTCACATTCATCACCAACTTCATTTTCTTTCTCTGTCAGGGTTCCCTTTTGCCTTCTTTCTATCCTTATCTAGGTTGTGGTAGATGGTAGCATTCATGTCGGAAATGAATGTCATAATGACTATATTGTTTAGGGAAGCGTTCCCAGAATTGTGCCGTCTGCCCAAGGATGCCTCCTTCTAACTATGTATTAAGAACCCTAGCCCTCCCTGCAGTCATCTGCCTTGGTCCAAGCCCCAGAGGGAGAGAAGAACCACTGGACCTCATTCCCTTTCCCACCACCTTTCCCTTCTCTTTTTTGTTGTCTCTCTTAGATTGTAAGCCTGAGGGCAGGGAACCGTCTAATTTATAAGATTGTATGTACAGCACTGTGTAAATTTACAGTGCTATATAAATAAAGGCAATAATGATAATAATGATAATAATAATGAAGTTATTCAAAGTGTACAGTATCCAAACTGTGCTGTAAAGAAAAAATAAATTGTATTTTGGGGAATAAGATTCAGCGCCTTACATAGCTCCTTTACAATTTAGGCTAAAATCTGTAGTTGACTCACTGTCCCACTGACATGGAAGCCACTAAACAACACTACATCTAGAATAAAGCTTCTCAAGACACCAGCCTTTGGTTAACAAGATAAAATATCAGCTCAACAGCCATGATCTATCTTCCTACTCTACTCCTCTTTTCCTTCATATCCAATAAGTGATGGGGAAGAAATATAGAGGCTTGTACTGGAGGTCTATGCCTACCAAAATAGAGCCTAGTGGTGGAGCTGGCCCCCATCTAAGCTTCAGAGAAAACTAGGCTCCCTTTGTCAACATGCACTCTTATAGGCTGAGAAAATCTTAAAAGCTAGCACATTAATATCAGCATTCCTTTTTTTTTAAAGATACATTTCTTGTTACTTGTTTCTTTAAAGCATGGAACTGTTCCTACCACCATGGATTTAGGTAGTGGTGGTGATGTTGGCGGGAGCAGTGCTTCATTCTCTGCTAAATGGATATGAATTACCCACTGCTTCCATTTTCCATAATTCTCTCAGTACAGTACTGTTTCAGAGATAATTTAGGTAATCAATATGACTCCAAAACAAAAAAGCAATCAGGTACATGTCAATACTGGGGCTGTAGGAACTGGCTTAGGATTTTAGTAGTTGATGACAATCCTAGTAACCAGACATTCTTGTTTCGCAGATTCTACATAATGTGTCAACATGTTCATGAACTGTCACAGGGACACTTAAGTGTTATTGTATCAACAGTACAGCTTTTTGACTGGATTGAAAGGATTGGAACCTTACTACTTTTTCCAGTATCTGTTAAATATGTAACAAGGATAAGCGAACATTACAAATTTTATATCACAGAGCTTACTCAACAGAAATAACAGATTCATTTCTATAGAACTCAGTAGAACTAAGATGGCACTACATTGCTGTCTCCCACACAACAATGTCCAGGAAATTAAAATGTTAAACATTTCACTTTTACTGCACTGCTTATAACTAGTAAAACTGGAGAGTTGGGAAATCTGTCGTATTTACAATAATTATGCAGCAGGCACATCTTCTATGTGTCTTGTTATTGTAAAACAGATTTTTTATTGGTTTATTTGAGGAGGTATGATTGACAATTTTCACTGAATGTTAATTTTGTTATTTAATCTCTTATATTGTAACATTACATTAAAGGTATCAATAGTTTTGGACCAGGTTTTGCCAGCTGTTCCACAGACCTGAGGGCACAGTGCTGGATAGCTTGGTGAACATTTATTAGTGGAGGAATATGTTGGATTCCATTTAAAATGCACACTTAAACAGTTCCTGAAATATTCATAATGTTGAATTCATCCATTAGTTTGGCTGCGACCAGAGACTGTGTTTGAAATGTATCAACATCTACACTGGGTGGATATGAACTACAGGAATGAGACAGTGCTTACTAAAGTGATTTTAAAAATAAAAAGCACATTGCACATTAAAAATAAAAATTGCACAATCTGCCAACAGGATCAGGTTTTTGCCAGAGAGGATTCTGGACCACATCTCCATAGCCCATTCTTTCACCAAATAGCTCAAATCCCGGTGGGTTTGCAGGAAATATGAGCATCAAGATCAGTATCAGGAGAAAGAACACTGCCTTGCTGTAATGAGGGGGAATGCTTTTTGTATTCCTTTAATATCCCTTAAGGAATATCACTCCAAAAGAAGGAAAGGATTTAAACAGTGGTAGAAAATAATTTCTATTTGGAAATTCACACTGATGGCTCTGGAACCCTCTGGAATGCAGATAGGTGGATCAGGCTGCCTCCCTCAACACATTCACACTCATCCATTCCTGTATAGATTGCTGAGACTGGTAAATTTGTTCTGTCATTGTTGCTCTGGTCAGTGCAATCTGTTCTGGTGCTCACCAATGAGCCAATGACTGGGCAACTGGGACATGGGGAAAAGTGAGTGGAGGTCCCTAGGGTTCCACAGGATACACTCAGAGCAACCAGGAGTTGTATGCAACCTGGATTCCACCCCCCCCCCCCCCCAATATTTTGCTCTTTGCAGAAACAAAATACTCCTTTAACAAGGAAAAGTACCTATCTTCAACTGCCTGTACTGGGTGTTTTTTCCCTCTTCTGTTCCTGATTCTGAAAGTTCTGATCATTTGCAACAAGAATGTAATCTTTGTAAATTTCATTCTCACAGGCAATAGTGAATAATTTTAATATTTTCCTCCTCTCTATGGATGCTATCAGACGATGGAAATTGGAAGTATAATCCAATGGCAAACCGAACACAATCATGGGGTTTCACGGAGGGTGGTGGAGTCTCCTTCCTTGGAGGTTTTTAAGCAGAGGCTGGATGGCCATCTGTCGGAAATGCTTTGATAGGGAGTTCCTGCATGGCAGGGGGTTGGACTGGATGGCCCTTGTGGTCTCTTCCAACTCTATGATTCTATGATTCTATGATTCCACGTTATTGTGTGAGAGACTATCACATTAATTTTTGGGCAATGGGAATTCATTCCAAATGCAAACATGGGGTTTCATGTTATTGTGTTAGAGACTATATATAAAAAAAAAACAGCTTCATTTATATACCGCTTCATACCCTTAAGCTTCAGCCTTTTGCTGGTCTTGAACTCGCCACCTTATGGTTTTGAGTGAGTGGCTGCAGTACAGGCATTTAACCACTGCGCCACCAGGGCTGCAATTCACATGCAATTTCAAGCAATGGGAAACATTTTGAGCAATGGGTAGTCATTCTAAACACAATGCAGCATCAATATGAAATCACATAAATTTGGTAAACTAATGAATTCACAAAATTGCGTTCATTTCCGAACTGGCCCCACTTTCATTTCTTTTGAAATTGAGAAAAATTCTCAATAGGATAATGTCCTATGATAAAGATGTTGGGAAGTTTTCAAAGACTTTTAGCCATTTGGGACTTACTCTTACTTACTTAGCAAGACTTACTTAGGGGCTGTGCAGACTGGCCATTAAGACCAGCCTGGGGGCAGAGTGGGTGTGTGGCACCCATATGACGCACACCCTGACTCTTCCCCCATGGCGGTGTGACATCACCTGCCACTCTACATGGCATGCAGCATCACAGCACTCCTCTGGCACTGCATTTTCACAATGCAGTGCCAAAGGAGCACCTTAAAGCCCTGCCACCATGGCTATCACACCCTTTCCTGGGTGCGAAAAGGAGCCACTTTTTGCTGCTCCTTTTTGCACCCTGGAAAGGCCAGGTCAGGGTCGCAATGTGTGGTTGCCGCACTCCTGTTCCAGCCAAGATGGAGGTGGCTGCAGGCTGCCCCTAGGGGTAGTCTGCATAGCCTCTTAGACTTACTTAGCAAGCATGGAATGCACTTAGTATTGCTACTGTGTGCAATGAAATGCATTATGTTTTTTTGCACAGGAAAAAAAATCTTCTATACAGAAAACAAAATTTCTGTGCAGACAACTAATTTCCTGTGCAGCAAAGGCTGAAATTCAGTATTACGGTTATGGATGTATAACCTCAAATAACAAAACAGTAACAGTAGCATAGTCATGATCATGGACCTATTGGCACAATCATGAATGCCCTCCAAAACCTCCTTTACCAGGCACCCACCAGATTGGACAAAGGACATCTGTTCAGCTGGTCAGGGGGCACAAAGGGGAAGATGTTTCTACAGCCTTCTCTCCAGCCAACAAGACTGCAACAATCAGAAGCAGAACCACTGTCACAACTCCTTGTTACATCCTGTCTGGCTGGTGGGTTGGGGGTGAAAATATCCTTTTTGTACCCCAGTCCCAAGATGAACAGATATTATGGGTTATGGGGCGGGGGGGGGGGAGATGCTACATTTACACATCTAAGTAAGCAGTATAGAATTCTGGCCAGTATTTTCTGCACTTTCTGTTCAGAAATATTATTTTTATGGAGAAAATTTGAGGGGGAGGTATTGTACAGAAAATGATGATAAATGAAACATCAATGTGCTTTTTAATGAAACATGAATGTGCTTTCCCTCCAGCAGATTAAGTCCCAAACTGCAAAGATTCTTATCCATCTAGAATTCTTCTCATCAACATTTCTTGACAATTGAGAAACCCAATTTTTGATCACTTTTTTTCAAATACTTTTGAATATTGTTGCTTCTATGGTTGTTATATTTATGTATGTTCTCTTTTCCCCTAACCCCAATACTCAAGGCAGATTGCAAATATTAAAACAGATGAAAAGAAATAAAAATTGCACCATGCAGGCAGACTTCCTTTTAGCTAGGCCTATGACCTCATGACTGTTTGTTATTCATATTTATGGTAATGGCATCACTGTTACCAAGGATATTAAGGGGGAGGGGACTGGGCATGCCATCCTTCATCCCTATGATTAAACTTACAATATCATTAAAAGCAGTTTTAATTGCTTACCCAGAGGGGCGGGATATAAATAAATATATTATTATTATTATTATTATTATTATTGTTAAAAACATGAACATTAAAAAGAAAAGAACAAATAAATAGTACAGCACATTCTGAAGGACACTTTCCCCATGAGTATCCAGCCCTCAAAGGCCTGAAAAACAAAAATGTCTTCATGTGCCTATCAAAGGATAACAAGGAGAACCGCATTCCAATCCCTCTAGGAAGGGGAATTTCAGAGCCTGAGAGTAGCCTCTAAAAAAGCTCACTCCCAGGTTTCTTCCTTTTCCAGGAAAGTGGTGGGACAGATAGAAGGGCCTCCCCAGAAGAACTCAAAATATAGACATACTTGTATGTGAATATTATCTTTAAGATAACCTGGACCAGAGACAAGTAAGATGTTATAGGTGATAACAAGCACTTCCTTTTCTGTTCTTTCTATTCCCTCTTACAATATATGAGGGAACCAATTCATTTTTTTCCCAGTGTTATGATTTGATATTTGGAAGCTTTGGAATGACCTGCCGGACGAGATGCATCTTATCCCATCTATTGACAGCTTTAAGAAAGCCTTGAAGATGCATCTCTTTCGGCGGGCCTTCCTGGAAATTGTCCGGCTCTATCTCTTGCTAGTTTCCATCTGGTTAAACAGCTCAGGAAGTCTTTCGGTGTGACATCGGAGATTTTGTTTATTTGTAATTGTTTTAACTTGCCTTTGGTTTAATTCCTTTTTAAAGAGGGGGAGTTGCAAATGGGATTGGATATTTTAATTGTGATGTTTTTTAACTTCTCTTGTACCCTGCCCGGATTGCCCGTTCAGAGGGGTGGGCTTGAAATAAAATTCATTATTATTATTATTATTATTATTATTATTATTATTTTGCTACATGACAGAAAGGTAAAGAATGTATAACTCCCAATGTTTTTGGATTATAGCTTCCATCGACTCTAGCCAACATGGTCAATAGTGAGGGAAAGTTGGGGCTGTAGCCCAACAGCATGTGATCTATCTGCCAGAAACATGTCGATTTTTCCAGACTCTGAGACAGTGGGTGGTCCTAATGAACCTCCATCTGCTAGCTGATTTCTCAAGAACAATTGTGTAAATGACCAATAGATCCCACAGATTCACCGCCAAGACTTCATGGTCAATAGTGTTAGACACAAAAAAAAAAAAAAAAATCTTCTCAGATCAATGTAACTTACTAAAAAAATCAAGTAGGTTCAATTTCCTCTCTCAATATGACTTACAGAATTAGGATATCTAGCTGTATTCTTCTTGCTAAGTAATGATCAGACTTCTCACATACTTGAACACAAACCATAACTTGAATCCATAGTTCTTTGCTTTGTGGTCAGAAGGTGCCTGTATTTGCTGAAGAGAATTTGCATTAATTGGGGGGTGGGGCTTTGCTCACAGATATTTTCTGAGAGTGCAACTGTCCTTCCAAGAATGGATGTTCCCTTTCACAAACAGACCAATACGTTTGCATCCAAGGCTATGTGCAATTAAGGGCTTGTCTACATCATTCTTATTCCAGTGCAATAGAATGTGTTCCAGCAACAAGCAATTTACAGGAGTTTGGGCTCCCTCACCTGGAAAAATTCCTTAAATTCTTCAGAAAAAAAAGCCTTGGGTTTACTGGAATATCTGATGAAATCAACAGAAATGTGCATTATCACATTTGATAATTTGATCTGTCTGTCTCCTTCACATGCATTTAGGTGACTACATTTTTGGCACATGGAGGTGTGCAGATGCCTATAGGTGCAAATGTATGCAGAAAAGTGAAGGTAATTAACCATTAATGCAAATGTGAGAAAATGTGCGCCAAATTGCACAGTGCACTTACATGTACACTACCCCTACTTTACCAATCTAGGCATGGCTAAGCTTCTGTCCATATATTCTTAAATCATATTTGGATAATTTTTTCTCTGCCAACATCCATTTTTTTAGATATGTGAGAGACATATTAGCTAGACTATACAATCAGGTTTTCATAGCTCTCTTCTTCCTTTAAAGGTTGGTTACTATGCACAAGACAAATAGGAAACTGTGTTATCTCACATATGTCACATGCAAGAACATGTTCCACATTATATGGATTGTACTTTCCTAAACTGTTGTGTTTCTCTGGATTTGGGGCCACACTGGAATGACATGGTTGTCAGCGATCAGACTGTTTCACCAACATATTATCTTAACAATATAACAAATTAATCATGACACCAAATTTCCTACCAGCATAACTGCAGATACCCAGTTTGTACTTTTTTATTCCCTCATGATTCACACCTTAATTTCCTTCCTGTGGAAAGGACACCTTGACTTGTTTCTTCTCAGTTGTATGTTCCTTGTTTCTGGTCCAAAAGTGGGCTCTATTTTTAGACTCTTTGTCATTGTACCTTTGCTTTGCAAATTTCAACTAAACAAAGCAAACAGGGACTGTCAAGTAGAAACTACACATTTTTTTTTTAAAAAAATCTTTAGTTATGAAAGTGTAGGAGAGGAAGTATGCAGCTCTTGACAATGCAGCTGCTAATGTGATTGTTATGAAGATTACTTTTATTATAAACACTTTTGTGTGGGATGAATATCTCCTTGATAACAATCCTACAATTTATGATTATGGATTTAAAGAGACAAACTAGGGCTAGATGTGAATCTCAACATGAGGCTGCTGCTAAAAACAACAATACAGTATTAAATGCTCCCTAGTGCTAGACATATTCAAATAACTTGTGTGGAAAGATGTGCATTACAGTAACAGGTCCTACTTTAGGTTCCATCCATCTGTTGCTTTCATTAGAACCTCTTCAAAGAACTTTGTCATTTACAGATATACTCATGATATCTTCAGGAAATAGCTATAACAAGGGTAAAGGAAGCTATCAAAGGGGGACACAAGTTCATATTAATAGGCGAAAAAACAGAAACCAAATAGTTGCTGCTAAGTTGTTCCCCAGCTCAAATAGCCTGGATCGCCTTGGCAGTAATGCCCCTGAATTGAAAATGATGCCGCTGAATGCCAAGTCAGTCAATGGTAAAATAATTGCAATTTAAGACCTGGCCTGTTGTGTATCACAAAGACCTGACTGGATAAGCCTGAGGAGTCTCTGTCTCTCAAATTTGAATATGGGTCACTGGGACAGATGAAGGATTCTGCTGTACTTCTCCCTTTCTGATCTAGCTTAGGTGACCACATGGCTGGTGCTAGAATTCCCTCAATTTGTGGTGCTGGGGGATTTTGATATCCACTCTGATATTGTCTTGTTGGGAATTGCTCAGGACTTAATGTTCTTCCCTGATGCATTTCTTTGTACTTATTTTGAAAAGCATGCAAAGAAACACAAACTTTGATATTTGGGGTTTAAAGAATAAAACTTCATCTATTTCTTATTGGTTATCATTTCTTCAGGAGCACTGTTAGATAATAAATCCATTCCAAAGAGCATCTTTCACCCACCTGTATCTTCTAGACATATTGCACAAGATGGACTTGTTATTCCATCATGCTCTAGCCAGCACAGAGGTTGTGACTAAAACAGATCTGAATGTGACTGGAAGGCCATGAAGTGAAGTTGTTACTCCATGTCAGCCTTGTGGAAAACTTACGCAAAATAGAATGTTGCACTAAACAACTGGGAAGTTAAATGACTTCCTGCTTCTTTATTGTATAATTGCTGGAACTGTAAAGATAGTGAAATGGATTAAATGTACATTTGATGGACCTGCCAAAAATTGTATGAGTTTTCGAGCCATGTTTCAGAAAAGCTAAGGCAGATTATTGTCCTAGTTTTAATCCTTTTCTGACTTTTTTGAGCTAAGAAGCAATCCTGTACAGATTTACCTTGGAACAAGTTGCATTGGATTTAGTGAGCTTAGCTTTAAGTTAAAATGTATAGCATTAAATTGAAATAAGCATTGTATAGCATTGAAATTAGGTTAAGTCCAGGGACTGAGAAAATATGGCATCTCTTAATGGTTGTTGTTATTGCTTAGCACTGGAAAACACAGAGATACCATCAATTATGCAATGAGAAATTAAGAGTTTGGTTTTATTGAAAAAATTGAAGTTTTCTTATCTTATTTGCAACTGAGGAAATATTTATACAAAACGGTAAATTTAATAAAATCAAAATAAACAGATGGGTCAGAATACTGCTCTATAAATAATATTGTTCTCATATTGTCACTCTGTTTTCATTGGTAAAATATGTAAAATGTATTGACTTTAATGGATCCTTGAGTTCTTCTATGCACTTTCTTATCAATAAAACCCACTGAACTTAGCAGGGGTTACTTGTGAGCTGACATGCATAGGTTTGTGGTGTTTGGGTGAATATATTTTGATGAGCTTATTTATGAAAAAAATTAAGATAAATCAAGATTTTGTGAAGTATGGAGATTATCAGATGGGGGGGGGGGGAAGCCAGGATTAAAAGGCATACTCTTGGATAATTGCACAATTGAGCTGAAGATTTTCATATGATGTTGTGCTCATCCAGGACTTATCCCACAAAGATCCAGGAATGCTCCAGCAACAAACCATTCCTGGGACTTCCTTGTGAATGGTTTGTTGCAGGAGCATTCCTGGATCTTCATTGGCTAAGTCCTGGATGAGCATGATGTGTCTGAAAATCTTCAGTGCAATCGCCCTGTTATGCCAAGAGCATGCCTTTTACTCCTGGCTTTTCCCCCACATCTGATAATCTCCTACCTCAGAGATCTGCTTTGTTGGACAGGTAGGAAAGTGTGGAGTGTTTCTGGATGAAATTTTCAGGAATCTCTCAGTTAACATGGTCTCTGGTCATGTTGATTCAGGACTTTAGGAAAATTGTAGGTAAACAAAATAACTTTTCTTCACCCTGGGTTTTCCTCTGAGTTGCCATACAACTAGGAATGGAAATTAGCTATCAAAATTCTTCTCATCCCTGGAGAAGGGTGGGAAATATACTTACTATTCTCCCTGCAGGTGAAGGGTGGGAGGAGGTCCACTTGAAATTTGATGTCCTCGATGGCTTTATTGCCCCAGTACTAGCTGAGAAATTAAACAGTAGGGTTTGCAATTGACTGTTGTTGCTGCATGCCTTCCAGTCACTTCTGACTTTTGATGACCCTAATGCAAACCTATTACAGGGTTTTCTTGGCAGGATTTTTTCAGAGGGGCTTTGTCATTGCCTTCCTCTGAGGCTGAGAGAGTGTGACTTGCTCAAGGTCTCCCAATAGGTTTCTGTAGTCTAGTTTGCCTGGTGCTTTTGGGGGCTATCTTAGATCATAATAAATAAAGGCAGACTTGCACATATATTGACAATGAGATAGCAAATACATTTCTATACTGCTTATCAATGTGCTTAAGCATTCCCTTAGCAGTTTACAATGTGTGAAGTGCATACTGTAATGCTTCTGGAAGCTGCCCTATCTTGCCCAGACGAGTTAGACAAGAGAAATCCACAGGGTTACACTGTCTCAGCCACCGTGGAAAGCAAGACAAACCCCTTTGAACAAATCTTGCCTAGAAAATCTTGGAATAGGTTTGTCTTAGGGATGCCATCAGTCAGAAATGATTTGAAAGCACACAGCAACAATAAAAATGAAAGTGTGGATTGCACTCCTGCTGCTTAAATGCTTAACGGGGGTGGGGGGGTGGGGGGTTGCTGTACAGACTGGCACATTGCTAGGATGTGCCTGGATGCTCCGAGCCTTTGTTGCACTGCCTGTGTACCATTCTTGGTGTGCACCCATCTACACAGCATGCACCATGATGACACTCATCATGTTCAGTGCCTAAATTGCACTGCACACAAGGGGCTTCATCATGGCACACATGCATGCTTATGGCGGCCCTTCCAGGATGCAAAAAGAACCTGTCCCTCTGGAGGCCGTGCTGTGTGGTTGCTGTAGCCTCCTTCTGGGGCAAATATGGGTGTCATTGAGCCACCCATCTGTAGAGGCCCTCAGTAAAGGTAAAGTTATTCCCTGTTGACAAGGTTGTTAAGTTGTGTCCAACCATAGGGGGTGGTGTTCATCTGCATTACTATGCCGATGAGCCAGCGTTGCCAGAGGCTACTTTGTGATCATGTTGCCAGCATGATTGCACATAATGCTGTTTACTTTCCCACTGAAGTGGTACTTATTTATCTACTTGCTTTTGGATGCTTCTGAACTGTTAGGTTGGCAGAAGCTGGGACTAGTGATAGGTCACCTCATCATGTGGCCTCTAATTAATTATAAGATTGTATGTACAGCACTGTATAAATTTACAGCACTATATAAATAAAATTAATGATAATAATAATAATAATAATAAGAAGAAGAAGAAGAAGAAGAAGAAGAAGAAATTGCCAACCTGCTGATCTTGCAGTCAACAGAGCCAGCATCTTAACCCCTTAATTTAACTAAGTACTTAACACTCAACTAAGTACTTAACTCAACTAAGTACTGAGGCCATAAAACCATTCAGCACAATTTGAAATGGACATTCTTGTGTCATCAGTTCATTTACAAATGAAGCATCTGAAAATTCTCACTACTAGTCCAAGAAGGTAGCAAATTTCTCAGTTTGTTAATAAAAACTTAAAAAGGAGGGGGGGGGGAGAAAACAAAAGTCTTTAAGTTTGCCAAATTGCAACAAAGGATTGTCACATCCAAACATCCAACTGTGGGATTGCAAGTGGTAAGCAAACTCTGCTCAAGATGGGTCAGAACACATCTTTCAAGTCTGACATTATTTTGTTACTATTGTTTCATTGTGTTTCTTTCTGATTTTTTAAATATTTTTGTACCCACTTTGTTGGGTTTCAGAAAAGCTTGATAGAAATATTTTAGATACATTACAAGAATGATTAAATGACAAACACAGTAAACATTCCAAGCTGTGCTGTGGTGCTAAGGCTTAGATGACAAATTACTATTCATTACTGCAGAATCAACATATGGAACAACATTTATGCAGAGATTAAAGAAATGGGGGAGGGTGGGATAAAGACAATGCAGAGCAAGGTATATATCTCCGGGATGTATTGAGTGTTACAAGCAGGATTAGGTATGTGTTTCTGTTCTGTATTTTTCTGTGCCTTAAGTAAATGTGTGCCATGGAAGTTGTATAGAGCCTATATGCTTTGATTTTCTTTCATTTGTGTTTTTCATTGGTGCTGAGGTTAAGACAGATTCTATTTTTAATTGCTTATACTATGACTTGCTCTTTAAAATTGCTTCAGATGCTCTAGACAAAGGGCTTGTTTTAACTCGTCTCCTCAAACAACTGTCCTTATATCCTGCACTTACATTCTTCATACATGTCTTTTTCTTACCTTTGCAGTCCATGAACTTCTGAGTGCCTTCTTTTGGAGAAAAGAGCTGCAGGCAGATTGCTAACTGGGGCTGGCTACAGAGAGAACACAATCTCTTGTTGCAACAGCCCAGCTGGCTGCTGATTTATTTCCAGACACATTTCAAAGTGCTTGTGATGACTTATAAAGCCCTGTACAGCTTAGATCCAGGCTATTTGCAGGACCATATCTCCCTTTATGAGACCATTAGAGCTCCAGGGTCTATTGAAAAGTCTCTTCTTCTTCTTCTTCTTCTTCTTCTTTCTTCTTCTTCTTCTTCTTCCTTCTTCTCCTCCTCCTCCTCCTCCTCCTCCTCCTCCTCCTTCTCCTTCCTTCCTTCCTTCCTTCCTTCCTTTTTTTTTGTCCCATCACTTTCTCAGGCTTGTTTGATGGGAACAAGGAGGATGGACTTCTCAGTTGCCCTAGACTTTGGAGTTCCCTCCCCAGGGAGGCCAGGTTGGCTCCCTCTTTGCCCTCCTTCCATCAGTGGAAGAATACCAGGAGACAAAGTCCCACATACTGTGCAATGGACCAAAAAACTTTTATTCCTTAAAAAGCCCAACACAATTTGGTCTTAGCACCAATTAGC
This sequence comes from Urosaurus nigricauda, assembly GCA_034509955.1. Classification (NCBI taxonomy): domain Eukaryota; kingdom Metazoa; phylum Chordata; class Lepidosauria; order Squamata; family Phrynosomatidae; genus Urosaurus; species Urosaurus nigricauda. Next base: position 44,509,906 of record JAOEGL010000003.1, on the reverse strand, counting down.
CTTCTTCAGAACCTATTATAAAATAGACAAAAACACATTTACTATGTATTTGATATTAAGACAACACATCTCTGAAACCTCTATGAAACACATTATTTCTTTAAAATAAATAGTTTCAATATATAGATGTAAATATACACATAGGAATACTCTCAAATTTCTGGAGTTGTAGTCAACATTCTTCAGTAAACATTTTATAAAGTGGACCTTCTGAGTGTTAGAAGAAAAGATATAGGTGTACCAATGGGTTCATATTATGGATTTTATTCCTTAGATGGCTTCATCAAAACAAACCATTGAGAAAATACATGATGTAATCTGGTCTCAGATCTATTCTATCTTGATGATGCGATAAATAAATAAATAAATAAATAAATTGTACAATCTATAACCACTTGTTCTAGAATTTTTATATTAAACTTTGTGTCTCCAAATCTTCATTCAAACCCTGATGCTAAGGGGGAAGGTCACATTAATATATGTGCACACAGCCTTCAAAACACAGAACTTGGAATGTTACTTTAAAAAAAAAAGAACTAGTTTTTCTAAATGGATAGACTCAATCAGGGAAGCCACTGCCTTGAGTCTGCGAGTTCTCAGAAGGGCTGACCAGAGCAAGGTTGTTGATGATAGATTGACTAGGAGTCTCTCATTCATAAGGTTGCCGTAAGTTGAAGTTGACAACTTCTTCTCTTTCTCCTTTTTCTTTTATTTATATCCTGCTTTCCCCCAAAAATTGGGACTCAAAGCAGCAGCTGACAAGTTATGTTTCTTGTCACTCTGATCACCCAACAGGCCATTATGTATTACTATTACTACAGCCCAGAAAGTAGCTTGCTGGATAAGTCATTACTAACACCTGATCATTACTGTTACTACTGTGCCATTGAAAAATACGGGAAAATATCATTTGCTTTACCTCATCTGTAAGGCATACAGAGGAACACCTCTGTTCCTTTAATCCCACTCTGACACACAGTTCACATCAAGCCTGCTAGTCCCAGTGCTCCTATCTGGAGCAGCTACCCTGGCAAGGTGGCACTCCTCCCACTACTAATCCATTCACACTGTCTCATTCTTTCTCTTGCAGCAGCAGCAGCAGCAGCAGCAGCAGCAGCAGCAGTTGTTTCTTTCGTTGAGGGAGAATGGAAGAATGTAGAAAAGGCAGATTTTTTTTTTTGAAGTAAAATTTCCAACCACCCTGAATCTCCAGTGCATTTTATGATTTACATGTGTCTTTTCATTTTCTCTCTTAATCACCCTCTATTCCTTTTTCCATAATGCTGCCCCTTCACTGGCCGTACTATACCCCACAAAGAAGGGGTAAATGGGTACTTATGTGACCATTATTGCACTCCCTTCCATTGTTCAGAGTGAATCAAAATGCTCAATAACAAATAACAAATGAATGTGTTATGTCACACTGAGAAGTAATGAATTATGGACCTGACCATTCCACACTTTTAATGATAATGGTAATTTTTTAACAAAATAACTTGTTGTTTTTACCAAGCTCTGGCAACACATATGTTGACAGCATACAAATATTTACAGTCCACTACAACAGATGTAGAAGGTCTGTCTGATGCTTAAAGATGTTCTTTGGGAAGTCATTTTAATTAATGTGTGAAGACAAAAAGAAGACTCACTGAAAATTGCCTGTTTTAGGGAAGACCTTTCTATGGGCTACACCTTTATGGGCTCACAACCAGTTTCTCAAAACATTTTCTACATTTCTCACAACACTAGGAAAATGTTACAAAAATAACATTTGTGATACTTTCTTCAGGTATCAAATGCAGCAAAGATACAACAAATTGTATTAATTCATTATTTATTGTTATATTTTACTATCAGAGAGGGAGGAAGATGTGGCACAGTGGTTAAATGCCTGTACTGCAGCCACTCACTCAAAACCATAAGGTTGTGAGTTAAAGACCAGCAAAAGGGCCCAAGCTCGACTCAGGCTTGCATCCTTCCGAGGTCACTAAAATGAGTACCCAGATTGTTGGGGGCAAGTAGCTTACAGTTGTAAACCACTTAGACACTCCTTAGGTGGTATGAAGCAGTATATAAATGAAGCTGTTTGTTTGTTTTGTTTGTATGTGAAATTGACTTCAGTTACTAAGATCTTGGCCTATCTATCAAAATACCTTAGATCCAGCTTGCACAGAAAATATGCATTTTGGTTTTGAGTGATGGCATGACTTAAATTTTCATGCATTATAAAACTCTGACAAAAATCCAAAGTAATGACTATGAGCCCAAAAGACGTGTGTCTAGTGAAGAAGTTGAATAACCCAGAACATGCAACAAAAAGTTACAGTACAGATCATTCCATATTTACTTCTCCCTAACAATCAGCAAGCATGTTCTAACCACTGAGCATGCTTCATCGAATTGCTTTTGCTTCCACAAGTTAGTTGTTTCTTCATTTGTGTGTTTGTGTTTATTTCTTCAAAACTTAAGACACCCCCTGGACTGCTGGCAGCTTCCCCATGTGTAGTACTACTGATTGGCTACACGTCATTGCCACTCACACCTGGACACCTGAAACAGATGAAATGGTAAATGTTCTTAGCCTATAAATGTGGGATATGATTCTTTAAAATGACTTTCTGAGATATCATTGACAGCTTAGATTTCGTAGCAGACAAAGAACCTCCAATTATTTTATCACAATTTTCTTGTTTGGGCAGGGGCATATATTGAAACACAGATTTGCATCTAAACTCTGGGCATGTTCAGATCTCATAATCAACTAGGAATCTGCAGGAACCTTGTGTTCTTATGAGCAACCCAACATGCTGTTTCCTGGCCCAGTGGCTTAATGACTCTTGAATTGTGGTCTCTAGTCTGTTTAGCGTGACATCCAAATGCCTTATAATCAGATAAACAACTACCATGAGTGAGGCATTTTTAGCATTCCCTTGCATTTCTTTTTGTTCTTTAATATCACTAGAAAATACCTGGAATTTTCTAAATATTGCAGTTACCTAACAGCAAATACCAACTCAGTTACTCAACCAAATTGGGAAGGCTTTAAGGGTTACTGCAGTACATCCATCAGAGAGCTTCAAATAACTTGTTTAAAAATCCATTTAGCTGTAGTTATGAAACGATGCCATGGGTCAATCCAGTTCATAATCTGCACCAATTGATATCCTGGCTAAATACTGTTGGCATCTGTCTCTGGGCTGCAACATGGATCATGTTTATTTGTACATGTGGTTATAAATAATCTGACTTACTTTACAATGAAAGGGGCAGCAGGTCCAGGGAACAGTTCTATGCCCTATGATCCTCTCAGAGGATAAGGACACATGGAGAATGGAAAAAATAAAATAACATCAACAAATACCCCATGTGCTGGAAGTTCACTTCTGGTTCTTAACATGTTTTTGTTTTTACATTCAACAATATAGGGAGACCTTGCAACCTATTTAAGAGGTAATTTGTCACTGATGAGCAATTCACCTTTCTTTTTCTGGCCAGAAGAAGATTGTTTTGGGGATTCTAAGGTGTTGATGTCCACAAAAATATCCTTAAGCAGGGATGAGTGGTTAGATGGGGCTCATGGAGTCTTAAGGCTTGGCTTTGCTTGGCTCATGTCTGCTTTACAGATAATCATGATATGTTATCCTGAAAATCAAGATATGTGTGTCCCCTGTTGTTCAGCCTACTGCAGTTGCTGCTCCCAGAGTCACTGAGTGCATAGGAAGTAGAGATAGAGATGGGCTATTTTGAATTTGCAGTAGAATGGTAGATTTAATCTCAAAAAATAGGTGGCGGGGGGGGGGAGGGAGCTAGGATTGTTGCCAGTAAAAAAATTGGATAGTAACCTGAAAAGATAGGGACCACTGGTATTGATACTGAACCAAAACTGAGCTAATACTGGTCTGTATTGGGCCTAGATGCTGTTTCAGAGCAGACAGAATTGGGTCCAAATTGCTCTGAATTTCTTTGGAATGAATGAACAAGTCTGTAAAAGAGAGCTAGACGATATGTCTTGTAAGTGTTGCAAAGCAGCACATATAAGGAAAACATTAGGGTGGGGAGGGAGTGGAGAAGAGCTCTGGCCAATAATGTGCTACAGAAATATTATCAGTACTCTCAAATCTAGTGCTGGGAGTGAATGTATTGCTCTTTATCAAGGTGTCTTTCAGCAGAAGGGATTTTTTTGCATAAAATTTGTTTTACTTGAAAGATTTTTTGGGTTTACTGTAGCTTGTGTTTATTTTCCTGTTATCCAAACTTCAATCTTTCTTTGCTAAACCTTTCATGGTCAAGTTTTCTCCTTCTTCAGTCTTCATATTTGTGTATGTGTGCCTCAAGGATTGTTTACATGGGCCAAAAGTCCCATGTTTCCCCCAGCATTGTCCTGTTTAGACAATGGAAGCCAAAATCCTGGGGCCAGGATCAAGCTGGATATTGGCACACTAGATATGATCCCAGGATAAACAGCCTTTACTCAGAGTCAATTTCACTCCTAGTTTGCTGTGGAATTTCCTGGAAACTTGAAAGAGTTTCTTGGGTTTACTATAGCTTGTGTTTATTTTCCTGTTATCTAAACTTCTATCTTTCTTTCCTAAACCTTTCATGATCAAGTCTTCTCCTTCTTTAATCTTTATATTTATGTACGTTAATTAATTTTATTGCAGGGATGAACAGCAGGGGGCATACACATCTTGATTTTCAGGATTACAGCTCATAGAGGCAGTATAGACTAGCACTGTCTACTTGGGATGCTAGTCACATGCTCTAGTTCTGCCACCCCACCACCATCATGGCACATGCTCATCCACATGGTGCAAACAATTATGATGTGTGCCGGATGCAGCACCCAAATGGCACTGGTTGGAAGGAACGTCATCATGGCACACAAGTGGGGCTGTGCCCCCACTTCCATGAAGCTGCCCAGAGCAGCTTCTTTTGGGCCATGGATAGGTGCCATAGTATGTGGCTGCTGTGGCACCGATCCAGGACAGGAAGGGGCGGCTTCCAGCCGCCTGTCTCTACTGCCCCATAGTTATCTCTAAAGCAGAAATGAGCCAAACTCCACATGAAACCCTGGCAGTTTAAAAGGTTCCCTGTACTCCTCACTTCCCAAGAAGCAAACCCCCCAGGGCCAGGGACAAACATGGTTAGCACCCAGACCAAAATAGCATGGGCTCAGCCCATGCTATCCTGGCCTGCCTGCTCAGCCCCTCAGTGTTTTATTTTTGTTTTTTAGTGGTGGTTTAATTTGACAGTGACATACTTCCTTTGGCTCCTGTACAAGGAAAAGGAGGGCTGTTCATTAAATAAAATTAATTAAGAAGAGGAAGACATTGGTTTATTATTGCCATCCTCCTTTCATTTTGGTACTAGTTTTTATCTTAAATTTCAGTTTTGATTTCACACATTTGAAAAGACAGACTGGAGAGGAAACAAATGTTCTAATCAAGCATTTTACAGGTGTAAATATAATTAAAGGTGAAATAGCACAGGAATGACTCGATCTATCCGTCTTATTTGGCAGTTCAGTTCCATCAAAGTGGGGTGCTATATTACATCTCCATATACTATACTATGCATCTAGGGGCTGGAGCAGATGGGCACGAAAGACCAGCCTGAGTCTAGTCTGGCCTCAAGTGGGCTGGAAACCCAGTGACCACATAGCCCACTCCCAAGGCTGATTTGATTCTGATTCAGCACCTGAATGGGTTGGCCCAAACTGAAATGGAACCAAATCCAAATTGCTCAATTGGGCTATGAACCAAACTGGCAATTTCTTTCACAGCCCTGTTGGAAATAATTTTACCTATTAAATTTGGCCAGTGCAATTTCTGTTTCCATTTATTTTTGTAGAATTTATGAAAGTAGGGAGATGCAGGTAGATACACAGGACAAAGGGAATATGAAATGTTTTCTTCAATGAACTAACTTTATTTTTTGAGACAATTGACTGTAACAGATATGACTTATCAGAATAGGCAGTAATTATTCACTAATTTTCTCTTCAAAGGAGAATTTTTTCTTAGCAATTTTCTTTCTATTGTATGTAAATCTTCAGAACTATGCAGATTACAAAGACAAATCATAATTTTGGCAAAATTCATATGCAGTAATTTTGCTCAGAAAACAGGATTTTATGTGTAGGAAACAGTATTGTTTTTAATGCAGGAAACAGCATTTTCTGTATGGAATACATTTTAACAGACACATATGATATTTTGTGCAAAAAAGTACTGTTTCCAGTACAGGAAATTGTGCATTTTATCATCCCTCTGTACAAAATCAACACATGGTTTATTTTAACAGAAATTAAGTCAACAATACAGCATTTTCTGTGCATAAAATGGTACTTTCATCACAGAAAATTTCATTTCTCTGCAGAAATATTATTATCCGTGCAGAATATGCTGTTTGTTCCAAAAAATAAATAAATTCCTGTTTCCTGTACAGAAGATGCTGTTTTCTGCACAAAAATTTCATATGCAAATTTTTGCATAAAATAAGTACCAACTGTAATTTTCATTGGCCCAGGATTCTCATCAGAGTTTCTTAACAATTTTTCACAATTCTTAAAATATTTTCAAATATTTTTTCCATCCTTATTGCCACTTCTTGGGGCTAACCATCCCTAATCATCTCATTACATATATTGTAGATGTAGTTCTTGTGAGAAATGTTCACTTTCAGTTGTTTACTAAGTTATTTTCAGTTACTGCTGTTAGTTTTTGGTTATCCTATGTTGGCTCAGTAAGAAACTCTTAGAAATAGGTTTCTCAACCTACAATATCTATATCTTTTTTTAGATTATTCTAAAATTCAATTTATTTGCTTTCACCCACTTCAAAATTACTTCTAGTCTCCTGTGCAGGATGAGTAGTTGTGATGAGTAGTTGGAAATGAAAAGTAGAATTACATGTCACTCACTTACTGATTATAGATTGGCCTAAATGTCTGTTCTTCCAACATTTTCATGAATGCTGTAACAGGAAAGGACTACAAGATGGAAGCAATAGTTTTATCAAAGAATAGTTGTTATGTGATAAAACAGTATTTCCCTAACACCAGGATGTTGGAGCCATGTTGTTTTTCCTGGCTCCAGACATCCAATGACCCTAGATCTGACAAAGGCCAGAATATGCTTTATCCTTTCCATTTACAAATATACCTAATCAGTTATTTCCTTAACTATCTAATCCATTAACATATTTTATGCCTTATATGTACATATTTGTCTGCACTGAAACGTTATCAAATGTTATCACCTCAAGACTCATAATCAAGCTTGAGACACAATATGAGATAGCATTTGAATCACATGATACTCCCCATAAACATTTAATGAGGCCATAACCCCATAAGTATAAAGGTAACTATAAAGCTGTGATTAAACTACTAATGAAATGGAGCTATTCCTCATTAAGGTACAACTGCAATGTAATAAAGTCATACCTTTATTGTGGGGAAAAGGAGCAAATTCCTTCCAAGATCTGTCTTGAAACTTGTTCTAGTCAATATTCTATGCAATGAAAGCTTAGGACTATGTAGGGAGTTTCACCATTCATACAACATTTTGAGGCTTTTATTTTAAATGTTTCCTAATTTTGGAAAGGCTTAGAAAAGGGCTTCTCACCCTTCTGGCTTGAGAATTTGGCTGAGAATAGTGCCTACTCGACTTTCTTCTTCTCATTTGTAATATTATTATTACCTTAATTAAATGTAAAGAGAATACTGTACTTAAGGATATCAAATGATCCATAGCTAAAATCTGAGCTGAACCAAAAGGACAACTCTGGGAAGGAGGGAGAGAGCTGGTACATAGGAGTGGGTGGGTGGGTGGGGAAAATCTGCATACATTTTCATTCCTTGATGCAGTAATTTCAAAGATAGTATATTTATCCTTATCTCATTTCTCCTTTTGCAATTTAATGGACAGACATCTGTGAAAGAAAATGGAATATTTGTGTGACATACCAAATGACACAAATGATTCAGTTTAGCAGAAATGAACAGAACTGTGAATCCCTTTATTATAATTTATTACTATAATTGGTGCAGTTACAGCTGCAGGGTTTCTTTTAACGGTTCAAAGCAAGTTGATGGAGCAAAATAAAATTTAAGTCTTTGAGGGAGAATTCCTTTTTATGCTTCTATGCCTCTATGAAAAGATATTTAAACATAAGTTTTCTTTTGCTCTCTGTACCAAACTTCTTTTCAGTCACTTCTCCCTGCTCCTGTTTCATAAGGATGCTTTAATTTGCTTACAGGTTATTTCCTCTGTTTTACTTGATTCAGTTGGGTGGCTGCACAAAATGGAAGCAGAATATTTACTAAAGTTAATGTGGTCTGTGACTGGTTGTGCTGCTAAGTGCAGCAGAGCTTGGATTGCACCTTTACTACTGAGAGGCTATATTTATTTACTGCATTGAATATCAGATGCTGCTGAAGAAATAAAAATTATTTGAACGGTTGACATCACAAAAATGAAATTTACACTAAAATGAGAGGTCAGACTCAACACTTCTTCTGCAATGTAGAAGAGAGGTAGCAATGTTTTTGTTGCTTTCAGCAACTCCACAATCCCCAGAATGACCTTTTTCTGGCAAACAAAGGAGAAAGAATTGTTGTTCCCAGAAGCCTCTAAATGAAACAATTTACCTTTCAAATAGGATACAAGGCTTCTCTTACCTTTTAACACAAAAATGCCCATTTTGGAGAACCAGAAGTGGACTCCTGGCTATACTTTTTTTTTCTTATGTGGCCCATGGAAAATGCCTCCCCCTGGGATCTGCTGAAGTTTCTCACTCTGTCTTAGAAACTGAAGAGAATAAAATGGCATCATTAATTGTAATGACAAATCCTTCATGGAACATCTTAAGACAACTGGCACAGTTGATGCCAGCCACAGATGCTGGTGAAACATCAGGAAGAAACTCTTGTAGAACATGGCCACAGAGCCCGAAAAGCCCACAAAAAACTATGGATGGCCATGAAAGCCTTTGACTTCACAAAACTAACTATACTTGGCTACATTGACAAGTTGTCTGACTCAATCAGGTAGCCATCTATGATCTGTAGCTGTGAATCTGGGGTTTCTAACCTTTCAGCAGGAATGGCTATCACAATGTCTAAATGATGTAAGTGCAGGGTAGATTATGAAATACAGGAGTCTGTTGTCAACTAATTAAAGTTTTTAAAAAAAAAACTAATTAATCACTTGGCTTATAATTAATGCATGGATTTATGAGGCATAATTCAATTTGAAAGCAGGCTTCAGATCTTCATAAACACCAAAGAAAGGCCACTATATTGTAAAGAATGAGAATGTCATAATGTTACCAGTTCCCTGTGTCCCTGCTGTCTCAACAGTGACATTCTTCATCCTTCTGAAATGGCTTAAGGGGCTTGAAAAGGAACAACAAGCTGATGGCAAAACAGACAGGTAATTGCTTGGCAGCAGAATCTTTGGCATGAGCAGTGGCCAGGAAATTGATTTCTTTCTGTTTTTCCTTTCGAGAAGGAGAATGGGTTACTAATCTCTTTCTGCTCCTTCCACGAGGGACAAAACCATCTGTTCCACAATGGTATGTTCTACCAAACTGGATCTTAAGACCTTTTGTGAAAAAAATATATATATCACCACAGAGATACACAAATCACTTTGTATTAGAAAATTAGCTGGGAGCACATCACATTGAGTGTAGTGGGACTTGGCTGAACAATAGTAGGTGTAATGTAAGGGATAACACTACATGTAGATTCTTTGGTCCATATATTTACAAGCCTCTCAAACAACAATGATGAATGTCACCACTGATTGTTTTCTCTTCCCATATCTCATTTATTAGCTTGAGATTTTATTCTTATTATATATGGTATATATATATATGTGTGTGTGTGTGTGTGTGTGTATATGTATATTTATATAAAATTATAAACACGCTTGAGCAGTAGTTTCTTTCAGTGAGTGGGGCAAATCCAATCTGATGCTGGAGCACAGAAAAGCACTCTATGAAAGTAGTATATTTGTCTCAAGATATATATATATATATATATATATATATATATATATATTAAAAATTGGCATTCCCTCAAACTTTAATGGTTTACACCATCCCAAACACAACAAACTGCTCAGATGAGACAAAAAGTAGTTCAAAAAATATAATCTATCTCAGATCTCCTAAAGAATACTTTCCACTCCACAATGATACTAGAGTACAAGGACAATTTAAGAGCAAACATGTTCAGATGCAAACATATAAACAAACACCTCATGAGAAGATGGATTTCTTGGAAAAGGAAGAGATGACAACTATTTGACTCTTCTGTTGCTTTGCCTTTAGTTGCCCAAAATGAAATTGTGATAAGATTAAAGACTTTGAAAAACTATCTGATAAAATTGCAAATGGGACAAAAAGGTCTCATTAGAATTCAGGCAGCACATAAAGACGCTATGAATGAGGTTGCAAACTACCAGGACACCATTTGTGACAATGAAGACAATGCAGGCCACACTATCTCCTTGGCAGAGGCAAGCACTCTTAATTGTAAAGTCACTGCTGAAATAAATCTGGCAGTAGACAAGCTTGAGCAGAGTCAGACCTGGTGCAATTTAGTATCTACAATATCTAATGCTAATCCTGTAAAAACCATCGAGCCTACCAGCTGGCTCAACACGATGAAGAAGAAAAACCCAGAGAAACCAAAAGAACAACCATGGTCCAAAGCACACTGTAGAAATAATCCAGTTTGAAGCTGCTTTAACAGCCCTGGCTCAGTGCTGGAATCCTGTGAACTATAGTTTATTGTGGCACCAGAGCTCTCTGACAGAGAAGGCTAAATGTCTCACAAAACTTCAGTTCCCAGAACTCCCTAGGGCTGTTCAAACATTGATCCAGGGCAGTTAAAGTGGTCTCAAACTGGATTATTTCTGCAGTGTGTTTTGGACCCATGTCCCCAGAAAAACACTGTTTGCCCAGTAATTTCAAACGTAAGCAGAATGAGTCCAACAATTGATGCGATTGACTACTTGGAGGATGAAAAAAATATGTTGAGCATGAACAAAGAGGTGAAGTATAGACATATGAATTCAGGTCAACTTATGCACTGTCTAAGACAAAATAATATCCAGACCAGAGAGGAGCCCCTGAGAGAATCTAGATCCAATAATCCTGAAGTGACTAAATCTGATCCTTAAACCCTTAAATGAGCATGCCTCAATATATAATGACCAGTGACAAAAATTGCCAAAGGGAGAGTCTCTTAAATGTATGTTCTGGAATATCTTTGGTTGGAACAATATTTAATGTAGAATGATATCATTTGCTTCCATGAAATGTGGTCTACCAATGACATCTGATTATAGGACGTATTCAGATCCAGCCAGCAGCAGTAACTATAAAGGCCATCCGGGGGTGGTCTTGCATGTTGTGTGTCCACCTCAATGAAAGCTGAATCCTATTTGATAGGTATTTTAGGTCCCTGGACAATGGGAGTTTTCTGAAGTTGGGCATGATCTCATTTGTTTTAATTAATGTTTATATTCCACCTCAAAATTCCAAGCATTATTATGAAAATGTTTGAGAACAGCTAGAAGAATATTTACTCCCATTGGAGATTAAATATTCTGAGGTCCATTTCAAGGACTGAGTCCGAGAAGACTTCAATTCCTTGATTGGTCCTGATTGGAATGCTTTGGCCCAGGCTAACTATTTGCTATCACAAGACCCTTTATTGTTGAGACACAGACAATCCAGGGATTGTGGTTCAATGTCCAAGGGAAATTATTTTCCCATACATTTTTATAGGTTGGATTGGTCCTCCTAAATGGCTCTATCTCAGAGGACCAGAAGGGAAAGTAAACCTTCTCTAACCACTTGGGAGTAAGTGTGGTGGATTTTACGGCCATCACACCAACACTGGGGGGGGGGGGGTGATTTCCTTTTTAAGGTAGACTCCTACCCAACTTCTGACCATCAGCCAATAATACTCCAAGCTGCATGCCCAGGAAAGGTTATGAATAGTCAAGAACTGGTGTTTTCAACTTAAGCAGCCTACAAGCATTGTATAAAATGGACAAATGTGAATCTGGCAGCCTTAGACTCCAAAAACTTTTTAAAAATGAAAGATACATTATTACAATTATATGATGCCAAAGAGACAATTAAGATTTACTCCCAGATAATCTCTACATTTCAACTTCTTTTATATTATGAAGTAAAGTATGAACAGGAAACTGAGCAAATCCAGAAATTCCAATTCATGGTTTGATGATGAATGCATACAAACAAAAAAGGAGCTACAAAGGCAGCACAAATTCCTTCAGAATCTAAATGTTTCTCCACTTCTTAGCTCCTTTGTAGAAGTGAGGAAATTCTATAAAAAATTGATTCAAAAAAAAATATGCCAGTTTCCAATTGCTATCTAATTATTATTCCAGTTTTTCTTTCTGTTATCTTTTCAAGAAGTTATTTTCCATAATTTTGATGCTTCTTTCCACTGCTCCTCCTATTATTTAGAAGAATTGTTATTTAGTTTGTTTTTAATCTTGTTCATGATAGATAAGTCCATTAATTTAATGATTCATTCTTCTGCTGATGGTATTTTCTGGTCTTTCCATTTTCTGGCATATACTATGTGAGCTCCAGTTACTATATAGAGGATGATGTTTCCATATTTCCTTTCAATACATCTGTCCATTTCAGGTAGCATGTTCAAAAGATAGAGTTTGGGGCGTGGTGTTAATTTTATATTTAATGTGGCTGTACTTTTAGTATGAACTCTATTCTAGTATTCCTTCACCTTTGGGCATTGCCACCACATATGATAGAAAATGCCTGCATTTTTCTTACGTTTCCAACAGGTTTCTCTTTAATTCTTTTTGTATTTTGCTATATAAGGCAGAAATATTTTGTATTTTGCTATATAAGGCAGAAATATTTTGTATTTTGCTATATAAGGCAGAAATATTGATAGCAGCTTAACAACCGACAACTGGAGCAAGTTCGCCACTATTAATATCTAGGGGTGACACTCAGGATTCTGGATGTTGGTTGGCACACCTGAAATCTGCTATAGCATCAGCCAATATAACAGCTAATGCTATCTTTAGATATGCAGCAGGTTCTATTGGAAGGTTTATGTTGCCATTCCTTGAGTTATACAGGAGTAAACTATTGCCCCAGTTGTTGTATGGGGCTGCAGTTTGGGACCACTCAGACATGACAGACCTGGATTCAGTACAACATAAATTTCTAACAAGATCTCTGGGTGTCCCCAAATGTGCCCCAAGGCTGTTATACATATGGAATGTGCATGCTGTTCAGTAAAAATGCTGGTTCAGAAAACAGCCATTTATTATTGGTTTAAGATAATTTTCCAGCTGGTTTCCCCTCTAATTGTAGTGGCATGTGAAGAAATGGGTCCAGATTCTAGGGCTTCAAAAATCTGTTCTATCATATCTAGTTTGGAATTTTCAACAAACCATTTGGTTGCAAAAGGCTACAGTGGGGTTTGGCTAGAAATTACAAGGCATCTAACTGACATTGGCTTTCAGGAAAATGATGCATTAGTGGATAACTGCCATTCTGTTACTCTGCATAAGAATTTTACCATTTATCCTGGTAAATTGCCTCCTTATTTAGCCTTTACTTGTTCATATGATTTTAAGTCCCTTTTAACTAAGTGCAGATTAAACACCCTGCACTTAATGGAAGTTAAAGGGTGTTATAGTGACTTACCAAACACCAACAGACAATACCCATATGGCTGCAGGAAGACCAAATATTTGCATCATTTTCTTCTGGAATGTTCTTTGTATTTGGATCTGAGAGCCCAATACCTTGACCCTCTTGCTGTATAAATCAGAAATGCTGTTCCCTTAAAACAAGTGATATTTTACTGGCAGGAATTGATTACTATGTGTCCTATTTAATGGCTAAATATAATAAATTAGCTCTGTTCAAAAGAGAAGCTTTTAACGATAAGCTATAATCTCAGTTTTATTTTGTATATTTCACTACCAATTTAATTGTCCTATTTTAGGTTTAATATGGTATTGGATTGTTTTCTGGTTGTATGCAAAAGCCTGGTTGGCTAATGTAAATAAATAAATGCTAAACACTTTTTTTGTTGCTGAAGCTGGCATTTTAGGCAGAAATCTTTCACATAGTGTAGTATGAAAGCCTTCAGAAATTTCTAAGAACATATATACTAGTTTGGTTATTTGTGGTCACTTTTGCTAAGGATTTTGTCTTTGGCCTTCCAGATGTTTTGACCTGCAAATCCTAGAAGTCCCAGACAGCATGACCAATGGATAGGTGTTGATGTCTAATATATATGGAGGACCAAAGGTTCCTCACTCTTTTTGTAAAACATGTCTGGATAGAGAGAGTCATGAAAAGCAGAATGTTATTTTGTATTCACAACCAATCAATCCAACACTTTCAAAATTCGAAAGGCCATGTGGACACAAGGGGTCATACTGCACAACCAATGTTACTAAGCAATTACTACAAAGGCAACATTCAGCTGTTCCTTTCAGTTTGGTGGATTGGCACTCTCACTCAACAACTGCCAGAAGAAAGAAAAAAAAGCTGCTTTAGTGGCAAAAATGAATTAGACATTTCAGAGAATTAAGCAAAACAATAAACAAAAGAATGAAAAGTTGAAGAATGGGATCAGTGACAGGAGAGTTTTGAACAGTTGTTTTAATTATTGGCCATCTTAATGAAAAATAAAATCACCCAGAGCTTTTCTTCCAGCTGTATGAGATATTCATTTCCTGAAAAGAAGGCAAACAAGATTTGGAATGTAACAAACAGAAGCAGTCACATTTCAAACATACTTTCTTGAGTTACAGTTTCCTGAGTTCAAACTGTAACTTATTTGAAAGACTGACAAAGAGCTAGTACTTATTTCACTCTCAGTACAGGTTTCTACTCAAGTCTAGACTTCATCTTAGTGGATACATATTGCTATGGCCAACACATGGGTGCCCCCAGCAAGATCTGTTGGAAGGAAGCATGTGATGTGATGGCATTGCACAATGAAATGATGGCACTGCCCAATGGGAAGCAGATAATGAAGTAAAGTGGGAGTGGGGAAATCCTAGTCCACCCATTTGGCATTCATTCTCAATATGAAGGGCCAATGAGCACAGAGGAAACAGCACTTTTGATGTCACATATCTACTGACCTTGTTTCTCCCCAAATGTGCTCTGGACATTGAGCAAAACGTTTAAGGTAGAAACCATCTACACTTGTGGAAGTTTTTCCCATTCAACTAAAAGTGTAACACTAGTGAGTCATGTGACTGACTGTATGTAAAAGCCTAAAAAAGTAGAGCTAACTGCTCCTTTAAACATTTATTCCCTGTCTGGAGATCAAGATTGGAGTGAATCTGATGTGTACAAAGTTGGGCTATGTGAAAGATAGTAGTGGATCTCTCTAGCAGAGTAATCATATTGGCAAAGCAGAAGGTAAACAAACAAACAAAAAACAGCCCCATCTGCACCCCCCCCGTCCCCACAGCATCAAGAAGAAAGATGTAAACACTTACAAAATTTGTTGTTGTGTGCCTTAAACCATTTGTGATTTATGGCAAACCTAAGGTGAACGTATCATGGGGGTTTCTTGGCAAGATTTGTTCAGAGCTAGTTTTCCTTTGCTCTCTTCTAAAGGTGAGAGTGTTGCCCAAGATCACCCAGTGGGTTTCCATGGTTGAGTGGGGGGATTCATACCCTGGTCACCAAGGTCATATTCCAACACTCAGACTGATACACTAAGGTGGACCTCTGACTTACAAAATATTTTCTCCTGACCAAATGTATGATCTAAAGAAGGAGAGAAGAAAAAAAAGATGGCTGCAGGTTAGAGTGATGAGGATGAGAGAGGGTGTGGAAAACAAACAAACAAACAAACAGGAAGTATGCAAACAATGAATTAGTGACTAATTACCAATTACAACTCTGATAGGACTATTCTGTGCCGTAGCATCATATGTTAAACCTTCTTTCACCAGATGTTGCTGGGATTATGTTAGGAAAGAGAGTGAATTTACAGCAGGGGTAGTTTCAATGTAAAATATAGTTTGGGTCAGTGATCTGTGGAGTGGTAGGTATAGCTATAGGTAGACAACACCTGGCAGGGGGTATAGAAGGCAACATCATGGGCAAAGTGGGTGTTTGTACTGTCTTAAACAAGTGCAAATACATCCAGAGGCAGGCAGACATTAAATTAAGAACAATCTGTCTAGGACTAGAATGAGTCTGAATTAAGGCAGTGCCCCATTTGCCATAATAAAGCAACAGGCTTCACTTCCATTTTAAAGTGCCACGCAAGCCACTCTGCCTTGTTAAGATGTGTGCAAATGGAGCACCATTACCAATTCCTTCCTAACAAGTACTTGTGCAAAAATTTCAATTCCTGAATATATTTTTCAACATCTGAAGAATTTTGTGTGTATTTTCCACTATGTATGTGCATTGCCTTTGTGTTAAAGTAATATTAAATGATTAAAAATAGATTCCAACCCCAGATTCTCTAGAAGTTTAGAAAGAAAGAAAGAAAGAAAGAAAGAAAGAAAGAAGAAAGAAGGAAAGAAAGAAAGAAAGAAAGAAAGAAAGAAAGAAAGACCTTGAAATCAATAAAAACCTTTTACATGCAACACAATGTTTTTGTTGTAATTGGCTCTTGGGGAGTTGGGAGACTTCTGATCAATTTTTATATGTAGCACTACTTTATTTTAGTTCATTTTTATATGTTCTCCTAGCTTAATTGTGCATGTTCAAAGTAGAGTGCATCCACCTTTCAAAGCTATTCTGGAGATTCAGAGGAAGCATTTTGTCTCCTTTAACTTCTATTGCTTTGTTACTAACTTGCTTTCTCTTATTTCTTCCAGACCATTGGCCTGTACCCACCATTTTCTTCATCTTTCTGTGTGAACAGTATATGCTAACTTTGGATTTTCCTCTCCTGAACTGAATTTGAATGGACATATGAATGGTGTAGTCTCCTTCCCTAGAGGTCTTTAAGCAGAGGCTGGATGGCCATCTGTCAGGGATGCTTTGATGGAGAGTCCCTGCGTGACAGGGGGATTGGACTGGATGGCCCTTGTGGTCTCTTCCAACTCTGTGATTCTATGATTCTATGACATGTATATATACAATTGGAGAGGAGGGGTTATTTTGATTTAAAACAAGTTTTGATGTAAATTATTTTGAGGGTTTTTTTTTTAAAAAAAAGATTTAATACATACACATCCAAATACGAACCTGCAACAAGTGTGCAGTGCTTCTGTGCTTTAGCACATGTTATCCAGTGAGCCGTGCTTTTTCCAGAATACTCCATTCTACTTCAAACTCCCAGATAGCCAGTCAGTATTCCATGACATCTGAACATGCTCAAAATAGTTTTCTTTTGCAAGGGTTGGCATTTTCCCAAGCCTGCTGACACATTATCATTTTGTGGGTGATACTGCTTTGACCAGGTTATTTGCTGTTAATATATAAAACAGGATGCTAAGGGAGCAGAAAACAAGTGTTCAGAAAACGTGCAGAGAGGGAAACTATAAGTTCATATAGCTCATATTTGATATTTAAAACATGTTATATATATATATATATTTAGCTATAGCCCCCTGTGATCCATAATACTAAGCAAGTATGTAGTCCCCAGTGACTTTCAGAAAGGAGCATTCATAATCGTGTTTCTGCCTCAGGAGATGTGGGTTGAGGGATTGCTTAGTCTTCATAATGAGGGGTGGCAAGGCATTTATCATTTCTTCTAAAAGAATGCCTTTCCTATTTCTCTTGGCTGTCTGGTGCCATGAAAATCCGAACTTGCTGTTGGGCCTGCTGCTTTGAGGTGAAATCATGAAAACTGGTTCTATGTGACTTCAGAGCTCATTCAGTTTGATTTTCTGTTTTACCATAACTTACATTTAACGTAAATTTTATAAATACTAGGCCATTTGCAGTAGCAGAGGGGATGTTTCCAACAAAACCTAATAGAATCTATTGCTGTGATTGATGATGATGATGATGATGATGATGATGACGATGATGATGATTATGATGATGATACCTTCTATCACTGCAAAGACCTTTTAAGATGTTAAAATCATCATGTATTATATAGGTACTGAATAGCTGTGGAACTATGGGGAACTTGTATTGTAAGCCTGCGGGCAGGGAATTGTGAAATTAATAATTTGTAAGCTGCTCTGAGAGTCATTATGTGTGGAGAGTGAGGTATAAATACTCTAAAAAAAATAAATAAACCCCATTCCTTTTCCTCATATGAGTATGAATCCAAAATAAATGTTGCTGCATTTCTTGAGTATCATACAAAGCAAAATAAAGAACTATGTTCTAGCTCCAGATTTAGAAATGCTGGCATATTCCCACTTTAAACTGCCACCTTTCTTGGTGCTGATCAGCATCTCTATTCAAGTCATGACAGGAAGGTATATCTGGTCAGTTTGACATTAGCCTCCATAGCCTAATCTTGCAGACTTTTGCCAAACCCATGAAGATGTTTTCTTGCTTCTGCCATTTTTGGTTATGTTCACAAACCAAACTAACCCTCTCTTTGTTTCTGGTGTACTAGGACTTATAACTTGAAGAAATTTTGTGACAGATTACCTGTGCAATATGTAAATGTAAGTGCTAAAATAAAGCCTACTCAGTGATATCAAGAAATCCCTTGCAAGCTATTTCAGACAGAATAACACTTAAGGTCTCATGTACTCTTTCATGTCTGCTGTGAAATCTAACTTCACTGTCACTGCCACATGCACCTCTCTTCCTAGAAACTGATCATTAGCAGAAATGGAGACAACAGAGTCAGCAAGGAAAAAGACTCATTTATCATGAGCCCAAGCACTGATATTACCAAGATCCTAAATGAAGTAATCAGTGATGCTGCATAGGGAAGCATTTTTTTTCACCTGTAAGGGGAAAATGATGTTTCATCTTTCTAAATTACTAGCACCTTTATGATTTCTGATCTGGAGGAAATTCATGTTACTTTTCCCCCCCTGATTGTGGCAAAGCTTTGTTATAGGGAAAAAATGCAAGTAAATCATATCTTCTACCTCTCAGGAGTGATATAAATCTGAAATTAGATAATACATTTCCCCCTCTTTATTTATCCTGGTTTAGGCACTGCTAATCATATTACTGTTCTCTACATCCTATTGACAGAACAAAAACACTTAAAGGAAATAAAGACACTATCCAACCAATAGCACTGCAGAAATAATCCAGTTTCACACTGTTTTAGTTACCACAGCTCAGTGCTATGGAATCCTGGGAACTGTAGCCTGTTGTGGCACCAGAGCCATCTGATACA
Organism: Urosaurus nigricauda; assembly: GCA_034509955.1. Lineage (NCBI taxonomy): Eukaryota > Metazoa > Chordata > Lepidosauria > Squamata > Phrynosomatidae > Urosaurus > Urosaurus nigricauda. The sequence goes on along the minus strand of JAOEGL010000003.1, from coordinate 44,490,556 downwards.
AAAGGCTAAATGACCCACAAAACTAGAGTTCCCAGAATTCCATAGCACTGAGTTCTAACAGTTAATGTGGTGCCAAACTAGATCATTTCTGAAGTGCAGATGCTAAGTTTTTTAAAAAACCAAAAAAGTATTTCTAATTGATTATGTGAATAATTGTTAAAATGAAGAAAATAAAGGAATGGGTTAATGGAGAAATGGTGCTGTGGTGCTGAGAGTCTGGAGAGCCTGTGGCAGAAAACATGGAGAAAGGCTGCAAGTACTTCTACATAATATTGTAACAGGAAATGCTGATTGCATTTCAGCAACTGTTTTGTCATACTTTAGACAATTCCCCACTCTGTGGGTTGTTTTGTTTTGTTTTGGAGGAGGTTTGTATAACATCCAGAAGTAACACCAAATTGGATGTCATGTTCCAAAATTCAATAAATGCACATTGTACATTTTTTGAGGGAAATAATAATAGCACTATTCTCTTGCCTTTGTCAAGCAATACTCAGGGGCCAGTAGTGAAGAAAATGCCTCCTATTAGCTATTCTTATTTCTCAACCCAACCTCTCCAAACTAGGTTTGGAAAGAATATCAAAAATATTCAAAAATGGTTGAAAAAATTGTCTTTCAGGTGTTGAGAAAGCCAGATTAGAAGAATCCTGTTGCTGCTCCTGCAGTGTAATTCTACACTAATGCACAGAGAATAGGAAATAAATAGGATGAACTTGAACTCCTAGCACAACAAAGGAAATATGATATAATAAGCATCACTGAAACCTGATGGAATGAGTCTCACTAGAAATAAAGAGGTGTAACCTTTTAAAGAGAAACAGGCAAGGAGGAGGAATAGCATTATATGTCAGGGACATTTACACCAGTGAAGAGATCCAGAATATCAATACTGGATGCTAAGTGGAGAGCATCTGGATAAAAATTAAAGGAGAGGAAACCAACAGGAATGTTACTGTGAGAGTCTACTACAGACCCCCAAGTCAGATGGAGGAATTGGATGATGCTTGTCTAGAAAAGATGACCACACACTCAGAAAGGAGAGATGTAGTAGTGATGGGGGACTTCAACTATCCAGATATTTACTGGAAGTCTAACTTAGCCAAATCCTCACGGTCTAGCAAATTCCTCAATTGCCTCGAAGACAGTTTCATTGTCCAAAAGGTGGAAGAGGCAACAAGGGGATCAGTTATTTCAGATTTGATCTTAACCAACAGGGATGACCTAGTCAATGGGGTGCAAGTGGTTTGAATGTTAGGTGGGAGTGACCATATTCTCCTGAAGTTTGTCATACAGTGGAAGGAAGAAGCTAGGCATAGTCAGACATGCACTCTAGACTTTAGGAGAGCTGATTTCAATAAACTTAGAGAAATACTGGAGATGATCCCATGGTCTGGAATACTAAAAGAGAAGGGAGTTCAGGAAAGATGGGAGTTTCTAAAAAAGGAGATAACGGAGGTGCAATTTCAAACAGTTCCAATGAGGAAGAAAAATGGAAGATGTCTCAAGGAGCCAGGATGAATGACTAAGGAACTATCAACTGAGCTAAGTTTTAAATGGAACATGTATAAGAAATGGAAAAATGGGGAAATCACCAAAGAGGAATTCAAACAAATAGCTAGCACGTATAGTGATAAAGTCAGAAAAGCGAAAGCGCAGAATGAACTCAGGCTTGCTAGAGAGGTTAAGAACAATAAAAAGGGCTTTTTTGGATATGTCTGCAGAAAAAGGAAGAAGAAGGGAACAGCTGGGCCACTGCGTGCAGAAGATGGCAAAATGCTAACAGGGGACAGAGAAAAGGCAGAATTGCTGAACACCTTCTCTGCTTCAGTCTTGTCAGAAAAGGCAAAGGGTGATAATGGAGCAGAGGATAGAATAGTGGAATTTCAGCACAGAATAAGTAAAGAGAGTACAGGAATACCTGGTTAATCTAAATGAATATAAGTCTCCAGTAACTACATGTAGATGAACTACATCCAAGGGTACTAAAAGAACTGGCAAATGTAATATTGGAACCAATGGTAATAATCTTTGAGAATTCCTGGAGAACAGGAGAAGTCCCAGCAGACTGGAGGAGGGCAAACATCCCCATCTTCAAAAAGGGGAAAAAAAGAGGATCCCAACAATTATCATCCATTAGTCGGACATCAATACCAGGAAAGATTCTAGAGCAGATCATTAAACAGGGAGTCTGTGAACATCAAGAAGGCAATGCCATAATCACAAAAAGCCAACATGGTTTTCAGAGAAACAGGTCATGCCAGACAAACCTGATCTCTTTTTCTGATAAAATTATCAGCTTAGTAGATGAAGGGAATGCTGTGTCTATAGTATATGTTGATTTCAGTAAGGCCTTTGACAAAGTTCCCCATGATATTCTTGCGAACAAGCTTGTAAAATGTGGGCTAGACAAGGCAACTGTTAGGTGGATTTGTAATTGGTTGACTGGCCGAACGCAAAGGGTGCTCAACAATAGCTCCTTTTCAACCTGGAAAGAAGTGACCAGTGGGCACAGGGTTCTGTCCTTGGCCCAGTGCTATTCAACATCTTTATCAATGACTTGGATAACAGAATTGGGACCATATTTATCAAATTTGCAGATGACACTAAACTAGGAAGAGTAGCTAATTCCCCAGAGAACAGGATCAAAATTCAAAATGACCTGAATAGACTAGAAAGCTAGGCCAACGCTAACAAAATGAAATTCAACAGAGAAAAATACAAGGTTCTGCACTTAGGGTGGAAAAATGAAATGCACAGATATAGGATTGGGGGGGAGGCATCTGGCTGAATGTAACTGCATGTGAAAGAGATCTAGGAGTCCAAGTAGATCATAAGTTGAACATGAGTCAACAGTGTGATGCAGCAACTAAAAAAGGCCAATGCAATTTTAGGCTGCATCAATAAAAGTATTGTGTCTAGATCCAGGGAAGTAATAGTGCCACTCTACTCTGCTTTGGTCAGGTCCCACCTGAAATACTGTGTCCAGTTCTGGGCACCGCAATTCAAAAAGGATGTGGAGAAACTGGAGTGGGTCCAAAGGAGGGCAACTAAGATGGTGAAGGGTCTGGAAGCCATGCCTTATGACGACGACTTAGGGAGCCGGGGATGTTTAGCCTGGAGAAGAGAAGGTTAAGAGGTGATATGATAGCCCTGTTCAAATATTTGAAGGGATGTCATATTGAGGAGGGAGCAAGCTTGTTTTCTGCTACTCCAGAGACTAGAACGTTGAACAATGGATGCAAACTGCAGGAAAAGAGATTCCACCTCAACATTAGGAGGAACTTCTTGACAGTAAGGGCTGTTTGACAGTGGAACACACTCCCTCAGAGTGTAGTGGAGTCTCCTTCCTTAGAGGTCTTTAAGCAGAGGCTGGATGGCCATCTGTTGGGGATGCTTTGACTGGGAGTTCCTGCATGGCAGGGGGTTGGGCTGGATGGCCCTTGTGGTCTCTTCAAACTCCATGATTCTATGATTCTATGATTCTCTGCTGCTGCCATTGATATTAATGGCCCTCAGGTTAGCACCATGTCATGGCAATCCTACAAATGAAACATCTCCAACCTCCCTCCCCCATCCTCAACAGTTGTGTTGAGATATTGCAGGATCAGTGCCTTGTCCTCCTTGATTGTGTCTATATATAGGTGATATGTGGTCTTCCTACTTCCCTATACCTTTCCAAGAATTATTGTCTTTTCTAGTAAGTCATGACTTGCCATGATGTGGCCAAAGTACATCGACCACAATTTGGTCATTTTGACTTCTAGGGAGAGTTCAGTCATGGGTATGTTCCAATACCCATTCATTTTTCTTTCTAGCATTCCACGGTATCTGCAGAACACATCAACATCACATTTCAAATGAATGTTGTACTTACAAGAGTCCCCCCCCCCCCCCCAGTTTTGGATTTATTCTACACAAAACTTGCATATAGTTGTTTGGCACAGAAAACAGCATTTTTTACACAGAATTTTTTTCTAAACAGAACTATTATTTGATGCACAGAAAATGCTACTCCCAGGGGTAAAAATGTCATCTTTTCTGTGAACTTGCTGCACAGAACATGCTACTCCCTGGAGCAAAAATGTCATCTTTTCTGTAAAAAACAACTTTGCATAAATTTCGTGCAGAATGAATGCAGACTTGCAAATAATATTTGAAAACTTTGTAATTTTTATTTTAAAAATTATTTCAGTTAGAAAAAAAAATTGCTAAAATTACTTGTTGCTTTCTTCAAGAAGAAACTTAGTGAAACATTACATCCCAGCTGGTGCCCAGTGTTTTTTGGGGGCTACAGCTTACACCATCTTGAGCTGAGTGAGCTAGGTATTGGGTGTTTTAACCCAATGTATCTGAAAATGCCAAATAAAGGAATGCTGGTGTAAATTCTATTTTATATGTTCCCTATTTGTAACATGTCCTAGGTAGCTAGTATACACCCTGATACATTGGTAAGGTTATGTTCCTAACTAGGGCCACTCCAAAATTACTAGTTAACAGGTAAACCCGGAGACCTATGGGAGTGTTTTTGCAAGTGGTACTACTAAAATGTAGCTCCCATCCTTTCCTGTAGATAAAATCAAGATTGAAAATAACATGTCCATTGAATCTCAGTAGTTTTTTTGTTTTGTTTTGTTTTGTTTTTGTATTTTCTGCAGGTAAGAGACATGGTATCTACTGTGCCTCCTAAAACATTATGTGCAGCTTCCCATTTATTTCCTTTGTTTCTATTGTTCTTTTAGCGGATTTATTTTCTCTATGATGGCAAATATATGTAATTTTGTTTTTCAGGTGTGCTTTATAACTTCAGACTTCTGTTGCTTGTGATGATGCTGCATATGATCTCTCCCTTCCTCCCTCTGTCTGTCTCTCTCCTGCATAGTGTTTCTGTGATGACAGGATTTTATCCCTTTCCCTCTTTATAGAGGAGCTGCACAGATCCAGCTCTGCTATGAATGGATGTCTCTTCTAATTTCAAATTTGTAGTCCATAACTTTACATTTTCCTACAACACAATTATCTGTTTTTTAGGCTGAATGTGCAAAATGCCTATCAGGGTGATAAGTAGTGTATGTTGTGTTGATACCCTACTGAAGAATCTCTGCCTATGTCAGCTGGGCTATCTGCTATTAGGGATAAGAGAAGACATGTGTCCTATTCATTGAAATTTAAGTTCTGTGTCATGAACATTTTGCTATTGGACTGAATAATAATAGCATCATTACAATACATCTGAAATGGAGACTAAATGTAACATCTACCTCTGTGATCTGGGTAATCACAGCTGTTAAGTATAGACGCTAGTGTAAACAGTCTTATTTTTATAGTGTTTCTCTAAATCTCACTCTCATTCTTATTCATTCTTATCCAGTCAAAACCCAGGGGGCTTGGACTGGATGACCCTTGTGGTCTCTTCCAACTCTATGATTCTATGATTCTATTCATTTATTTACAGTATTTATACCCTGCCCTTCAGCCCTAAAGGCTTTCAGAGTGGCTTACAATTATTATTATTTTTAATTACATGGTTCCCTGCCCTCAGGTTTACAATCTAAAAAGACATGACACAAAAGGAGAAGGGAATAGTGGTGGGGAAGGGAATCAGGTCCAGTAATTCTTCTTTCCATCTGAGGCCTGGACCAAGGCAGATGGACTGGAGGGAGGGCTCAGCTTCTTAAGCTAGGCCAGGCTCATAGAATCATAGAAATTTAGAGTTGGAAGAGACCACAAGGGCCATCCAGTCCAACCCCCTGCCGTGCAGGAACTCCCAATCAAAGCATACCCGACAGATGGCCATCCAGCCTCTGCTTAAAAACTTCCAAGGAAGGAGACTCCACCACTCTCTGAGGGAGTGTGTTCCACTGTTGAACAGCTCTTACTGTCAGGAAGTTCCTCCTAATGTTGAGGTGGAATTTTTTTCCCTGCAGTTTGCATCCATTGTTCCGAGTCCTGTTCTCTGGAGCAGCAGAAAACAAGCTTGCTCCCTCCTCAATGTGACATCCCTTCAAGTATTTAAAGAGGGCGATCATATCACCTCTTAACCTTCTCTTCTCCAGGCTAAACATTCCCAGCTCCCTAAGGCGTTCCTCATAGGGCATGGTTTCCAGACCCTTCACCATTTTAGTCGCCCTCCTTTGGACATGCTCCAGTTTCTCCACATCCTTTTTGAATTGTGGTGCCCAGAACTGGACACAGTATTCCAGGTGGGGCCTGACCAAAGCAGAATAGAGTGGCACTATTACTTCCCTTGATCTAGACACTATACTTCTATTGATGCAACCTAAAATTGCATTGGCCTTTTTAGCTGCTGCATCACACTGTTGACTCATGTTCAACTTGTGGTCTACTTGGACTCCTAGATCCCTTTCACATGTTGTCTCATTCAGCCAGGTGTCCCCCATCCTATATCTGTGCATTTCATTTTTCCGCCCTACGTGTAGGACCTTACATTTCTCTGTGTTAAATTTCATTTTGTTAGCTTTGGCCCAGCTTTCTAGTCTATTCAGGTCATTTTGAATTTTGATCCTGTCCTTTGGGGTATTAGCTACTCCTCCCAATTTGGTGTCATCTGCAAATTTGATAACTAGGCTCTCAATACTGTCATCCAAGTCATTAATAAAGATGTTGAATAGCACTGGGCCCAGGACAGAACCCTGTGGGACCCCACTGGTCACTTCTTTCCAGGATGAAAAGGCACCATTGTTGAGCACTCTTTGGGTTCGGTCAGTCAACCAGTTACAAATCCATGTAACGGTTACCTTGTCTAGTCCACATTTTACAAGCTTGTTTGCAAGAATGTCATGGGGAACCTTGTCAAATGCCTTACTGAAGTCAAGATATACTATATCCACAGCATTCCCTTCATCTACCAAGCTAGTAATTTTATCAAAAAAAAAAGAGATCAGATTTGTCTGGCATGACTTGTTTCTCTGAAACCCATGTTGGCTTTTTGTGATTATGGAATTATCTTCCAGATATTCACAGACTCTCTGCTTAATGATCTTCTCCAGAATCTTTCCTGGTATTGATGTCAGACTAACTGGACGATAATTGTTGGGATCCTCTTTTTTCCCCTTTTTGAAGATTGGGACAACATTTGCCCTCCTCCAGTCTGCAGGGACTTCTCCTGTTCTCCAGGAGTTCTCAAAGATGATTGCCATTGGTTCCGATATTACATTTGCCAGTTCTTTCAATACTCTAGGATGTAGTTCATCTGGTCCTGGAGACTTATATTCATTTAGATTAACCAGGTATTCCTGTACTGTCTCTTTACTTATTCTGTGCTGATATTCCCCTATTCTGTCCTCTGCCCCACATCCTTAGATTGGGCACCCTTTGCCTTTCCTGAGAAGACTGAAGCAAAGAAGGTGTTGAGCAATTCTGCCTTTTCTCTGTCTCCTGTGAGCATTTTGCCATCTTCTCCACGCAGCTCCATCTTCTCAATGGAGCTGGTTCTGCATCTCTCCCTCCATGGCCAAATGGTACCAGATGAACTGGAGGGAGGACTCTACTTCTTAGGATTCTTGCCTCATCCCAATCCTTTACAGCTGATAGGGCTCCACATGGATAACTGTGCATACTTTATACATATTTTTAATGTAATCTTTTTGCATACATCTTCCCCATTCACTAGAGTACATTTATACATATTTTTTCAAATATACACATTTTCAATCCAGCACATTTTCCCACTGTACGTGTAAGTTTGCGCACATTTTCTTTTTGTGAATTTGATATACTTCATTATCCCATTGCTACTTTTGGATATAATTTAAAGACATTGCAACACTCCTTATTTCTGTTTCTAATCAATCCTGATATTATCTACATATTTTCTTGATACATTTGTTTGTATTTTGGTGATCCTAGAGTATAACAGACAAACTGATGATGTACATATGTTTGATATATTCATGATGGAACTCTGGTTCATTCTCATCTTCTGCCTTCAGATGAATCAATTCCCTGATGTGAAAAGGTTGATTGGTTCCATAATATGGTAAGGATTATTTTTATTCAGATTTTCATTTTACTAGACAACTTCTGAATACTTGTAAAGATCTTTCTGTTTTGCTAAAGACCAGAACCACAGCCTTTCCATTTATGTTGAACAGTAGGATAAGGCTTTGCAAGATGATGAGCTTCAAATAATTGCAGTGGCAAAGGAGAGAAAATGGTTATCTTGTTGCTGAAGCAAAATCTATGCATTGTGATGCAGAAGCTCAGAAAAGCAGGGCCATTTTCTAATTTTTTTTTTTAAAAAAAATACCCCTCACCCCAGAAATAGCCACTTTATAATGTTGATCAGATAATTTTTCCTTCTTTCAAAGGCTCATTGTAGTCACAGGACATTGTTCAGAGGAAATAGAAACAAATTTTCAGGAGTTTCATAATGTATTTCAAGAATATAAGAAACAAAATGGAAAAGAGCATATGTATTCAGGAAATATCTATCTATCTATCTATCTATCTATCTATCTATCTATGAAAATGACCATGAAATATAGAAGATAATTTTATGAATTTTATGTTTGTTTCATATTTGCTAAAGCTGGTAATAATGCCCTCTTATGGATGCTTAGCATATCACATTCCTGCAGTTACTGATCTGCTGGAATAAATGAGAAAATAAGTCAAAGAAGAACTGGTGCACTGCTATTTGGGAGAAGGGAAGCAATGTCTAGAAATCTGCTATTAAGTTTCCAAATTCAGTGAAAATCAATTATCCAAAAGAGTCTATTTTTCTTATCTTAGATCTAAGATAAGTTAACTGAACTATATTCAAGGAATAAAAAGTTCCTGTCCCCTCCACCACCTGCTCTTCAACTGAAATGCCTCTGTGAAGGCTTAGGTGACAGTGGTGAGACACTGCAGGGCTGAAGGGAAGGAAACAGCAAACATTCCTTATATAAAGTTGTTCAGCCTAACCTCCTTTAGGATCCAAAACTCATTAGGGACTATTCCCACAGCACCCAACACATCCCATCCCATATTGTTCAAGAGTGCTCCACCAGAGATATTTCGGGGCGGGGAGTGCAGGTGGGAGCAGTGGGAGAAGGTTGTAGAAAACATTCTTCTGTGAGCTGTTTAAAATGCATTATTTGATAAACTAAGTAAATATATTTAGTTCTGTAAGATCCTTGTCTTACAGCACTAGGAAAAAAAACAGTGCTGAGGAGGAGACTTGGGACAATTATCTAGGGCATTTACCAAAGAACAAGGGGGAGGATGAGTAGCAGGAGCAGTAACAACAGCGACAACAAAATGTGGGAAATTACTTGTACAAAGAATGAATGCAATTCCATGTATTCATTGAATACAAGCCATCCACAAGTGAGTGGTGGTAAAATGATACTTGAGGACTTATATTTATGTCAATTCTTCTTAAAGGTAACATTCCATGATTTGAACAGAAGAGCCACAGTTTAGGAATAAGAGCAGTAACAATGGAATTGATACCTATTTATTTATATTGATCAGAATGTATAGAGGCATCCAGGCATTTTGTCACTACACTTTTTCATAGTCTATATGAATTGCTATTCACATGAACACTGCAGAAATTACTGTCCTCTTCCTCTGAAGAGCTGACCTGTGCTAGGACCATCTGAAAAGGTCTAAACTGTGGGCATCCCAAATTCCTAGAGATAATTTTTCACCTTCTGTTCATATGGCCTAGTTGGGTAAGTCCAGGACATTCAGGTATTATTATTCTTATAACAGTTTTCACTTAAAAGTAATATGTCATTTTGGAACCTTTAATGTTATTAAAATTGAATAAATATCTTACTTGCATAATTTTCTCTCTAATTAAAGTGGATTTCTTTTCATCATTATAATGCTTGATTTGATAGATTCTTCATGGAGAAAGCATGTTATGTTGTTTATGGAAATAATGCTTGTTGTATGTCTGCAAAGCAACAACTGGATTTGTTTTTCACGCTGTCTCAGACATATTGACTGATCCCTCGATGCAGCTAAAGGCCCGGGAAGAAGGGATAAGAAGAGAAACAGATGTGCACCTGTTCCTCCTCATCCCCCACCCTCCTGTCTCTTCACATGTACAAATGTCTCTCCACATGTACACATCCCCCCTAAAATGGCTTCATGTGTCATAGAGGGCACATGTGTCATAGATTCGCTACCATTTGTTCTTAGTTCTTGAACTGAAATAAATCCTATAATTTCTTCCGATGTCTCCTTTATCCACCCCCCCACCACCACCACCACTTTCTCTTCTTTGCTCTTCGTTATCTCCATCGCCTCTTTTTTTTTGGAGCCACAAATCTGACAAAATTATGTGTAAGCCTTTTCAGCCTGTTCACACTTAGACTCAAAATATATTTTCCCCTACACTCCTCTTCAGTTTCTTTACCTATATCCCAATATGTATTCTTTGTCTGAGTAGCATCTATGTTTTAAAATGTTGAAAAATAGCTATAGATGTCTATTGATGTTAAGCCCTTAGTCTTTTTTCCTGGTTGTCCTTATTACAAACTCTTTTGCATTTTTCTTCCTAACTTTTTATCTCTTTTCCCTTCCCTTCATCCACAGTTAGTCTTTATCCATATTGTCTTCCCTTTCCATTGTTTAAAGTCTATATCCTGCTCCTGGGCAGGAAAGATCATGTAGCCATTCACATACAGATAAATGCCAAGTTAAATCTGCAACACTAAAGCCTCCAGGCCAGTAAAGAGTGGATGTGATCTGCTTTTGTGACCCCTTCAGCACTATGTCTGTACTTCATGGTCTTCCACCTATGTTCTTCTTTGTTCCAGACACTAGCGCTGGTATTCGGGTCCCTGATGAGCTTCTCTGATTCCTCTATGCCAAGAGAGTATTTGTCCCCTTCTTTACTTTCTGAAGGGACACCTATTCCCCTCTCCTTACAGTTGTCTCCCTCCCCTCTGAGAAAGTCCGACCAGATGTGCCGCCATTAGTTGCAGGAAAAGTTTGACTCCCCCACCGCCAACAACTGAAACAGCTTCACTGGCTACTCATATGTTTCCAGACATAATTCAAAGTGCTGGTTATGACAGTTAAAGCCTTATATGGCTTGTGTACACACTAGCTGAAATAACTTCTTAAGATCTTTGGGGAAGGCTTTTTCTTCTCCCACCACCATCACAGGCTCATTTGGTGAAGACATGGGACAGAGACTTTTCAGTGGCTAATCCTAGGTGATGGAATTCCCTCCTGAAGAAGGCCTGGTTGCCTCCCACACTTCCTTTTTCCAGGAATTTTTAAAATTTATTTAGGCAGGCCTTTGGCTTCTGATTTATATATTTAAAGTGTACTTTTAATGGGGTGTTTTTATTCCCCCCCCCCGGTTTATATCTCTTTATCTGTTTTATCCTTTTTATCCTAATTGAGTATTATATGGTTTTCACTTTAAAAACAAACAAACAAACTCTGAACAACATTAATAAAATATTTATTTATAACCCACCTCTCCAGTTCAAAGATCTAGGGGGGTATAACTGTTTTGTCCTGTTTTTATCTTAATTGAGTATTATATGGTTTTAACTTTGTTTTTGTTTTTTTTAAAAAAACCAAAAACAAACAAATCCTGAACTATAATTTATTTATTTTTAAAAATTGTATGAATTTTTAAAAGCCAAAAAATAAAATAAAAATAAATCAAAACTGTACTCTGTTTCTAAGATGTTTAAAAGTCACTTTCAATCCTGTTTAGGAAGGTAGGCAGCATATAAATTAATCAAAATATTTATATAAATAACTGACAACTTCAGCATTTTTCTGGTTAGTTGAGCCAAGCAATTGCAGCAGGATCCTGAAGGGTTTCTTTAGCTACCCGTTGCCAATGTGATCCATGATCAGGAGAGCATCACATCATTTCCTAGTGTTCCAATCTATGGTGCCTTGGAAGTCCTCTGGCTGGGGGTCTGCCCGGCTGACAAAGTGGGGTTTGGGGGTGTTACATTGTCACTTATAACTACAATGATGGAGGTACCTCATTATAGTTATGCCAATGGGAGTTAAGTTAGGGATGACTAGTAATAGCAATATCATTTACATTTCTCTACTGCTTTATAGTGAACTAAACACTCTTTAAGTGGTTTACAGTCTTTAATCCAATTGCCCCCAACAGACTGGGTACTCATTTTACCAACCTATGAAAGATGGAAGGCTGAATCAACTTGGAGCCATCTGGGGTCGAACTCATAAGGTTGTGGCTGCAGTACTGACTAAACTGTTTACTATTTATTTTATTATAATATTTATTTCCTTTACTCTCTCTTAAGATCTCAGGTGGTGTGTAATAGAATCACACAGTCACTTTAAAACAGTGTAAATGATAAGATTTTAGAAAGCTAAAAACATATTAGACAAGATTTTAAGATATTAGAAGGCTAAAAACATTTTAAACAATTTAAGAAGTCAAAAGAAGACATAGTAAAACCAATTAAATGGTTTAAAAGAATTTAAGCTGTTTACAATTATACACTGTGGTATAAAGCCTGTTAGGCCCCAACGGCTGTTATAAACAACCATGCTGCCAAAATGCAAAAAGTTTAGGCCCCAATCAGGCCTCTTAGGGGAAGATATTCCATAACTGGAATACACAGCAGAAGAAGACCTCTCCTAGATCTCCTAACAGTTTATTGCCTTTACTGATAGAACATTGAGGAAAGTCAAGTAATCTCAAACATTGAGCTGGCATATTTATGTCTCACTTATATCTATGAGTATATTCTAAATATTAATTAGTCTGAAGGATCCAAGGCTAAGAGAGAAGAATTTGTTGTGCTAAATGCTATGACTACTTTGAGGCTTCCAAGGCAAATACTGAGTTTCAGAGAATATTGCTACATTCTGTGCTCCATTTGATAGTAAGCAGATACTGAGTTGTCATTGAGAAATCTCACCTTTGTTCTGTGCTTCTTCTTCAACATGATGCATTATTCCTCACTGATGTTTTGATTTAGCTTCCTTACCTGCTTTGCACCTTGAGTCCTTCAAGAATATTATTTTACTTATGACAAGACATCCTGACAAAAATAAATTAAGAAATGGCTCTGAATTAATGAGTAGTTCAACAGGCTCCAGATTGTGTGAACGGGTGTGGGTCAACTGACAGATTATAAGAAGTTGAATAATCTGTGGGTTAATACTGAAATCCATTCATCATGTGACAACATGAAAATCTGTCATAATTTTGTTTCATTTCTCAGAATCCATCTTTATCTGTTCATTTTTATTAATTAGGTTGTGAGACTTTGGGCTGCATCCAACAGTAGAATGGCAAGATTGAGTAAAATTGTAGGAGGACAATTTCCCCCTCCCTGGCTATGAGGGTCTGGGAAATCCTCTGGAGCTGGTTTTCAGTCAGTGTGGGGAACAGTATCAGGGAAAGAAAGACAGTTCAACCACCAGATTTTGTTAATGTCATTAACATAGAGAAAGTAATACTGGTATAACTTTACAAAATTCAACAGAACAAATAAGGCTTATGACTTGTCAACATTCCTTAGCAAAACATGTGATGCACACATATATTTATATATTTATTTGTGTATAGTTTGGAAAAGAGAAAGAAAATAATATATCCATAATTGTAGTTCTTGATCATAATGATGAGAAGCTAAAAAAACAGGTTTGCACTTCAACAATTTGCACTGGCAGACCATGAATTGGATAAATCTGGCAAGAATCCTCTTGGGGAGTTATAAATGCATAAAACTGATATATGACGATGCAGTGGATCCCAGCATGACACCCTCTCTCAAAGGGAAGCAGCTGACTGATGTTCTCCTCCCTTCCTGTGAGTAACCCCCATTGCAACAGACAGAAGGGGAGTTCCTTTCACAATTGCCCCATGTGCCAGAGATCACTTATGCAAGGGATGGGTGGGTGGGAATATCAGCTGCTTCCTGAACATCATCAGAATAGTTTCCTATCACAGTGGTAAGTCAGAATTGGGGAGCCTTCATGGTCCCTACATGTCTCCTAAATTGAAGTCTACATAGAGATTGTGAATACCTTACAAATGTGTAACTCTAGGTTATACATTCACTAATTGGCTTGTGACCAAAATTATAAAAATCAGTTAATGATGTTTTTCTCCCCATCCCTACTTACTAAATAATCTATGCAACTGTGTGGGTCACATGGTTGTCTGTCATGGCTTGCTTGGTAGAGAAGGACATTTTAATACACAGAAGCAGGCATAGTTGAAGGAAGCCCATTGATATTCCCATGGTAAGATCTACAGTGGCTCATGTATAACATGTTCCTTGATCCTGTATTTCTTTCTCCATGTAGTTTCATCCAGGATATTGATACTTAGAAAAGACATTCATGTTTAAAATCTTCATGATCATGATCATGATCATCATTATCTCTACCATGTTTTCTCCAAAATTTGTTCCAAAATTATCCTACATAGTCTTTTCCATTTCTGTATATACTTAGCTTTTTGAAAGCTTCAGGGATCAATGCCACCAATGCATTATAACTTAAGTAGCCTTTTGTGTAGAAAATTCCATTATTATTATATTATTATTATTTTGGAAGCCATATACGAACTTGTGACAGTATAAATCCCAAATTAAGAAGATTCTCATTAGTCCACGGTTCTTCTCATTGGGGTTTCCTGACACTTGAGAAATGTAATTTTCACTATTTTTCAAGTATTTTCACATATTCTTTCCATCCCAATCACAATCATTTGTGATTTGCATATGTGAAACAACCATCCTAGATCACTACTGACAGAAGGTTTGCCTCTCTACTTTCATCTTGGAACCCATACTTTTAAATGACTGCACTTATCCATAAAGGTGGGTCATTGAGAGCAGAGATCCTCCTTGTCTGTATAGGTCAGACTTTTCCAGAAAGACTAAATTGGGAAAATGAATATGTTTGTTCTGAATAGAAATATCCATTCAGCAATGTTCTTCAGCAGTATATTATCATACATATTAATAAATAAGAGGACTCTGATCATTACTTATTATAATTATAATCCCACAATATCTGTAGTACTGTGTGTACATGTAAGCATGCTCAGAACACTGTAGAATTTACGCTTACAAGTGTGGACATGCATTGAGTAGAAATTCAAATCTTGTAAACCTGAAATATGAAAGAAATCTTTGATGAAATGAAATTGCTTCTGAATAATACCTGGGGTAGTATATCCTAGTTTTCACATGCATTATTCACAATGCTATCTCGTTTCCTTCAAGGTGAGTGAATTAGGAGTGATCTCCTTGCTAGAAAATAATAGCAACATATTACTGGTATTGACAGAGACCACAGAACAAAAAGCTTTATAAAAACTATGTATGTAATATCTCAGCTCTCCTTCACAAAACTCAAAGTAATATACGTCTGGGTTTCAAGGAGTCCACCTCTCCAGGCACTGGCCATCTCTTTAAAGTTGCAGATGGAACTACAAGTGCCTTGAGATCAATTTTAGGGCTTTAAAAAACTCATCAGCTCTACATATGTTTTTATCTTATATATCTTGTAGATCTACCAACAACAAATCACTGACCAATGTACCTGCATTTTTCACTCCATTCTTTCTGTGTATGTATAATGGTGGAACAGCTATGTTCATAGCTCTCTTATCTAGGATTCTATGGTCCATTCACACTACATAATTGCAGTGCTATTATTCCACTTTAATTTCCATAGTTCTATGGAATCATGGGACTGGGAGTTAGGTAAGGTAGTAAAGTGCTCTGGTTTAAAATTCTAAATGCTTAATACTTTTCATTTAATAAATGTTCAAATCTGTTACAATAAAAAACTGATACAATTAAGCTGACAGCTAAAAAGTAGCAGTGTGGAATCCTATATGAAACTTATGTACTATGTACGACTCTAACTATGGTGCCACAAAGTGAATTCCAGCTGAACCCACCGCCATCCCTACTTACCAGGCAACAGCAACTGCAGTGAATGGGGATCCATTCACCTGTTGCTCAGGAAGTGACTGGCTGCTGTTTCCTTGATCTCCTGTGAGCAGTCTCTAGCATGACAGCATTCTGGAAAGCAAAAGGGATGGAGGGAGACAGCATTCTGGAAGGCAAAAGGGATGGAGAGAATAGTCAAAGTGGCATAGAGGGAACAAGGCAAACAGTGAAAGGACCCAAGAGTAGGAAGCAAAAAAAACATGCAAAAGCAGCAAGTAAAGAGGACACATGGTCTTAGATGTCTCTACACTAATGCACAAAGTATGGGAAATAAGCAGGATGAACTTGAACTCTTAGCACAACAAGGGAAATATGATATAATAGGCATCACTGAAACCTGGTGGGATGAGTCTCATGATTGGAATGTAGAAATAGAGGGATATAACCTTTTTAAGAGAAACAGGCCAAACAGGAAAGGAGGAGGAATAGCATTATATGTCAGGGATATTTACACCAGTGAAGAGATCCAGGAAGTCAATACTGGAAGTCAGGTGGAGAGCATCTGGATAAAAATTAAAGGAGAGGGAAATAACAGGGATGTTACTGTGGGAGTCTGCTACAGACCCCCAACTCAGGCAGAGGAATTGGATGATGCCTTTCTAGAACAGATGACAACACACCCAGAAAGGAGAGATGTAGTAGTGATGGGGGACTTCAACTATCCGGATATTTGCTGGATGTCAAACTCAGCCAAATCCTCAAGGTCTAGCAAAATCCTCACTTGCCTGGAAGACAATTTCATTGTCCAAAAGGTGGAAGAAGCAACAAGGGGATCAGCCATCTTAGATCTTATCTTAACCAACAGGGAAGACCTAGTTGATGGGGTGCAAGTGGTGGGATCCTTAGGTGGAAGTGACCATGTCCTCCTGGAGTTTGCTATACAGTGGAAAGATGAAGCTAGGCATAGTCAGACACGAATTCTAGACTTTAGGAGAGCTGATTTCAATAAACTTAGAGAAATACTGGGGGTGATCCCATGGTCAAGAATACTAAAAGAGAAGGGAGTTCAAGATGGATGGGAGTTCCTCAAAAGGGAGATACTGAAAGCACAATTTCAGACAGTCCCAATGAGGAAGAAAAATGGGAGATGTCTCAAGAAACCGGTATGGATGACTAAGGAACTTACAACTGAGCTAAGTTTTAAACGGAACATGTATAAAAAATGGAAAAATGGGGAAATCACCAAAGAGGAATTCAAACAAATACCCAGCACATGTAGGGATAAAGTCAGAAAAGCTAAAGCGCAAAATGAACTCAGGCTTGCTAGAGAGGTTAAGAACAATAAAAAGGGCTTTTTTGGATATGTCCGCAGCAAAAGGAAGAAGAAGGAAATGGTAGGACCACTGCGTGCAGAAGATGGCAAAATACTAACAGGGGACAGAGAAAAGGCAGAATTACTCAACACCTTCTTTGCTTCAGTCTTCTCAGAAAAGGCAAAAGGTGCTCAACCTGAGGACAGTGAAGAAGGGGACAGAGTGGGGGAATTTCAGCACAGAATAAGTAAAGAGACAGTACAGGAATACCTGGTTACTCTAAATGAATACAAATCTCCAGGACCAGATGAACTACATCCAAGGGTATTAAAAGAACTGGCAAAGGTGATATCGGAGCCATTGGCAATTATCTTTGAGAACTCCTGGAGAACAGGAGAAGTCCCAGAAGACTGGAGGAGGGCAAATGTTGTCCCCATCTTCAAAAAGGGAAAAAAAAGAGGATCCCAAAAATTATCATCCAGTTAGTCTGACATCAATACCAGGAAAGATTCTAGAGCAGATCATTAAGCAGAGAGTCTGTGAACATTTAGAAGCCAATGCCATAATCACAAAAAGCCAACATGGGTTTCAGAGAAAGAAGTCATGCCAAACGAACCTGATCTCTTTTTTTGATAAAATTACCAGCTTGGTAGATGAAGGGAATGCTGTGGATATAGTATATCTTGACTTCAGTAAGGCCTTTGACAAGGTTCCCCATGACATTCTTGCAAATAAGCTTGCAAAATGTGGGATAGACAAGTTAACTGTTACATGGATTTGTAATTAGTTGAGTGGCCGAACTCAAAGGGTGCTCAACAATGGCTCCTTTTCATCCTGGAGAGAAGTGACCAGTGGGGTCCCACAGGTTTCTGTCCTGGGCCCAGTGCTGTTCAACATCTTTATTAATGATTTGGATGACAGAATTGGGAGCATACTTATCAAATTTGCAGATGACACTAAACTAGGAGGAGTAGGTAATGCCCCAGAGGACAGGATCAAAATTCAAAATGACCTGAATAGACTAGAAAGGTGGGCCAATGCTAACAAGATGAAATTCAACACAGAGAAATGTAAGGTTCTGCACTTAGGGAGGAAAATGAAATGCACAGATATAAAATGGGGGACACCTGGCTGAATGAGACCACATGTGAAAGGGATCTAGGAGTCCAAGTAGACCATAAGCTGAACATGAGTCAACAGTGCGATGCGGCAGCTAAAAAGGCCAATGCAATTTTAGGCTGCCTCAATAGAAGTATAGTGTCTAGATCAAGGGAAGTAATAGTGCCACTCTATTCTGCTTTGGTCAGGCCCCACCTGGAATACTGTGTCCAGTTCTGGGCACCACAATTCAAAAAAGATGTGGAGAAACTGGAGTGGGTCCAAAGGAGGGCAACTAAGATGGTGAAGGGACTGGAAACCATGCTCTATGAGGAACGCCTTAGGGAACTGGGTACATGGGGTTAACAAATGCACAGTGGACCCTTGATATCTGCTGGGATTTGGTTCCAGGACGCATGGATACCAAATTTTGTGGATGCTCAAGTCTCATTATATACAATGACTTAGTAAAATGGTGTCCCTTATATAAAAGATTTTCTTTTTGGAATTTATGTTTTAAAAATATTTTCAGTGTATGGATGGTTGAATGCATGGATGCAGAATCTGTGAATATAGAGGGCTTACTGTTTAACAGTTATGAGTCATAACTCCAGGTAACACGCTAATAACTGGGATGCAGGATTCCAGCCATCAAATAGCATAAAATATAGGTATTATAGGGTTAGATTCTACCAGCAGTTTTTGTTCCATTTCTGATATGTAGCCCAAACTGAGACCTTTATCCAAAGTGGTTTTAATAATTTGAGCAACAACCAGTATGGACTTTGTAAAACCAAGACAGCATCAGTTTGCAAACCTTTCCAGGCCACTGAATGGTTCATGCCTGAATCCTGTGATAGCCCTCTGGATATCAGAGCTGTTGGAGCTGTCCAAAACCTCATGTGATCATCTTTGCTAATTACCTATCTTAACTGATCCTGACATTGCAAGTGTATCTCTGTTGCTTGTTCAGTTGAGGTTCTGAACTGAAACTAGCACTTCGGCATGTTCCCCACTTTCCCAGCACCTTTTCTGAGATCACTTTTAAGGAGAGGAGAGAGATATCTGGCTCATGGGGATCCAAGCATCCTTGAACAGCAAGCATGTGCCAGACACTGCATCCTGCCAAGACCAATATGTTCAGCTTGGAAATCATCCCAGAAGCAGAATGTAAAGGACAAATTGGGCATGAACTGCAACTGTGACAACTCAGAGACAGGTCTTACAGACTTAGGGTCAAAATATCATAAGTCTTCTGGGACACTAGTAGATTGTGTATGATAAATCAGGCAGTTGATTGTATGGTTGTGCTTTTCTTCAGATTTTATCCTGATATCAATGCACTTGGTTGTGTTATTTCTTTAATTTGAACTGTGAAGCATTTTCTTAGATGCACACATTGTCTTCTCAGGATTCCTGAGCTATGCAAAAGATAATATGGCTGATTCATATATAGTTAGAATGTGGTGTTATTGTCTATCATTCTTAACAACAATGACTTCACCAAGAGGCCTTAGAAATATAATGATGAAATAAATAAAAAGAAGGAAATATAAAAAAGAGTGTACTCTGAACTCAGCACTTCACTCTTATAGAATGGCACAACACATGATCTGTATGTAAAAGATACCAGATCTTAATTCTAGTAGCTTTGGGTATGGCTGGAAAAGTGTGGCTACTAGTGATAGTAGTACAATAGTGACTTAAAATGAACTGTTTAGAAATATGACTAGTACAATGTTGCTTTCTATAGTCTCCCAAAGGAGAACACAAGGGAGAACTTGGAAATGCCACATTTTAGTCTATAACTCACAGAATCCCCAATGCTGGCCATGATGTCTAGGACATTTCTGGACCATTAGAAATCCAGAAAATAACTTTTTTGAACACTGTACAGGGGTTACATCTTTCTTTCTTTCTTTCTTTCTTTCTTTCTTTCTTTCTTTCTTTTAATAATATCAAAAATGGAAATTGATGTTCTGTTGTGCATATTGTGCATATTAAGGGAGCCATAGTGGCACAGTGGTTAAATGCTGATACTATAGCAATTCACAACCACAAGATTGTGATTTTGATCCCAGGGACTTCAAGGTCCACTCAGCCTTGCATCCTTCTGTAGGTTAATAAAATGAGTACCCAGCTTATTGAGGGAAATTAGCTTACACATTGCAAACTGCTTAGGGAGTGCTTAAGTGCACTGACAAGTGGTATAGAAATGTACTTGCTATTGCTATATTGTACAAGATGCACAACATCTTGATTGTGCAATTGTACAACTGATTTCCTGCTGTGTGTCTTGTATAAGATGCACAATGTTCTACTGTGCATAAACCAGAAACTGGAGAGACTGACAAGCACAAAAACAAAGCTTGCCTTGTCATAGACCTCATACTGTGACTGTTATTACATTTAGCAAGAGTTTCTAATTACATTTCTACAGAATGCACTTCCCATTGAAAAAGTACTATATAGTCCTCCACTTTCGTAGAAAATAACAGTTTTGACATAGATTCCTATGCCAAATTTCAGAGGGGCATTATTTTATCATGCTCTGTTAATCTTTGCTCTTTACATTTTCTTCTGAACAAATAATGAAAAATGTATTGGCAGTCCTTGTTAAAGTATACTCAGTGAAACAGTGGGATCTACATAAGTGTTGACTCAAAATTCAACAGCTGACTCATTGCATCTATTTAAGTTGAGATAAATAAAACATATACTGTGCTTTAATACAGTAAAATAAAACACTGTGTTTTAATACTGTTAAAAAAAAAACATATAGTAGCCACACTACTTGATAATGGAGAAGAGGTATCCTAAAGGGTCCCTAATAGATAGAATTATGGACTGCTTTGCAAGCACAATGAGAGAATTATAGAACTGCTTTGGTGAACAGATATGCAGTCCTAATTAACCTATTGGTTGATCCCAGATGAATCAACTGTTAAATAGTGCATCTAGTCCTAGATGAATCACATTTATTCAATGAAGATTTTAAGGGGGACTGAAGATAGGATTTAGGCTAGTAGGCCTACCATGGAATTTTTTTAGATATGCCAAATTTTGTAGAAGATGAATTTTACAGGGATTGCACTGTATGAAAGGGGGGGGGGTAATTTGTTTTAATTTGGACATTTTTTGGCTAAGGTAGTATGTATGGGGGGGGGGGCAGAAACACACACACACACACACACACACCACTTACAGCCTAAACCTTTATTTCAATAAAGCCTTCATCCAAGCCTAAATCTTTATTCAGTACAGAAATAGCCTGGTTATGTGTCACCTAGCTTCCTCCAGATGGTGGGAAGCATTTGCCTGCCAATGGTGTTGTCTCTTGAGATGAAGAAGAAATAAATGAATGACAGAATGATGACACAGACTTCCTTTCTAACCAACTGGTCTGTATTTAGTAGTGACAGTGAGAAAGGCTTAACCATCTTCTAACTAATTTATAACCTCAATGGTTATGTACAGAGATAGCCATGGCTACTTAATCTCAATAGAACCAGTCCTTGATTGATAATTAAGGTTTTTTATTGTCTTTTATGAAGAAATGGCGATTTACTAATTTACTACTTCATGAACTAGATTAGTGCCAATCAAAAGTAATCAGATGAAAAACAGGCAAAAATGATTGGTTTATTTGTTGTTTTTGAAATCGGAATGTTCCCCATATTTTTTAAAAGCACCACATTTAATTCTACACTTCAAGAGTTTAAAAAATGTTTTCCATTGTGTGTGTGTGTGCTCGCACACACCTTCAATTCACGTGTCAACTTTCAATGACCTCCTTAAACAGTTAGAAAAGAGCAAAGGATCTCACTGAAGTGGATAATTAATTAAGTACCACAATCTCTCTCTCAATTGTTCAGTGTTAAAATACAATTCCTCTAATGTGCCCTTCAAAGAGAGTCTGTTGCTTTTTTTTTTTAATTGTAAAAATCTTATTTTGAAATCTTCACAGAGATGTGACCTTGCCTAAACCTGTATGTACCAGAGCCTGCATTTCCCTGGTGTAGGGGTTTTCAGAGAATGTGCCCTGACTGAGGCCATTTGTGGACACTCTATATGAAGAGGGGGAAGTGCATGTTTTGAGTTTTGCTGCTTAGCAATAAAGAATGACAAATAATGATCATCAGTTCAGAAATATGACAGCTGTGTTTAGAAGCTGTGAAATTATTATCAGAACAGTGTGTAAGAACTCAATAAATGTTGCTTGAACAATATGCCAAAGGGGGAGAAAAAGCATTTTTGTTTCACAAAGGCACATCCTAGATCTGATGCCTAATATGTTCAAATTGCAAAAAAATAAAAAATAAAAATAAAAATAAAAATAAATTTAAAAAAAGGTACATAGAAGAGTGGTAGGACAAAGTATGTGGGGATACAGAAATCAGAGACCCCAAAATGCCATAAAGGTAAAGGAGATGCACTTTTAATGATGTGACACAGTAGGAAAAGATTGGCCATCTCTCTTTATATCCTTATTGTTCAATTTGACAAGTGATTGATCAATAATGTTTGTGATATTTTTCTGATCTAAAGGAATCCTGGCCTACCAAAATCCACACAAGCAAATGTATCAAGGATGCATGGCCATCTATTGGGGATGCTTTGATTGGGAGTTCCTGCATGGCAGGGGGTTGGACTGGATGGCCCTTGTGGTCTCTTCCAGCTCTATAATTCTATGATTCTAAGTGGCAGACCTACTGTTATATAAAATTCAGATGCAAATTAGAATACAAAGCCTTCACCTGTTTGCCTCTCCTTACAGAAGAAGCCTTGCTTGAAATCAGAGAAGCCTGCTTTGGAAGAACTTCAACAAGAATGGAAGTTCAGTCTTATTTCACTCCTTAGATCTTCTCAATCAGGCTTCCATTTCTTTTTTGCTTGATATTTTGTATGTCATATTTAACAAATTCACTTCTGGAATTAATTTGAAGTTTTTAAAGATCTTACATTTGTGTAAATGAACATTTTTCCAAAATTCCTTCATTTTTTTAACAATGCCATCATATGTGGATCCAAGATCCTTTTGAGGTTTCACGTTTCCAGCAGTTATAATTGTTGTTTTTATATATTTTTGCTATTTTTTCTGGCATTAGGTGCCAACGATAAGCCATTTTTAGGTAATTTTCGTGGATGCTTTGACATTTCATGAACTGAAAAGTTTGTAATATCACTAAATGCCAACTTTGCAATTCCAGAGGTTGCACCTACAGGATCATGAAATGTTTTATGACATCTCATTCTAGTTTTCTTTCTAATAACAGTTTGTAGTTTTGAAATTGTTTTTTCTTTGCTTTCTTCTAATATTTTGTCCACTTCATTTTGTTTGATTTTGTAGCCTTCTTCCTTTAGATCCTTTTTGAACCTATCTTGCAGCTGTATTAGTAGGAACCAATAATGTATAATATCTAAATTTTCTATTTCTTGTATTGGTTTTAGTTCTTATTGGTTCTGAGTATTTTTCTTAATTATATCTTTGTATCTCAGACAATCATTTCCTTTGCTTCCAAAGAAGGCTTCCTGTGGAAAGACACATCATGGTATTTCTCTATAAAATACATTTTTGGTCTCTTCTTATGTTTTCAAGAAGGCTTTATGGACAAAGTGGTGGGTGAAATTTTTGTGAATGTTTGTTTTTTTATTCCACATATAAGCGTGCCAACCAAAACAGAGATTAAATCCTTCTAGATTCAGCATTTTTTTGTTGTTGTTCTTTAGTTTAATCCTGTCTACAACGTATGAACGAACTTTAGCTTGATAATATGTCTTTAAATCAGGGAGGTGGCATCCACCATTGTGTCTGGAGTCTATCAATGTTTTCCGCCTCACACAAGGCTTTTTCCCTTCCCAAAGAAACTTTTTAAATTCTACATTCCTTGTAGTGAAAGGTTTTTTGTTCACTAATCTATTTGTTCGTTCATCCTCTTCTTTCCATTGACAGTTGGTAAATAGAAAATTAAACATAGGGAATATACACATTTTTATGACAGCGACTTTTCCTGTGAATGATAATTTTAGTTTTGTCCATTTCTCTATTTCTTTTTTCTCTTTTTTTCCTCTGTTTAATATTCTTCTACGTAACATTATAATTATTGTCTAATAGATCTGTGTTCTTTTTTGATGTCCATATTCCTAAATATTTGACTTTCTTTTCTAGTTTGAATTGCATAATTTTTTTGTAATCTGTCTTCTTTTTCCTCCTTTTTGTAATGTTTCTTGTCAGGATTGTGGGGTTTTCCTTATTGATTTTAATTCTAGAGATAGTTCCAAATTGTTGTAGTGTTTCTAACAGGGAGTTTATATATATATTTCCCCCAAGGGATTTTCTAAGAATATGGACAGATCATTTGCAGAAGAAGAAGAAGAAGAAGAAGAAGAAGAAGAAGAAGAAGAAGAAGAAGAGGAGGAGGAGGAGGAGGAGGAGGAGGAGGAGGAGGAGGAGGATTTATTTCTATTCTGCTTTTTCTGGGTGGGGAATCAAAAGCGTAAGCTTTTATAGTTTTTAATTTGAGGTCCTCTGATTTTTGGATTGTCTCTTATGTTGCTGATTAAGATTTCTATTGGAACTATATAGAACAATGGTGATTAGGGACAACCTCGGTGCATTCTTTTTTTTGAATACTTACCATTTATAATTAAATGTCCTGATTGTTCTTTATTTATGCTTTTGATCCAGCCTAGAAATTAGTGTGATCTAGGTTCCAATTGGAACTAGACTCCTTGTATGTTGTCTCACTTGAAACCGTCAAGTGATAAACCGTCAAGTGTGATAAACAGCATCACCAATTTCTTATCATTGTTCTTTTCATATTATTATATTAGGTTGTGGATGGTTCTTATATTTTCTTTCAAGTGTCTAGAAGGGAGAAAACTAGTTTGTTATTCCCAAATCATATCTTTAATGATATGTTTAAATCTTTTAGTTAGTATAATTGTAAATATTTTATAATCGATGTTGAGTAATGATATTGGTCTATAATGGTTTAACATTTCTAAAAGAATTGGATTATGATCCAAATCTATCTTGGGTAAAATTTTCATTTCATTAGTTTTGGGGAGCAATATGTTGTTTACAAAGAACATGTCAGTCCTTGATGATGAGCCATATTTAATTGAATGAAAATTATATCTCTGTGTATCATCTTAAAGTTGGGTCCTGAATCTTTCAGTTTGAATTTATCTGTTAGGTTCAAAAAGGAATTTGGGAGTTTACTTTGATTTTTATGGGGTTTTTAAACTGAAGTTCTATCTTTTATAGGCTCCATAACAGCATTGTCTCCCATTATTAAGATATTTCTATTTTCTTGTTTTTCTGTTTCATCATCATTGTTTTTCTATTCCATCTCTTCTTTCTCTTTTTCCATAAGAGCATAAAATTTGCAGAGCATCTTTCCATATGAAGATACATGAAAAATTCTTCTTTTTATTTTCCAAAAAGATGAATCTGTGTCTGATTGTGCAAACATATTCATGAGTAAACCTCCTTTTATACATTTTACAAAGAAGATTAAACTTGTTTCTTTTCTCTGTTAGAACCTGTGAGTGGGTGGATGTGGGGTTGGTTGTTGTTTAGCTTTTTATTTGCTGATCATTATTTCATTTGAGTGATCTGCCACTATCTCTCACATTTCCCAATAAAAGGCAGAATAAGTAAAATAATTAATGAATCAATAGGTAACTCACTGTAACAGTATTTTTCAGGTTTGAGTGAATGAGATTTTCAAACATAAACTGTAGTAAAGAAATTCAACAAAATCATATAGAATGTGTGTAAGGACTGACACACAGGACGGTTTTGCACAGTGCAGCACAAGGGGCTTTGTAGTGTGAAGCTTAATCCTTTGCATCTCAGGTAGGGCTGGGAAAGATTCTGTTTAGAAAACCTAAATAACCAGTGCCAGCAACTGTAAAAATATGGAGCATAGATGGATCAATGCTCTGATTTAGTATAAGGCAGCATCTTGTGCATATGCAAAGGGGGTTTAATCAACCCCTTTGTATATCCATACACAAAGGGGTTTGCTATGCTGTAAATTTCTGCAGCAACTTTCTAATTCTAATTTTGTAACTTCTTTAATCCTTCAAAGAACCCTGGAACGAATTCATTCCCCTATATGGTATGACATGCAGTTTTGAAATACCTTCAACTGAACTGAAAAATTGTTATTTAACTTATTTTTAGCAATGGTTGGGTCGAACTGCAATGTAAATTTTCCAAAAGCACACACTTCAGATGTAGAGATTCTTCCTTATAAATCAGTCCTCCCAACTCATGAAATTCTCTTAGCTGTTGTCATTGTTATTTTCCCCAGAATGCCTCCTAGTTAATCAATATTATTGTGTGCTAGAGTGTACAGTTTAAGTTCAGAGTTGTTCTTAGCCTTACTAATGAGAAAATATTTTGTTGACTTTTTATTCAGTATAAAACACCATCAATAAATGGCATTCCATTAAATGAGGCTATAAAATGTTGGTGGTCTGTATATAAACAACAAAAGTGTATGTATAATTTAGGTCTTTTTCTCAAAATACACCCATAGCAGGTTATATTCTGAAACTATTTTAGCTTTTGAGCTTTCTTGGCTGCTCTGTCAAATATAGGCCATCACAAGGGCAATCTGTACAGTATTTGGAGAGGACAGTCATAGATTTGAGTCAGCCCATGCAGATAGCTTGAACTATGGAGAAAGTGCTAATCTTTGGAATTTAATTTTGGTCTTGGGCTGTGTGAGAAACAAACAAGTATGATAAAATCTGGAAATGTTTTGATTTTTCCATGTAGATCATCACACTGTTGATCCCGTTGCTGGTATGATTGTCTTACAGAAAATGCAAAAGCAGATTGGCATCAAGGCCAGCAACAGGACTATAAGGTTAAACAATACATTAGACAACTACTGTTAATAAATGATGCAAAGACAGTACTATCAACACAACCACGGAAATGAATTATACAGTGGCTATGGCCAGAAACCTATTGGTTATAATCCCAACAAGAATAGGCCCATTGAATCAATCATTGAATGGTGAGTCAAAATGTAGGAAATGAGTTCAGTGAGTTAACTAACTGGATTCAGACCAGATTTTCATAAATGGGATAGTTTTATGTGTATTATTTCCACTTTTGTAAAATTCCTTGCAGTCATTTTTGATGAAGGATAGTTTATCAGTTATGTTTAATAAAATATAACATGTTTTTGATTTACCTTTGCAAGCTGAAATAGCCACGAACATGCTAATACTCTAGAATTTTTTTCTCCAAAATACCTGAGTTATATTTTTGATTTTTTTTCATGAGTCACTGTTATGTGCAACAGATAAAGATTGCAACAATGTAATAACTTATGAACAGTTAGTCTGACATCAATTCCAGTTAGTCTGACATCAATTCCAGGAAAGATTCTGGAACAGATTATTAAATAGAGAGTCTGCGGATATCTAAAAGATAATTCCATAATTGCAAAAAGCCAACATGGGTTTCAGAGAAACAAGTCATGCCAGACAAATCTGATCTCTCTCTCTCTCTCTCTCTCTCTCTCTCTTTTTAAAATAAAATCACCGGCTTGGTTGAAGGGAATGCTGTGGATATAGTATATCTTGATTTCAGTAAGGCCTTTGACAAGGTTCCCCATGAGATTCTTGCAAACAAGCTTGCAAAATGTGGACTAGACAAGGTAACCGTTACATGGATTTGTAACTGGTTGACTGGCCGCACCCAAAGGGTGCTCAACAATGGTTTCTTTCATCCTGGAGAGAAGTGACCAGTGGGGTGCCACAGGGTTCTGTCCTGGACCCAGTGCTAGTCAATATCTTTATTAATGACTTGGATGACAGTATTGAGGGCATACTTATCAAATTTGCAGATGACACCAAATTAGGAGGAGTAGCTAATACCCCAGAGGACAGGATCAAAATTCGAAATGACCTGAATAGACTAGAAAGCAGAGCCAAAGCTAACAAAATGAAATTCAACACAGAGAAATGTAAGGTTTTGCACTTAGGGAGGAAAAAATGAAATGCACAGATATAGGATGGGGGACACCTGGCTGAATGAGACCACATGTGAAAGGAATCTAGGAGTCCAAGTAGACCACAAGTTGAACATGAGTCAACAGTGCATCAATAGAAGTATAGAGTCTAGATCAAGGGAAGTAATAGTGCCACTCTATTCTGCTTTGGTCAGGCCCCACCTGGAATACTGTCTCCAGTTCTGGGCACCACAATTCAAAAAGGGTGTGGAGAAACTGGAGGATGTCCAAAGGAGGGCGACTAAAATGGTGAAGGGTCTGGAAACTATGCCCTATGAGGAGCGACTTAGGGAGCTGGGGATGTTTAGCCTGGAGAAGAGAAGGTTAAGAGGTGATATGATAGCCTTGTTTAAATACTTGAAGGGATGTCACATTGAGGAGGGAGCAAGCTTGTTTTCTGCTGCTCCGGAGAACAGGACCCGGAATAACGGATGCAAGCTCCAGGAAAAGAGATTCCACTTCAACATTAGGAGTAACTTCCTGACAGTAAGGGCTGTTCGACAGTGGAACACACTCCCTCGGAGTGTGGTGGAGTCTCCTTCCTTGGAGGTCTTTAAGCAGAGGCTGGATGGCCATCTGTTGGGGATGCTTTAATGGAGAGTTCCTGCATGGCAGGGGGTTGGACTGGATGGCCCTTGTGGTCTCTTCTAATGCTATGATTCTATGATTCTATGATTCTATGAACAAATTTTATCAAAATGAAGAACTAGAGCAAATAAGTATCTGACACAGGGTTCACCACTTGCAACATCATCCTTTGAAAAGATAAAAGGTTCCACTAATTGACAACAAGCAGCAAGAGATGGGGGAAGAACTAATCTTATAGGCAAAGGATTCCCTGACCTGGGTATGGCCACAGCAAGAGCTCTTTGTTGTGTTCCCAACAGCCATACCTCCACCAGACACAGAATTAAGATAAAGCTTTCTCCACCTTTTCATAATGGTCTTCCAGAGGTTGTTGGACTACAATTCCTATCATCTCTAGCCTAACAAAGCCAATTAGGAAAGAATTTAGGGAGATGGTCCAACATCTGGAAGGACATACCCTTCCTTGACCTAGGATGAGGGCAGGCTAAGAAGGAGGTGGTCCTTGAAACAGAAGAGGAGGAGGAGGAGGAGGAGGAGGAGGAGGAGGAGGAGGAGGAGAGTCAAAAATTGTGATTTCATTATTCTGCATTTGACAATTGATCTTATAGAATCGGAATGTCACATTTTACTCTCTCTTTCTCTAGGACTCCCCTCCCTCCCTTCCACCAGTTTCTTGTAAGCTGAGGTATATAATAATATTGGCCAGAATCCCCTATGGCCATTAAAAATGTCTCATTACTGTTATATATTAATGATTCCTATGTGGCTCCTAGTTTAGGGCTACATAGGAACCATGGAATCACCCCAGTTCCTACTTACTGGACAGAAACCTCTGCAGTCAGTGATGGTCTGTTCCCCTGTTGATCAGGAAGCAGTTTCCACCTCCCCTCTTGTGTGAGCTATCTCAAGCACAAGGTGAAATTGTGACATAGTGTCCTGGTTCTGCCTGTGGCACCGGAAATTGCTCATGAGATGGGGTGGAAATAGTAGTTAGCTACTTCTTGAGCAACAGAGGGACAGACCCAATCAATCACTGTTGCCAATGAAATACAAATTAGTTACAATGGTGGAACCAATTATTTATTTATTTCAAAAGTATTTGTTGTTATTGTTGTTGTTGTTGTTGTTGTGTGCCTTCAAGTGCTTTCTTACTTATGATGACCCAAAGGCCAATCTATCATGGGATTTTATTGGCTGAGAGTGGGTGACCTTTTCAAGGTCACCCAGTGGGTTTCTGTGGCCAATCAGGAAATCAAACCTGGTTTCCAGAGTCGTAGTCCAGTGCTCAAACCAGTATGCCACACTGATGATGTATTTATATTTCTACCCTGACTATATAAACTATCTCAGGGCAACTTGCAAAAAACATTGAAACAAGTTAAACAATTTAAAACAATAAAATAATCAAATAAACTAAAAATGTATTAAACTGCAGTAATTAAAATGATGTACATTATATTTGGGATGAATTAATGATGCTCAAAGGCTTTGATGAACAGCCAAGTTTTAACTTGGTGCCTAAATGATATGAGTGGTAGTGCCAGCTGGAGAGAGTGTTTTAAAAGTTACAATTTACTCTCTCCAAGGAGACAGTGTTTTACAATTGGGGTGCCACTGCTGAGAAGGTCCTCTCCTGAGTCCCAAGACAGTGTATTGAGATGACTGGTAGGACACAGAGTAGCTATCCACCTCAGATCTTAATCCCTGGGCAGTACCTGAAGGGAGCATATACAGTGGTCCCTCGGTTTACGAATCCCCCGGGGTACGAAAACCCTGGGGTACGAAACCGGTGGGACCACTAACATATCCCCCGGGATACGAAAGATCCCCCGGGATATGAAAAAAACCCACGCGGCCCCTTTAAATCGGGCGCGCGGTCCGTTCAAAATAGCGGTCCCCTGGGAAACGAAAGCTTCCGGGTTACGAAAGGTAATCCGGAACGGATTACCTTCATAACCCGGGGGACCACTGTATGGGGAAAGTCCCAAGTCATTTAGGGCTTTAAATGTTATCAAAAGAAACTTAAATTCAAACTAGAAATGTATTGGCAGCATCTGCAATTATTTTCAGGCTAGCATAATATGATATTCAGTCAGCAGCTGAGCTGCTGCATTTTGCATTAACTGCAGTCTTCTTTAAGGGCAGCTCCATGCAGAGATCATTACAGTAGTTTAAGCAAACAAGTTTACCAGTGCATGGACTGCTGTGCATGAATTAACTCTGTCCCATAAAGGCTGTATCTGATAAACCAGTCAAAGCTGCCACCAAGTACTTCATGACAGGGAGACCACTTGTGCCTCTAGTGTCAAGCCTCATATGTGCTTCTTCATGGGGAGTGCAACCCCAAACAGGGCAGGTTGTTTGCCCAATTCCTGGACCCCAGAAACTACCAGTCCACAGAGCTTCCATTTTACTGGGATTCAGTTTCAGTTTATTGCCCCCTTCCATCTGGCCCATAATAGCATCCAGGCACTGGTCGAGCACCCCACAGTTCCAGCTGACTCTGATGACAGGAAGAAATAGAGCTGCGTTTCATCAGCATATTGATGGTATTCCACTGAAATCCTCTTATGACCTCCTTCAGTGGCTTAATTTAAATATACTGAACAGCATGGAGAATCATATGGAACCCTGCAGCACCCCACCACTTAATCAACATGAGGATGAACAAGAATCCCCAGTGCTACTCTCTGGAACTAGTTCTCTGGATAGGAATGGAGTCACCGTAGAGTAAGTGATGTCAAGACCAATTGTACCCAAATCCACTGAGAGATCAAGGAAGATCAACAGGGTCAATTAGAGCAACTAAGGTTATTTCAATGTCATGCCCTGGCCTGAAACCAAGCTGAAATGGACCTAGATAAAATGTTTCCTCCAAGAATGCCTGAAGTTTACCAGCTACCATACACTCAAGAACCTTGCCCCAAAAGGAGATATTTGCAATGGGGGGAGGGGTAGTCTTCTTTAAGGGAAGGTCCAGAAGGTCCTCTTCAGGTCAGGTCTGGGTACAGAAAGGTCCTCTTCAGGTCAGGGTGCACCAAGACCTCCTTCAAGGTAGCAGATATTTCCTTCTGGCATAGTGAGGCATGTATTACTGCCTGCACCCACCCAGATTTTATCATCTAAGTGCCCATTCCCACTTGTGGAAAAATCCGCATTGGAATTGGGCTGTGCTTCGTTTAGGAAAGCGATTCCAAAAGGCCCCTCGTTCACACTATGAAAAGGGGCCTGGTTTGGAATCGCTTTCTCTGCCGGGAACACTTGTCGTTCCCACTGGGACTGACAGGGAAGGATGACAGCCCATTACCCCCCAATCTTTTTTTTTGGGGGGGGGGAGGGGTGAGGGCATTGATCGCAAATGCAATCTTGTGCACTTGCGAAAGATTGCATTTGCGATCACTGTAAAGGAAATAAAAACCCACACACTAATACCCAGTTCCTTTTGGGGGGGGAGGAATCCTTCCTTCCTTCCTTCTTTCCTTCCTTCCCCCCTTCCTTCCTTCCTCTTCCTTCCAACTCCTCCCTCTCTTCTCTTCTTTTTTTTTGGGGGGGTGGGGTATTGATCGCAAATGCGATCACTGAAAAGGAAAAAAAAACTCACTCTCTCTCTCTCACACACACTCATTCCCTATTCCTTGGGGGGGGGAATCCTTCCTTTCTTCCTTCCTTCCTTTCTTCCTTCCTTTCTTCCTTCTTTGCTTCCTTCTTCCCCCCTCCCTTCCTCTTCCTTCCTTCCCCCCTCCCTTCCTCTTCCTTCCCTCTGCTGCCGTGCCTGCCTCCCTCGTCGCTGCTGCTGCTCCTGGCAGCAGCACATCCTCCTCCTCCTCCTCTGCTGGGCCCATCCTGCTCCCATCAGCCCTGGGAGGAGCACGATGGGCAGCAGGATAGGCCCAGTGGAGGGGGAGGAGGAGGAGGAGGAGGATGCGCTGCTTCCAGGAGGAGTAGCGACGAGGAAGGCAGGCACGGCAGCAGAGGGAAGGAAGAGGAAGGGAGGGGGGAAGGAAGGAAGGAAGGAAGGAAGGGGGAAGAGGGAAGGAAGGAAGGGAGGAAGAGGAAAGGAAGGATTCCCCCCCCCAAGGAATAGGGAATGAGTGTGTGTGTGTGTGTGAGAGAGAGAGAGAGAGAGAGAGAGAGAGAGTTTTTTTTCCTTTTCAGTGATCGCATTTGTGATCAATACCCCACCACTCCCCCCCCAAAAAAAAGAAGAGAAGGGAGGGAGGAGTTGGAAGGAAGAGGAAGGAAGGAAGGAAGGGGGGAAGGAAGGAAGGAAGGAAGGAAGGAAGGAAGGAAGGAAGGATTCCTCCCCCCCCCCCCAAAAAAAGGAACTGGGTATTAGTGTGTGGGGTTTTTTTTTTTCCTTTACAGTGATCGCAAATGCAATCTTTCGCAAGTGCACAAGATTGCATTTGCAATCAATGCCCTCACCCAAATGAAAAAAAAAAGAAGCGATTCTGACCAGCGTTCCCATTTACTGGAAACGCTTCAGAATGGCATTTTCCAAAAAAGACCACTTTAAAACTAGTGTCAGGAAAGCCCGGGTTATTTGCTGTTAACCCGGTCCTTTCCTCCGCTGATCAATCCGATGAGTGTGAACAAGGGTGAACAATCGATTTGAGTGTGAACAAGGGTGGTATAGCCCGCTTCACACTTCGAATCCAAATGTAGTGGGAATGAGGCCTAAGATGGTAATCTTAGATGATATCTTAGATGATATCTTAGATGATATCTAAGATATCATCTAAGACTTGGGATTACATGTGGTGGGCCAAACTGCTTCAAGCATCTTGCCCGCATTTTCAAGCTTCAGTAAATGAAACCAATCCCAGGAACACTGACCAGACTAGAAACAAATAACACATTATTTTTATGAGTTACTTCCACGTTTTTCTTGAAAGCACATTCTTGAACGTTATTTCTGCAATTTAATTCTCAACTAAATGCATTATGCATTGTTGTGTTCTCTTCTGAAATAGTTTATGTCTTTTTAAGGTGAACAATAGAAGATTATTATCATGAAGGCACAATGTGTAATTTGTGCCATACCCTTCTAGGCCTGAATGTTTTGTTACTTAACACTCTTTTCCATCAAGTTGCGCCATCTCATTTGCTTCATCATGAATAATGTGATAGAAAAGCTGATGCTAGATATTCTTTTCTTCTTGTGGTGAGCATAAAATCTAGTTCTATCCACCCAGTCATTCTTCCACTTCACAGGAGATACCTGGTGGTCTGATCAGAGGGCTCGTAGGTTCTGAGACAGCGCTGGACTGAATGGCCCCTGGACCACTTTATTCTTTTTGCTACCAATCCATTCCGCTTCTTCATGCAATCATGTGTGCAGCAAGTCTTTTTGTTTATAGACAGCAGCTCCTCTACCCTATTTCACAAAGAGAATTATATACCAGAAGCACTTTGAAAAGCAGTTTAGAAAACCGCATGGGACACTACTTTTTGTGAAGAATAAACATAAGTACTGTTCCATATGCAGTTTGTTCCTACTTGTCTAGCTTAGATCCCCTCTCTTGTTGCAAACTGACACAACTGGATCAGAATTGTTTTGTTGGTTTGGTAGAGGGTAAGAAATCAGACTAAGTAGCTTCAGTCTACTCGAAGCTATGCATGTAATGCCTTGCAGAAGTAGATCTGGTATTTGATAAGGAAGAGTTGTTACTGGATTTTTTTTCTTTTTACAAGAAAAGCCCACATCTGGATGTTGCAACAGCTCAGCTGATGTTTATATGTTCTGCCCATCACTGTTGACATAACTTTTATCTCAGAATTTGATTTTACAATAAAAAGGATCAGGGTGTATTTTACTTCACATTTTTGTTATCTTTTAAAAATCCACATCAAAGCCGCAGAGAATTTCCAACAAGTTTCTGTTTGCTTAAGAAATGCCTACTCAGAAGGATGTGAATTATTTATTTGTACAGACTACTTTCAAGTTGAGGCCTATGTTAATTTGACCAGATCACTGGCATTGTATGCTTAATTGCCATGTAAATAGCCTACAAGCTGATGTCTTGTAATTAGTAGACTAAATTCTACAAAATTTATGAATAAAATATATTCATCTCAAAGTTTAAAAACAGATATTTTATTAATGAGGAATTTATCATAGTTCTGCAAATTCCCTAGCTTTTTGTTAATTGCATGCCTCTCTTGTGTTTTTGATATGTTTATTTTGTTTTGTGTACATATTTTGTCTTCATTGAACAGAATATGTTGTGGGTGCTGACTCTACTTTTTCTATTCCACAGCTGAGCTCCTTGAGTAATTTGACTGCTGTCTTCCATGGTGTTAACAGGAGTATTTTCTCTAAGAATGTAGATCCCAGCCCAGTCCAGGGTTTAAAGTTAGGGAACCAGAATTTTGACATTAATGCTGAAAGTAAACAAAGTTTGGTTACCAGTCCCAAAAAACACCAAAATCAAGACTCAATACATGCAAATGAACACCATCCAGGGTTAAGGGGGTTTCCCTGCTGACACTGGGTTGCTAATTAATAGACACACATATCCTCCTGCATATCCTCCCTGAGGCCTTGTCATTCAACAAACAGAGCAACACAAAGATTAACATGTAAATCACTTCCTTCTAACCAAATATATATACCCCATACACTTCCATGTAATCATCCTCTGAAGATTCCTGCCACAGATGCAGGTGAAATATCAGGAATAAATTCTTACACAACATGGTCACGTTGCCTGGAAAACTCACACAAAACTATGGATGCTGGCTGTGAAATCCTCTGACTTCACAGAGTTTTGACAGTTTTCTTCATAGTGAAGACCATTTACAGGTCTCAAAAATAACACATATTTTCTGTAGTATTGCCATGTGACATTGGCATGCACAGGAGACAATACACTTTTTCAATAAGCTGTTGGAAATGTACTGTCCTTTCACACCACATAAACATAGCACTATAATTCCACCTTAATAGCAGCTTTCAATGGAGTCCTGGGATTTGGGACTTTAGAAAGAGGCATTTAGAATTCTTGGCCAGGGTGCTGTAGTGCCTCACCAAATTATAAACCCTAGGATTCCATAGGATGTTGCCATGGCAGTCAAAGAGGAATCATAATGCCCAAACTGAGCAGTGTGAAGGGACCTCAGTACTTACTAATATGTTAGGAATATTATATATTTGTCTTGAATTATCACTAGCAGGATCTGTTTCAAGTTTAAATGGTAATGGTTAACAAATAGATGTATTTTATTAATAATAGCTATGTAAAATATCTGCTGCAATTTTGCATGGCTCAGCATAGCATAGTGGATCCACATATGGACCTACACTGGACTGAGCCATATATCCCACCACCACCCAACTTACTGAAAGACTCTGAAACCTCTGATATGTCCATTCAGTGCTTCATGACAAATAGGGAAGATCACCATAGCCAGCCACAAAATGACTACACCAGAACTGACAATCCTAGCACTTCAACAGACCACACGCACACCAAGTGCTTTATCACACTAGGGGGCAAACAGGATTTAAATGAGAGTTAAACAAGAGTTAAACAGAAAATATTCTGTGATAAACATAGGGCATTTCCTGTTTAACTCTAGTTTAACTCTTGTTTAAATTCTGTTTGCCTCCTAGTGTGATAAAGCAGCAAGACTCCATAAGATGCAGCCATGGGAGTTAAAATGGAATCATAGCACTATAACTGTGCAGTGGGGAAGGGCCCATAAGCCATAAATATCTAGCATCCCTGTAAAGCCATTGAATGATCTAATATTTGAAAAGTTTTGAAAAGGATCTATCATCCACTGAAAGATTAAATTCTGGTGCTTTTCCAAAGTGGAATATGAATTCCAAGATATCTGAAGGGCAGAATGACAAAAAAAGAAAAAAAGAAAAAAGAAAAAAAAGAGTGAAACTAGAAATCTATATAAGAAAGCCTCTCAAATGAGGAGAGTGGAGTCACATCTGGGATCCCATTATTGGCTTCACATAAACTAACAGTTAAGCAATGTGTGTGCATGAATTGAACTGCATTTCATCATATTTTATCTTAGCCACCATGGTGTAGTGGTTTGAGTACTGGACTATAAATGGCACTGACCCAAATTATCGGGCCAGCACTGTTGCATAGC
This sequence comes from Urosaurus nigricauda, assembly GCA_034509955.1. Taxonomy (NCBI): domain Eukaryota; kingdom Metazoa; phylum Chordata; class Lepidosauria; order Squamata; family Phrynosomatidae; genus Urosaurus; species Urosaurus nigricauda. The sequence goes on along the minus strand of JAOEGL010000003.1, from coordinate 44,453,521 downwards.
TGTGGTTGGCCTCTTCCAGGCCTCCTTTGCCACTTTGCTGCTGCAGGCACCCCTCATTGGTGGAGGCCAGGCATTTGCTTGGCCTCTCATTGGTTGGGATTGCAAAGGGGGCGGGCTCTGTACTGTCCGTTGGCCCCCATTGGCTCCCTGGCTTATTTAAGGCCACATTCAGTGCTCCTCGGTGCCATTTGAAGTTCGGCTCCCCACCCTCCCTCCCTGGGGTTGGATGTTTGTCACAACATTGTGTATGGCAGCAGAGGTTGTGGATTTGGCTGTGGGGTTCCAAGGCTCTATGGCCCTGGTTTGGGAGTCATTTGGATTCGGGAGAAAGCTGAGTGCACGGGTGGCCATTGCAGGGGTCACGCCGTATTTATATCCCAGTGAATAGGGGCTGACCCAGCAGCCCAGAAAGATGTGCAATGGCAGAATTGCGGTTAAGTGCCTCTAGTCATCCCGATGCTTCGTTAAGCAACCTAACATCAATCAGCCTCAGTGTTAGTGATGTTCCAAATCCAGACCTCTAGCTTGTGCCAACCCTACAGGTGTGTTGTGTTGATGTCTCAATAAAGCTGTGGCCTTTTTCACCCATAATTTGTCCTGTCACATTCTTGGGGAGCCTAGTACACTGCAATGCAACTCTGGAGACCAGGGTCTGATTCCCTGCTTGGTCTTGAAAACCCACTGGGTAAACTTGGGCAAGTCAAACTCTCAGTCTCAAGTGAAAGCAATGGCAAATCTCCTCTGAACAAATTTTGCCAAGAAAACATTATGTTTGGTTCCCCTTAAGGTCGGAAATAACTTGATGGTAGACAGCAACAGCAATATTTATGTCTCTTATATTTATTATTACCTTTAACATTTAGGCCACTCTTTGCCTATATATATATTGATATGACCATCTTAGATTGAAAATAATAAGGAATAGCCTATTCTGGTCTTAGTACAATGAAGAATGTGAAGTCAAAGGCTTTAACGGCTAGCATCCATAGTTTTTGTTGGTTTTTCAGGTCATGAGATCTTGTTGTAGAAGAGTTTATTGCTTGTGTTTCACTTGATCTGCAGTGTCTCTCATGCTCCTTGATTCATGTTTGAACACTGCATTTTGTGGTCCCTATGTAGACTTGTCCACAGCTGCATGGTATGCAGTAAACTTTTCAGCTGTGAGAGGGTGTCTCCTGTCCTTTGCTGAGGGCAGAATTTGCTGGATTTTCTTGGTCTGTGGCTGGCATCTTCAAAAAATGCTGGAATGGAAGAACCCTCACCCAGGACAAAAAAGAAGCACAATAAAAACACTGGTAGACCAGGCAAAAGGATCTGTGAACCCCACTTCCTCGAAGATTAATTGAAGCACTTATACTGGGCTCTACAGGCCAATGGTTACTCTAGCTCAAACATCAGAAGGGCTGCGAGACCCAGAAAAAGCCATAGAAGTGAAGACAAACAACCACCCAAAGGGAAGGTATTTTTACCATACATCATAGGAGTCACAGACAGGATAGGGAAACTGGTGAGGAAACACAACCCCCAAATGGTCTACAAATTGACCAAGAAAATCCAGCAAATTCTGCCCTCAGCAAAGGACAGGAGATACCCTCTCACAGCTGCAAAAGTTTACTGCATACCATGTAGCTGTGGACAAGTCTACATAGGGACTACAAAATGCAGTGTTCAAACTTGAATCAAGGAGCATGAGAGACACTGCAGATCGAGTCAGCCAGAAAAGTCAGCAGTAGCAGAACATATTATAAACCATCCTGCACATAAAATGCTGTTTGAAAACATGGAAATTATGGACCATGCCAACAACTATCAGGTCAGAATGCACACAGAAGCCATTGAAATCCACAAACACCTAGACAACCTCAACAGGAAAGAAGAAACCCTTAAAATAAACAGAGTCTGGCTACCAGTCCTGAAAAACACCAAAATCAGGACCCAGTGAATGGAAATGAAAACCACCCAGAGTGAAGGGCATTCCCAGCAGATAATGGATCAATAAGCAAATGGGCAACCTATAGGCCCTGCCATTCAACGACAGAACAATACACAGACTAACAGACAAATCACCTCCTCTCAACCACAGCTGCTGGCAAAACATAAGGAATAAACTCCTCTAGAACATAACCTCATAATCCCCCCCCCCCCAAAAAAAAACCCCACAAAAAACAATGAAGAATGATTTAAGTCAGCTTCAGTTAAATATGTTAAATAGCTATTTTTCTCATTTAATAAAAATGAGCATGAAAGGACAGTGGCAAAGAGCTACAGTCAAATATTCACTTACTCTGGATGAGTCCCACTCATTGGTCTGAAGCAACATGAAGGTAACTATAGCTGATGGAGAGGAAGTATGTCACTTTGCCTTTCAGTTCCATGCCTTTCAGCAGTGGTGACTGGCGAATTGAGCAGAAGATGTGTCTCATGGTAAAATGGTAGAAGGATGTGATCCCACCATGTACCTTTACATTATGTAGAAGCATTGATTTATTCAAGTCATTTGCTCCAAGTCTCAAGTCAAGTCCCAAGTCTCTAGCTTTAAGTCTCAAGTCAAGTCTCACATCCTTGTAAGATACTTTCAAGTAAGTCTCAAGTCAAGTCTCAAATCTGAAAGCCAACTTTAAACAGAAAAAGGAGATGGTGCATGTTTTTAGAGGGAACAGCAAACACATCAAGCAATGGCTTTGAGGTGTGGGTTGAAATCTACTTGTCATTCAGCCTTCCCCTGATGCAAATCAGTGGGGTCTTCTAAAGCTTCTTCAAAAGCTTTTAAAGGATCCTTCTTCCCAACCTTTTTGCCTAACACATTTTTTGTTCCCATCCCAAAACAAACAAACAAACAACCCTGGGCTCTGAGGTGGCTCTTGCCTGTCGCTCAAAGTGAGTGATTCCATCAAGTCAGTTGCTGAACATATACAAATTTTAAGTTGAGTTGGTTCAGTGCATCAGTTATTGCCAAGTTGAATCTAAGTTCATTCACTGAAGTGACTTGAGTCCAAATCAATTGACTTAAGTCTACATCAGATAAAACCCTGCATCAGAATAAATAGCATAAATTTCTGCCATGTCTTTCCCCACTCTCCTCCTGCAGAACTAATTTTCCTCTTATGGTTTCCCACCTCTGCAGCCAGGTAATGGCCAGTAAAGAATGGAGAAACATTTGGTTATGTGACCATAGCCAGATGCCCAACAGCTAAGTAATCTTTCAGGATGCTTCTTAGCTGTCCCTGCAATTTGCTGATCCCTTCATGGATTTGGGGAGGGGCCAGAAGAAAAAGCATGGGTTGTCAAAGAATTTTGTTTTTCTTTCTTTTCTTTTCTTTTCTTTTCTTTTTTTTCCAGAAAAGGAGGAACAGAAAGGCATACACAAGTGTAAGCTGGACATATACCCATGTATGTTATTAACATGATGTCAGCTTTATCTAGCATGTATGCCTTATCATACAGATTGAGAATAGCTTCACTTTTCAAGGGATGACCCTGGACGGCTTTTAAAAAGCTGCATAGACGCATCTCTTCCAGCAGGCCTTTCCGGATGATGGCTAATCTCTCCTGGTCTCCAATGACACCTATCCAGCTCTCCCAGCCACACATCAGATGCCACCTTCATGTTGCCCAAGAATGTTGATTTTAACACATTGTATTGTTTTATTTTAATTCTTTCTTAGTTTAATTCCATTTTAAGGGGTGGGAGGTAAAGATCGGGTTGTAACTTTTTAATTGTACTTGCTTTTTAACTTGTTGTACCCCGCCCCAATTGCTCATTCAGAGGGGCAGGTTATAAATAAAAATTTATTATTATTATTATTATTATTATTATTATTAACACAAGGAAGCCTGTAGCTCTTTCAATAGTGTCAGACTGCAACTCCCATAATCCTTGGTCACTGGCCATGCTGGCTGGGACTGTTAGGAGTTTGGATCCAATACAGCTGTAAGGCCACCAGCTTGCTACCCCTATTTTCGGTTGAACTATCCTTAAAAAAGCTTGCTTTAAAAAGATGTAAGCAAACATATTCTGAAGATGTTCTCCAAAATGTTATCTATGCTTGAATCAATTATGATTGAGATGCAATCATAATTAAGATGTAATCCACACATCTCAATACATCATTATCCCATTGATATGTTAATAGTCTAACTTTTCAACCTTTCCACAGGCTCTAAACAATGTTATTTTGATCCACACTTGGTGATTAAACCCATCCCTAAGTGACCTTTATAAAAAGGAATGCATGTATTTGCATAGGGGCGGTTGATATTGAAACCATCATTCCTGTGCCTAATCTTCTGCTTGGATGGCATTTTTTTCTTCCTCACTAGCAACAACATCTCTAGCAAAGTTCACATTCAGTTCTTCAGATAAACATGGAAGTTTAAACTGCTCACAAAACAATGTGGGTTGTTGTTTTGGAGTGAGCATAGCTGAACTTAATTTAGCTTTAAATTTTGAGAAAGCTAAAACAAAAACACCCCACTATCTTTTGACTCTAGGATACACAGACACAGCCCTGTTCTCTTGTCATTTGCTCAGCGTGCAGTCTGGATTTTCTTGTTCTCCAGGCATGTAGGGTGAGTTTTGTTACTGTCATGTAAGTTTGATGAGTGCAACATTATTCCTCTTTCAAATCTGCTTGAGTGTTTGACAGTTACATTGGGAGGCCTGGCAAGTAGGAAAGGATGATATGCATTTCGACAAAGACATGGGAGTTAAGGTAGATGAAGATATGTGCCACCTTCCTGGCCTGTGGAGACTTCCAATTTCTTCTTAGCCTCCTCTTGCCAATGCAGAGTGCATACCAATGCGCTCAGGATTAATGCTTGTCACTTGCTGACGAAGTTGGCTGTCTTTCTTTCTACAATGTCAGGTGGATGATGAAAAGCCCTGTGTCTATACTCCTTCTACTGGTGATCTTAATAATTTCTAAATTTGGCAACGCAATGTCAGTAATTTCTGTCAGATGGCATGAAGGTTATAAGGCCATTATAGGGATTTTTGGATAATGGGAACAAATGCATTTGACAGTTTTGGGGAAATATATAGTCATATCTGCCTGATGACTCATTTTTACTCTTAATAAAGGCTCACCATGTTCAAAATATACACTTTCTGATGGTCTTCTGTTGTTTTGCTAAAGGGACTTGGGGAATCTGTGATTCACAAGGTATTAAAGGAAATTATACTCAACATTCATCATCAGTGGCCAAGCTGGCTGGGACAGCTAGAAGCTGTACTATATACAGAGGACCAGTTTCCCTGGCTTTTTTGATTTCTTAAAACCTCTAACACTACATACTAAAACAACATACTTCTTTCCTCAGAAGAGGTGGCTCCTGGTGAAGTTGGGCATGGCAACCACATGCTGCAGCCCCAATCTGGCCTTTTTCATGCTGCAGAAAGAGTGCCCTAGCCACAGTGGTCGTGGCTTTATAGGACTCCTTTGGCACAGCGCATTTAAACACTGTGCCAACAGAGCACCGTGATGCCCCTGCCATGAGGTTGGGAGCACAGCATGATGTTGGTGTGGGGGCAGCATAGGGGTAGCCAGTCTGCATACACCATGCCCTCATGCCACCCCCACACCAGTGTATAATGCCAGTCTGTACAGGCTCTTAGAATATATGAGAAAAAAACATCTACCAGTAAAATAAAATGGTTATGTTTCACTTTGAAGAACAGTATTTATCTTTATTAAAAGTAGTGAAATACTACATAACATTAAATAATACTACATATGTTAAATAATTCAAATTATCTAACTAAAATCAGTCAACTGAGGCCACCTGTCATAGTAAGCAAAGAAAGGTTGCCTTTTCAGATGGCTGTCAGAACTTCAGGGATTTGAAGGAGAAAAGCAGATGATAAGAGGGAACTGAACTTAGAACAGACTGCAGAGGACCTCACTGCTCTCTCAGCAGCTTTTTAACTAGAGAAGGATCAATTGCTGAGGATTCCAGACAAGGAACTGCAGCAAAGCTGGGAGAATAAATGTCTGCTGAAACAGTCAAGGGGTATTTAACTGCAAGCTGTTCTCCAGTTATGGGTGGACCAAATGGTTGTTCTGAGCAATCTAATGTATGGATGGGCAACTTGTGCCCCTCCAGAATTTGTTGTAGTGCAGTTCTAATTCTTCAGTCACTATTGGTTATGTTAGCTAGAACTGAAGAGAGTTTTGGACTAACAACATCTAGGACACATATTACCAATGATTCTGAATTTATACAATGCATTCTGCCACCTCATCTAAGAAATAATCCTTTCTTTCTTCTCTTATTTCTTATCCTATGATATAACAATGCATGAAGAAATGAGAAGCTATACTGAGTCAAAAGAAAAAAAATGTGCCATACATATTAGGTTGCTCAGCTATTGTTTTTAGAGAGGAAATAACATAAATCATATTGCATTCCCAAATCAAGTTCTAAACACTGCTGAAGAACACATTCACAGTTCATAATCCTGTTAGATAAACTGCCAGCCACCAACTAGGCCGCTTTGAACATTTTAGAGGCCAATTCACTAATAATAAAAAAGTTAAATTACTAGGAGAAATAACCATGAAGTCTGTCTGGTAATTTGATTCACATTAGAATACTTATTTCTGAGATTGAAACTTTTATTCTTGTAAATAACAGCATGCACCAAACTGACTTTTATAGCACAATAGTCAAATTGAATTATACTAATTGTTGTGTAAGTTCTTGTTGGTTATATGTATGTTTATGTCTGTGTTGCCATAGTAACTTTGGATGATGATTTGATGCTAAAACATCATATTTAATATTCCTCTAATAACGTTAAAATCATGAATACACATGTTCTCTGCTCCTTTGCATTTGATTTATGAGATGGTCTAAATTAATGGTACTTAAAGAAGACATAAAAGTTAACTTTCATGGTAAACTGTTTCCCTGTTGTTCATTCCAGTACAGTTTACTTCAAAGCCAGAGTCCTAGAATAAGTCCTACCTAACCAAATGGGATCAACTACATTTTCACAGATCAACTAGGAGTCATCAAGAGGCCATGCATTATTTGCCATCCACTTCACACATATTGAACATCAAAAGTACATGTCAGTATTGGGTTGTGTGTGTGTGTGTTTTTTTAAAGGAAGGATCATGTTCACAGATATAAGCATTCCTTCCCACATGGTTGGTTCACAAAGCTAAGGAACACTTGAAAGTATCACTTCCATTTTTTCCTTTACATCCTTCTAAATACCCTCTCCCCTTTCTTGAGTAACAGAAAGAAAGGTCCATGGATAATAAAACAGGATTAGATTTCCTTTGGGTGCAAAAGAACTAGATGTATATGGTATTTCTTTTAGTATTTCCTTTATTTACAAATGCACATCCCCAGATACATTTAGGAATTCAGCAGGAAACTTTAGCAACTTCATTTATGTATGACATTTCAATTCTGCTTTGTGGTAAACAATACCAAAGCAGTTTAATGGGACAGTAATAAAATAAATTATGGGAGGGAATCAGTTTTCAAGAGCTTGATATTCTTTGTGTATTTCTTTGATAGGAGAAGTGGATGCCATGTGAACATATTAAAAGAGAGAATTATATAGCCTACTTGTCCTAACAGAATATAATCACTCCTTCAAACGATGAACAGATTTTACTTTCTGCTCATGAATTAAGTATGTATGGGGTAGTGATGAGCCATAATCGTGGCTTGTAGGACAGTCCTGGAATCTTAGGTGAATATGAATTAGCTCAAATTAAGGCTGGTTTACTCAGATGGGGACCTATCTCTGTGTTTACGGAGGTGCAGAGATAATGAGGACTACAGAGGCAAACTCTCAATGAATGGTATTTTATTTATGGGGAAAACATTCATGAAACACAAGCATACTCTCAAGCACACAAGAACTGAGAAATAAAGAGGTTAGCCTGGAATGGATTTCAGGCTTTTTAATGGTGATACATTACCTAAATGAATGTTGCTCCTATTGATGTTTCTGGAAGGGGAATTGGAACTCTATTGCTCCTGTGGCAATGTGGGATGGCGAGCGAGTGAGGGGTTTTTAGATTGTAAGCCTGAGGGCAGGGAACCATCTAATTATAAGTTTATATGTACAGCACTGTGTAAACCTACAGCGCTATATAAATAAAGGTTAATAATAATAATAATAATCATCATCATCATCATCATCTTAGAAAAGGGAAGACAGACAGATTATGTTTGCAACCAAGTGAACTCCAATGAACAAAGTAAACCCAAGCATATAAAAAGGCTTTCTGCATCCTGGGGCAAAGTCTGGGTTGGGGAGAGTGACCAACTAGCTATCCTTTTGATATGTATGGGTGACACTTTGATGCAGATTCTTCCAAGCGGAATCAGAAGATGTAAATGAAGAAATTGCTGCATCTGATGGCTTGTCAGACCTGGCAGACTGGGATAACTGGGATGTTTATTTCCACCAGAGCTATCCTATTGTTTTATGGCTAAGCCCTTTTCTCACCTCTTCCATGTAAACATCCTCTTGGTGACGCCTAAGCTAGTCTACATGATGCTCCCATCTGCATCTCATGGCTTCCACTCAGGTTCATAGAGGCAGACTTTATATGAAATAAGGAGGCCTAAGAGGGGGCTGGTAGGTTCTAGGTCAATAAAAAGGGACCCTTGTTTAACTCCAGTACTGTGTCTGGTCTCATTGTTTCATGGCTGGTCAACAAATAAGCCCATAAACCAGAATCCTGTTGGCAAACTACTTGATCAACAAACTTTTTCTAAGATAGTACAATGATGGTAAGGGAAGAGAGACGAAATATGTCAAGTAGATCATTCATTCAACATCTCACTTTCTTCATAGCTGCTTGACTTGCACCTTTGTTTATATTTCTCAAATCCTTATATCCTTCACAGCTGCTTCACTTGCTTTTTCCTTCTCTGCCATCACCTATGCTGACATAGTTATGCAGGTGTAGTGCTCCAACAGGCTATATACACTCATAACAGTAATGAAAACAAATGTAATTTTAATGAGGAGCTAATGAAAGAAATGTAGTATTAATGAATGAATAATTAAACAAATACAGTTATTAATTATAAAAAACAAGATCAATAATGAAGCAAATGAACACAATTTGTTGCACTCTCCTGTTTTGTGGAGAACCTTGACTTGGTTATTGCAGATAATTTGGTTTACTGTCTAATCTGCCTTCCCAAAAGAGTGCTGCTGGCTGCCCTTTGACTCAGTAGGTTAGAAGGAAAGAGGTGAAGTATAGAGGAGATGCAGATGCAATGTACTTTGGAATAGTCATATTCAAAATTCTATCTTTGGCTTAGGGTGTTCGTGCCAAAACATTGTCCACCTCTTGTGTTTTTTCAGATGATAGTTATTCTTCCTTTTTCTATTATCAACCTTCCTAAATGCAAGTTTCTTTTATCTCCTAATACCTTCTTTAAGCTTTCTGTAGTAGGCTGTGTGCTAATGAAGGCAGCTTTGCAGTCTCAGCTGTCAACAAGTCCTGGGATAGCTAGACTGTCTGTGATAGGTGAAAGGGTACCACAAAGGCACCTACTAATTAGGGGAAAGAAAAAAGAATTCAACATGTAGCCTGCAAGCTTGAACAAGAATAGTTAGCAGAAATGAAGCTTCATGTTTCATACTAGGTGGTCATTCCAACAGGGATGCTATCGCCAGGCCTTTGAAAAAGATTCTGTGTAATTGTCACCTTTGCGATTTATAAGTAGTAGCAGGTTTTAAGCTCAAGTAGTACATAGCTACAAATGTAGTTCTTTTTTAACTGTTGGGTGTCAAAATCCATGTATGCTCGACAACAATGGGAAAGCAATTTATTATTATTATTATTATTATTATTATTATTAAGGAGACATATTTTTAATTTATTTATATTAGAAAAACATGAAGAACTTCCAGCTGATATCAAGGAGTTTTGCAGAACAAAGAAAGATGCCGCCATCTGTAGTGTACAATTGAAAGAAATGACAAAATCAAAACTCAGGAAAGAAAATGAAGTACAAAGACCTATTTATTCCAGTTTTCTTTTGCTTACTTTCAGTGTGCTGGGCTTTTAACTATGATCTTATCTGCTAATCCTATCTTATTTGTTATTTTAATGCTTAATGTATTTAATATTTATAGTTTTAAATAGTTTTATTGTTCTTTTGTTTTTTTCTTAAAAATGCTCACTGCCAATAACAATATTAATAAAAGCAAAGCTAAAATAAAAAATTACAGATATCTAACATTGCAATTCTAAAAAAACAAATATTTAAAATCAGATAGTAAATGGTCTGCTAAAATACAATGAGCCCAAGACAAGCAACCAACAGTAAAAGACCTCTTATAGACTTGCTTATCCCCTGAAAGTGTGTACAACCAGATCAGTGATGGAATGGATGTGTGTGTGTGCACGCAGAGAGATGCATCTCCATGTGCGCATGCATACACACACACAGAGAGAGAGAACAAAACAAAAATACAATATAAAAAAGGACAATGAAACAGCATCAGCTACAGAGGGGAAAAAAGATCAGGAAATATATAAAGGAGACAGCTTAAGTAAGCAGGTTAATAAACCAGTTGAAAATGCTGAGTATATATATATATATATATATATATAGATTTGCCAGCCCAAATCATATTAGTACTAGTCACACTTTCTTTTTTTAATTTTTATTTTTCTATATACATAAAATAACTATACAAAACAGTCAATATATTATAACATTATAACAGTTAGTAGTGACAAGTTAATTCTTCATATATCTTCATCTTCATCCATTAACATCTTCTTATTTGATATTCTGTCTCAAGTACAAATTAAATAAAGCACTTTATACTGCATTGCCATCTTATTTCATCTTTTCCTCTCATATACAATAATTTCAATTTTATATTGTTTATTCTTTACATTCTTACTAGTCACACTTTCATAGGAGTGTCAAACAATTTGAGGTCATCACAAGAGTGTCTTCTCTTGTTGTCACGTAACATACCAACAGTTTTGGGAAACAATTTAAAAAGTTTGATCCAGTTAAATCTTTGAGATTTCAGTGTTTAATAGAACCCTTAACTCCCACCAGCTTCAGTATGATTCAAGAATCTGGATGTATCTGTTTTATTCCTCAAATTGTTTAAGTTTTTTTGTGTGTTTTTTTAAAAAACATTTAAATCATGTATACTCTGATAAGAAAACATGTGCATAACTCAGTATGAGACACTGGCAAGTTCTACCAATGAAAAAATAGTAGTACATATAGCAATGTGCAAGTGATAGTTGAAGAGTTATTCTCTCCAAACTACTAATCTTTCTCTTGTTGCCTTTTTTTCTTTTCTGACTGCTGCAGTTCATACCCAAGAGAGAGAGAAATGCATTTCTTTTAAAGCTTCATTTCATCTCCCTGACTAACAGTATTTTTGTATACTTTGTCTTCCACTCTGGAGCAATATGCAGTTCTTAAAAGGGAGTGTATGTGTGCTCCTAATTCAAAAATATGTTCACTTAATGTATCCAATACTGCTCGCATGAGAAATGAGGAACTGAACATAACCAGTGCTAAAGGATCATTAAAACATTAACAGCTTCCAATATTTTTCCATAGTGTTTCTGATTTGAAATTTCTTCAATTGGTTGCTTGCAATTTTATGGCACAAATTATTTTAACATGTTTGTATTTGTTTCAATGGCAAATTCAATCTCAAAAGATGCATTATTTGTTTACAAGTTTCCCAGGGGTGGATGGATGAAGGAAGGAAGGAAGGAAGGAAGGAAGGAAGGAAGGAAGGAAGGAGCAAACAAGAAAAGAACTACATCTGGAAGCAATGCATTATGAGGAATGACTTTGGGAGCTGGGAAAGCTTAACCTGATGAAAAGAAGAGTAAGAAGAGTGTGGCAAAGTATAATCATGTTTAAATATATGAAGGGATGTTATATCAAAGAGGCTCCAGAGACTAGGACAAGGAGCCATGAATTCAAACTACAGGAAAAGAAATTCCACCTAAATCTCAGGAGGAACTTCCTTATGGTCAGAGCTGTTTGACAGTGGAATATGTTGCCTCACAATGTGGTGGAGTCTTTTTCTTTGGAGGTTTTTAAACAGAGCTGGATGGGGTGCTTTGATTTGTGTTCCTGTTTGGCAGGGAGTTGGATTGGATGCCTCCTGTGAAATCTTCCAGGTCTATGGGCCAAAACAGACTAGCAGTAAGTGCCAGCTTGGGGGCAGTGTGAAGGTGTGGCACTGGGAAAACTATAATACTATAGAGAAGAATCTACTACAGATTAACAAGAAACACATACATCAACAAGCCAGCAGTAGGTAAATCCATTTTCTGTAGCTTTTTATAATAACCCCAAAATTATGAAAAGTGTGTACTATAAAGCGATGTATCCTATATCTACAAAGTAGTCTGCTGATTCCTTACCAGGAACTTGACTATTGTTAAGTTGCACTGATCTGTGTTTGTGCAGCATGAAATTATAATTGAAATACTAATCTGGCTTTACATGACTTAATGCTGATGAAGACCTCTACAAGTCAAAACGGCCTCACATTTCTCCAGAGGTAGCCGTCAGGACATTGCCCTCCAGGACTAAAGGACATGGCCACCAGCATGAAGGCTTTTTTGCTACAAGTGTCACTTATTATTTGTTGGACTACTTTGAAGATATAGAATACATTGCTTTATAGTACACACTTTAAAGCTACTGAAAACGGATTTACCTACTGCTGGCTTGTTGATGTATGTGTTTCTTATTAATCTGTGGTAGATTATTCTCTATAGTATTATAGTTTTCCCAGTGGATCACCTCCCTTAGGTATTGTAAACCTCCTGTGCGCTTTGCTTCTGCATTTAGATAATGCACATCCTGACACTGCCCCCAAGCCAGCGTCACATCACGCCAGCCAGCCACTCAGACTACGGGCACTGTTGTGGTGCTCTGGCAGCATGGCATTGAAACACCACATGCCATAGGAGAGCAGAAGAGCCACTACCAGGGAGGGTTGGGGATTTTGGAATTTTAATGCAATTCTCTTTTCATCTGTATCCTATTTTTACTGTTGTACTCACTTGGATTCCTTGAGATTAAGTGGAATAGAAATAATAATAATAATAATAATAATAATAATAATAATGGCAGCTTTTGTTCTGCCCCCAAAAGGAGCAGCATTTTGCCACCTCTTTGGGGGCTGGAAAAACACTGCTGCTCCTTTAGGACAGTCTGTACTGGTTCTTTGATTCTATGATTTTAGAACTGCCTTTATCTTTGCAATATAAGACTGTTGTGGCATGATATGTAAACCAGATTATCACAGTTAATATAATTGTATGAAATATGACCACTTCAAAGTATATTACAATGCATCTATTACCCCCCACCCCATGTTTTAAATCTTCACCGCTAACCTAGTGAGACAAAGTGCAGCAACACCTTTGGGGAAGCAAATAAGACAATAAGCATGATATGGTAGAAACACTGAAACACGATCACAGTTAATAACAGAAAGCTGTAAACACAACATTGCAGATAAAATCATCCAATGTCCACATCCATGTAAACAACATGGGTTTGAGCTAGCACTGAACCAGTTGCAATGTTGAAGTCAGTTGCATCTCCATGAGAAGGGAAAGAAAAGCATAATTATTGCTACCTGTATACTGTCCCCTTTTCTTTTAGCAGCCCCTGAAGAAGCAGACCACAATTACCATTGTTGAGAAAAAGGAATGAAAACTTTGTAATATACAGAAATTAATTTGTCACAAAACTTATGTCTGAAATTTATCATAACCAATACAATTGTTGTGGCAACACATGTGTTTCAATGGAATCCTTCACAACCATTGTAAATGAAATGGTAGCAGATAGAAGGATGGAGTATCTCAGGTAGTTTCTTTCTGATTTGCCAAAGTGTCTTGAGCTATGTAGCCAGCTATATAATAAACAAGATAAAGCTTATGCATAACCAATATTGGAATGGAAATTGTAATTAATATAAAATGCATCTGGCATAAAAGACAAATGTTCTGATCACCTGGTATTCAGGAAAAGAATAGTTTGTCAAATTTGTAAATACCTGGCTGAAACGATGTAGAAATATTGATTTCTTCCACAGTGAGTAGAAATGGGAATTATTCCTCTTCATATGAGAGGTGGAAATAGTTGAGAATTACACCATTGCTCTCTCAGACCTTTATTGCAATCCCCAAACCATATACTAATCTTTTTTTTAATCATATCATTGACTGTAAATTCAGTGTTGGTGAGATTGTAGGATCACAAACACATGTGGATACATGTAGGCAATGATCTCCACACCCTAATACTGAGTTGAGACAGCCACTTGTTCATCACAACTCCCACAGTCTCTCAACCAGCATGGCTTGTAGCCAGACTGCTTGGGAAATGCTTGGGTGTTATTATCCAAAAAAAGTAACTTTTCTAAGTCCTGCTCTGATGTACCTGCATGTCTTCAGTGTCTATTTTAGCTGTTCATGCCTTCCAAATAATGGGGCTATGTCTGCAATGAAAATGTGTGATAGCAGAAGGGAAGTAAGCACTGTAAACATATACTGTGTTTTTTCCAAATAAAATATTTATGTCTTTTCCCATTTAATGTTCTCACTGACTCCAAATCCACTTAAGAACCATAATCTATTGGCAACATCGGTCTGGCCAATATATTCTTCTGCCTTAGGCAGAGCAGCTAATAGAATCCCACATTCATTCATGCCAAGTTCAGTCAAGGAATTTTGGCACATAAGAAAAAAAAAATCCCACAAACACCTTTCTCTATTCCTAGCAATCAAATAATAAATTCAGTAACACGTAGTTTTCTGCTGTTACATGACACTAATAATCTTCTGATGAAAATAGCCATACGGTTTAGCCTAATACTGTAGTAGAGCTACCTCTATATAAAGCTAGTTCAAAAGTTGTATTTTTTCACCACCTTTTTTATCATTTCATTTCATTTGAACATGGAATTCTGAGCATGGTCATTTGTTGAAGCATTAGAGCTTTTTGACAGGGAAGGCTAAATGTCTCACAAAATTACAGTCCCTAGAATTCCATTGCATTGAGCCATGACAGTTAAAGGGGTGCAAAACTGGATTACTTCTGCAGTGTGGATGCAATCTGAGTCTTATTTGTTTCAGGAATCCATCCGTTTGGTACCTCAATAATATAAAAGTGTTGGCTTTCATTTCTCCAAATAAGAAGTTTTAAATGTAAAGTTTTAAATTTCCTCATAATCTTTTGGACTAGGAAATATTTTACAGGACATTACTGAGAAAATTATGGAAGGAATATGTGCTTACTGTGCATATAGAAAGTAAGCAAGAGTATCTGATGAGAAACCCAGTGTCCATCAAGATTGAAAACCTGGGCTGCCAGGTTTTCTTTGCAGACTTATTAATGTTGAAGTTTTAGAGAAATATGCAGCGGCTGGGTGTAGCTGACATGTGTAGCATGACAAATGTGGTTGATAAGTGCCTCTCATATCTTCCTGCCACAATCTAAGGGAGAATGAATGAAATCAATGCCATAATTGCCACTGAAACTAAATTAAGTGATTTCTTGTATCCCTTCTAGGTAATCTCAAACCCAATTTTCCTGTTTCCATAACAACAAAGAATAAAGAAAATAATAATCATGGCATACTTTGAAAAGAACACAAAGCAGTGGAGAAGAATAAGTGGTCAACTTTTGCATCTTGTCCATATCTTGCACATGTTGATTTCAGTGAGATTTGTGGACAGTTTGCAGCCGTGGACAGTTGGATGACATATGTTGAAGAACATACATACACTCTGAAACGACTAACAGCAATTACTGGGAAGAATGTGCAGCAGCCTTTCAGCGTGAGGTCTTCTATGATTCAGTGGATTAAGAAAGCAAAGAAAGGTCTGAAATTTTATAGAGTCTCTTTTAGAGAATGCTGGAACATCTGTTTTATATTTCAGGGATGGATCTAATCTAAAATACAGTGCAGGAAGGCAGCTAGCTATGCAGCATGTCACACCATTACTAAGTATGGAGCCAGAACTTAAGCAGGCAGGTCACTTTTCACCTCATTAGCACAGCAGGAGGGAATTTCTGTAAAATAAGAGCCAAGCAGCGGCTTATTTGGTACCTTAAAAAAACAATACAGCAAGCCTGTTATGATCTCCCATCTTTCAGGACACATTTGCACCATTAAATAATTTCTTTTCCACTGCTTCCTGCCTTCGGTGCTTTCTGCCCCAATAACCTTTAAGAATTCCCTCAGAGAAAGGTGTAATACCCTATTCTCATTTATTCTTTGGTGGGATATTTTCCTTTTTGGAGGGAACAATATCAGGACAATCTGGAAGCATGATTATGATGCTGAAGAAGCCAGAAAAAGGAGCAAGGTTGGTGCAACCTAGTTTGGCACTGACAAATTGTGATTCTCCAATTGTATCACATAGTAGCAAATGAATCCTTTTTAATTTTTCTCAGTACAAAATGTTACATAACATTATAGACTTCTTTAGCTGGTGAAAACCTGGCATCTGACACTCCAGGCACCTTTATCTTCATTTCACTGTTGCACTTTTTAAAAAGTAGGAGGAAAAGATATGACTGCCTTGACACCTATTATTAGTCACAACCAAAGTATACCACTGAATGAATAGAATATATGTAAGTGCAGATTCACCTTACAACAATTTGTTGAATGGATGTAGTAAAAGAATTTGGTTTGAAAGAGGCCTTATTCGAAACAGTGAGTGAACTGGAAGTGATTTCTAGGTTACTTCTGCTGTAAAAATATCCATTTCCAACCAGGGCTCTTTTTTAAAAAAACCCGAAAGGACTCAGGTCACAGTGTTCTGTTACTACTATTTTTCTTCTGTGCACAGTTTCTAGAATGGCCCAGGGCTGATTCTGTCTCCTTATTAACAAAATGTACATACAAGAACAAGAACATTCATTATTCTTTAATGGAAGCAGTGATCTACTGCAGGCTTAAATCAGCCATAGGCAACATAGGCAAGTTGCTCAAGCTATGTTTGCTTGCTTCAGATGTAATGAATCATTCCATAGACAGGTGGGAGAAAAGAGGGGAAAATTCTCAGTAGAAAACTTAGAAGAACTGATGACTCTGTCCCATCATGTGCCTAATATAAATGACATTATGCTGCATTGTGGCCACACACTGTGGCAACTTTTTAACCCTTGGCCATGGTCATCTGTATCAATCAATCAATGCCTTAGTGCATAGTGAGATAAACTATATGAAGAGCCAAAGCACACAAGGATTACTATTTTTATCTAGCACCAACAATGCAATTTTCACTTTATAGTGTTAGGTTAAAAACAAACAAACAAACAAACAAAAACAAAACAATAAAACAAGTCTCAGGCAAGGAATTTATCATTTAAATTTAGAGCTAAGCAGAAATAAGAGCAATGGGAGTAGTCACCTTCTTGAAAATCTTAAAAGAAAATTGTATCTGTATTTTAATTCTTCAGTTTGGTAAAATCTTTTCATAGATTTTGAAAATTTATTTCAGAATACCAGTTTGACATGTAATTCTATACATACACCCATTATTGCCATGCCCCCCCCCCCAAAAAAGTTTGTCAACTTGGAGTAGGTATGAAAGTGTGAGAAATCCCATACTAGTTAATAGGGATGCAATTCTTTACTACATTACTTCCAGAAAGAAGCAAGGAGTAATGTTCTAAAAATTCTTCCTTTCCTATGTTTTTTTTTTTTTAAATCACACACGTTTCTAAGCCTGTTTGCAGTTTGGATGTATTCTGCACAGGAAACATTTTCTGTGGATAAAATAATATAGCTACATAGAAATATTATTTTATGCACAGAAATTACTGAGATTTTGTGTGTGTGTGTGTGTGTGTGTGTGTAAAAACAACCATATGTGAATTTTGCAGAGAATAAGTCCAAAATTTAAATATTCTTGTCCACGATTATTCTTCTCAAGGATTCTTAACACTTTAAAAAAATCTTGTTGCCATTGTTTTTGTGGTTGTTGTTGTTATCATTTTTGGTTATTTTTGAATATTGCTTCCATCACTACTGGTTACAGGTGAGTTTAGTAAATGAGTTTATGTAATGAATGAGAGATCAGATGACACAATCAGAAGTAGGGTCATGAAGCCAACCTATCCTTTCTCCAGACTCTGAAAGTAACTTGCTTGTAACATAAACTATAAACCCCCCCCACACACACACTTTAGATACATGTATAGTTACATTGTTTCTGCTATAGTTACTAATTTAATAGTGCTATGTTTAGTTACTTTAAAATAATTACTTATAGTTACTACCACAGGTTTCTTGACACAGTATTCATTTATCTGGAATACTAAACACAAAATATTCCAAAAAACAAAACAAAACAAAACTTTTTTCATGGGTAGCTGTGAGATAGTGAAACCTTTGCTTCCTTGTGTTTCAGTGTGGGAAGTGGGAATTAGTGTGGGAATGTGTTTAAATATGTGAACTGCACAGTTGTGCAACATCAATATCAAGTAGAAGGCTGCTAATAGATTACTATGTAGCAGAGCCACCAAACTTTGTTGCATGCACAAAAGTATGTTTTAAAATTTGTATCAAATTTCCTTCAGATTTTGTGTACAAGATGCATATGAAACACAAATAAATGTTGTGTTTAGGTTTGGATCTCATCTCCAAGATATCTCATTATAAATGTATGTGCAAATACAGGTATTCCAAAATCCAAAACACTTCTGGTCCCAAGCAATTTGGATAAGAGAGACACAACCTATATGTTATACTTAAATAGTCAATTTACAATTTTCAGTAACATATTTGCAACAATAACATTACATAATTATGTTTACAGATAAGATTGTTACAGTGTTAAATTTTCAAGTATAACATTAGCAATAACACTAACATTAACACTAAAGCTAACATTGGGCCAAGACAGATGGGCAGGAAAATGTTGCCCCTCTTTGCTGCACAATGTCGCCACCGAAACCAAACAGCAAGGTACCACTGTGCAACAAAACAGGAGCTGCCTAGAGTGGCTCCTTTTTGTGATGTAGAAGGGGCTGTGTTGCAGCCCTTATGATGCTGCTTCCTGAAAGAGATGTGTGGGCATTCAGATGCCCACATGTCATCTACATGCCCCCCATGTAATGCCTCTCAATAATGGCACTGCCCGCACATAATAGGTGCCTCTCAATAATGGTGCTACCCGCACATCATAGGGCTAGGGAGCATGTGGTTGGTGCATGCTCCCAAGCTCTACTATCACCGCCAGGACACCAGTTCCTGGTGGTGTGTACCAGCCCTATAACACTAACTGCCTGCAAGCAAAGAGATCAAGGACTTTCCATTCTTCTGTTGCCCCCCTCCCGCTCCTCCTCCCCCTCCTCCTCCTCCTCCTCCTCCTCCTCCTCCTCCTCCTCCTCCTCCTCGTCTTCTTCCAGCAGGCCTTTGTATTGAAGATGTTTTAAAAATGACTTTTAAGGGGCTATTGCATTGTTTTACTTTTATTGTTTTAAAACAATTTTTCATTACTTTTAACCGTATGTTTTGAATTGTTTAATTATTGGAGATAGTTTCAATCTGTTTCAATGTTGCTGTTTTATCTGGTTCTATATTGTACTTATTTTTATTTGTAACCCACATTGGTGTATCACAGTAGAATGTAAATAAAGGTAAGAATAACAACAATAGAAACAGTCACAACAATGCTTATATTCCATTGGACAATGGAAAATCAGCAAAGTTTCGACTGCTGGCTTTTATCACAACAGACTCCAGAGTTATACTCAAGGAGACCTCAAAGTGAAAGCAGCATGTTTATCCATATCAACAAAACAGTTGTATTCATTTCCATTACCACCACCATTTGCTACTCGTTCTCTCTCTTTTAAGTTAATATCACACCCAATACCAATACCCACATGTATTCTGTATTACTGTAGCTCACTACAGTATATTGATGCTGGGACACTCTTCCCATCTATCCATGGATACCAGGAGGACCTCAACTAAGAAGCAACTGATTAGAGAGACAGCAGATCCTTCCAAAAGAAAAGGACTATGGCTGGAAGCCTCTTTTAGGCATTGCATCTCCATAAGTATGAGAATTAGAACTGCACACTCGTACAACATCTGTATCCAGTAGATGACCATCAAAGTGCCTGATACACATTGGTGCTTGATGCACACTGGGATGGATGGTTCTGAGCTCCTCATCACATTGGACTCAATGAGCAATAGGCAATAATATGCACTGAACACTCCTGCCAGTGTCCCAATATATATCTTAACAATTCAGTAACCAGATTTCTTAGCACCTCTGCTGTTTAGCTAGGCCTCAGACAGACAGCCCCAATAAAGCAAGCTGCGGTCATTCCAGCACCTCTAGGGCCATGATGACCAGACATGCCTGGCCCTCATCCAGGCTGCTGCCATGTTTTGAATTGGGCCAGGGTGTGCATTGTCTAAACACCACACCACCAATGTGGCCTGACAGAAGACCTTTTGAGGCCTAAGGCATATATAAAGTTATGTTAAATAAACGGTCATATGAGACTCTGACTCTGATACTTTGACTCTGAAGATCCTAGCTCCTTTACAACACTGAGATTAGAAAATGCAGCTCAAGTTGATCCAGTTATAAATATGGATTAATCATATGTTCAAAAAAATAAAGACTGAAGCAACATTTAATATTGGCTAATTTTATCAGGCAGCATATTTGGTATTTTAGCCACCACCATATATAAACACCAGCAAAGACTTCCCTCACTCAAGGAAAAAAAGAGATGTCTTTTGTTTCTCTTAAAAATGTAATACTCATCTCCCATTCAGAGTGCCACAGTCTGCATAATGCTCATGAACTAATGTGTCTCTTTGTCTAATGCCAATCTCTGCTCTGTAATATCATCAACTGTCTTTTTGAATAGACAACGGCAGATAAAACACACATCATTAGGATTCAGTTACAGTAGGGACTATCAATTGGAGCATAAATATTGCTGTAATCAGATACTTTGTGTTTCCAGAGGAGTGCACATGTACACGCAAACTAATTCATTTGCCATCCCTGGTCTGGAAAAAAGAAAAAAAAAAAGCTTGAGTTTATGGTCAATCAGTTTTGATACCTTTCCATTAATTGTCATTTAAGGAGCACTGCCAGTAGTACAATGCATTAAAAGGCTATTGCAATTGTACCTTAGAATTATGTGCTTAATCACACTCTAGGAAAATCTTCTGGCACTGATGACTATTGTCCCATGCTTTGCTGGTGATCTTCCTCATTTTGGTACCTTTGTGAATCTAGGGTTCACTTACAGCTTTCTTTCACATTCATCCTGGACATGGCTACTCTTGATTTGCTTCAGGCTGGAAGCTGGTAAGCAATTCCAGAGCTTTCAAGTAGTTAGTTATAACTAGTGACTTGAAATTAGATAATAATTCTTTACTAAATTCATTAATTTATTATATTTTTATCCCTATTTCAAGAACATTTCCGCCAAGAAACTGAATGTTTTCCTATCGCCTTTTGCTGTTATGGTCATATAGTGGCCAAGGGAGAGTGAGGCGACAGCTGTCTGGCTATGGTTTGATAGCTGGATGCATGACAATATTATCCTCTGAGGATGCACACATCATCATGCATTTGGCTAAAACATAGCCAGGTAATCCTCTCCGTCCCAACATGGTCACTCAGTAACCAGGACAATGGTTACTCACAGTTCATTTCTTTATTTCTTCATAGGAGGAATATGAAGCAGTTCAAGTGTTACTTTTTTATGGGAGGAGTTTATACTGTGAACCACAAGATAGCAATGCAAAACCTCATATGTAATTTTAATTCTTTTGAGGACAATAAAGAGTTGTATAAAGAGTTATATTTTTTAAAAGTAACTAAACTAGTACAATGTGGGGACTTGGAACTATAAATCAAAATTAACAAAATCATTCAAAAGAAAATTAGTAAAAGAAACTGACATAAATTAAAAATCTTCCGAGTACAACTACCAAATATATTTGCTTTTTTTTTTTTAAAAAAAAATATGGCTTAGATGATATTCAAAGTATACTGAAGTCTATGAAATCTCATGTTGCCAATTTCTTTTTTTCAGTTATTCTCAAAGGTGCTGCAAGATATCTCTACCTACAGACTGCATTCATATACAATTAATGCTACTCTTAATGAATTCTTTTCACACCACACTGTGGCAATTAGGAGAATGTCGATGTGTTTCAGCATTTTAGTATACAGGTCAGAAAGCAGAAACCCAGAATAAACAGGTTGCTTCTCCTTCAGGCTGAAAGAAAGTGTTCTAATAAAAAATAAAAATAAAAAATTGGTCATTCTTGTAGGATAAAGCAGCTTCTTGTGTGTAATGCTCAAATATAAAAACACCTAAATAGCCCCTAAAATAGCAACATCACGTTTTCTCCAAAAAGTTCAAAATAACTTTTACTCAATGTCATGTATGTTTCCTCAGGTATTAAATCTCTAGCTGTTTAATGGGAGACAACCTCAGGATTACAGTTTAGCCTTCATTACAATCTAGCTGGTAGCACCCACATCAGTAGGGGAGTGAGTATGTTCTGAATTTTACTCCAAACTTTATCCAAGATGCTGACCCAGCCCTCATTGCTGTTTCCACCAGCACTACAAGTATTTTCATTTCAGAACGACTCTGGAAGTTTAAACTATCTTGGGTTTGCCACAATTTCTTTCTTGTTACATTTTAAAATTCCACAATACATTTCTTTTCTGATGGGAATGCTGTTTCTGTTCATTTCTGTTGCTGGCACCAGAAAATATTTTTGTCTTTCTTCCTTAACTCCACCCCTCCCCCACATTTTTCTACCTTTCATTTATTTATTTGTCTTCACATTATCACTCTTGTTGAAACAGACTATGGTAATGTTTTCTTTTTCCTTTCTACCATCATGGTATATTATCACATAATTCTATGTACATTTATTCTAGCTTTCTTTGGGTGAGTTAGTACAGCAGGTAACAAGACTTTACTGTCTAAATACAGTTATGTCTCACTAAGAAACAAAACAAAAACAAAAACAAAACAAGTCTGTGGAGCCATCAGACATCACTTTCCACTTCTATTGTCTTCCCCTCTTCCACTCCAGAAGGCAAGAGTTCTCTGAAGGATTTCTTTTCCCTGCTCCACTCTTCCAACTCAGTTACTCCTTACCTCACCATACAAGTCTCTCTAAGAAGTCTTAGTTGTTTACAAGTCTCCTTGAATCAAGACATGACATATTTCTAAACAAATACAAATTTTTCATGCTTCTTTTGTATGTTAGAGATATTTCACAGTTCACTGCTGTACAGTATAGTGCTGTACACATAGTCATGTCATAGAGGTAATTAAAATAATATTTCAGTATTGTTTGCAGTGTGCTCTATTGGAAAGAGGCTTAGAAAGGCAACATACAAAGAGTAGTGATATTTTCTAACTTACAGTCATTCACTTATCCCAACAACGATAAAGTAAAATAGTTGCTGCTCCAAAAGATGTGGGAAGGATCTGGTGGCATGCATGCAGATTTGTGACTGACAGCAAAATGAGGTGGAAATTGAGGAAGGCATAGGGTTATTGATAACAGTGAAAGTCCATCCACAAAAAAGATGTGGGGGAGGAGGAGGAGGAGGCAACACATTATTGATTGGGGATGGGAATTGCTTAAGAGTTACAGAGAGCCTGAACAGATGGGGCAGGATAGCACAGGCCAAGCCCATGCTCACCTGGGTTAGTCCCTGGGTCAGCGCGAGAATGGGAGGGTGTTCACACCCCCAGCTCTGCACCAACCCAGGACCTGGGACTGCTCCTTACCTTTTCAGCATGCAATCCATCTGAGAAGCTCCCCAGACACCTTGTCTGATGTGGAAATGGGGCACCTGGCTGCCCACATGTGGCCAGGTGCCCATTTCCATGTCAGTTAGGGTGATGAGGGCTTTTCAGATGGCTTGCCCATTGGAAAGGTAAGAAGCACACAAAGAAGAAGTTTGAATATCCCAATTTTGTCATGGATTTTCTTACAAACTCCATGGAAAACCAGGACTATTTTACCTCAGAGTGAAGCCTCTTTGTGGTGGCTTAGTAGTTAAGATGCCAATTCTGATGAATGGAAGATTGGAAGGTTGGCAGTTTGAGGCCTGAGTGTCACATGTTGGGATGAGCTACTGTTAACAGTCCCAGCTTCTGCCAACCTAGCAGTATGAAATCATGAAAATACATTTAGATAAACAGGTACCACTTTGGTGGGAAGTAACAGTTCTATGCAGTCATGCTGGCCACATGACCACTGGAGTCATCTTCGGAGGATGCTGGCTCTTCCGCTTAGTAATGGAGATGAGCACCACCTCCTACACTTGGTTATGACTAGACCTTCATGTCAAGGGGAAACCTTTACCATTAAAGCCTCTTAACCCCAGTTTCAGACCATAGTCTCTGGATCTATGTCTGCACAGGCAGGATTGGATCCAAGCCTGCTATGGGGGTTTTGGCCTGCTTCATTTAAACTAGACAATGTCAGGCTGGAAGGAAGGAAGTGAAAGCAAGGGGAACATTGTGAAACATTATTATATATAAAATGAAGTTGTAGGATTATCAAAATATGCATTGGAAGAATTTGTAAACAGCTGTTTTAATGTAACTTGTTTGGATTCCTCCTCAGACAGCTGAACTGTAAAAGAATGTTTTCCTACAATCCTGAAGAACCACTGTTAGTGTAAACAATACTGGATGGAATAGGAGAGAAATGAGCTGTTTCTATTGCTGGTTGGATCAGTTGCTGCTGTTATAGGGATAATTAATCTCTTTTTCTTCCCGCTTTTTCTCCTCCTCCTCTGTTGCCACCTACCTCTTGGGTCACCTTCACCCTCTCCCTCAACAAATTCTGCAGTTGTGGATGTCCATAACCTAATAATCTGTATATCTGGATCCTCAGTCCAAGTTTTGCTTTATAGGGTTCCCCCACCCTTCCTTATCTATTCTTATCTACCCTTTTTAAAATAAATAAATAAATATCTCTAAATGACTTTTGTTTGCATGTTTTCAATTGTACGCATTACGTAAATGCATTCCTCCATTGTCTAAAACATGTTTTTGCAATATTCTGAGTACATTTAAATGTATCTAATTTTTTTTTCTGTTTGCACATTTTGGGTACTGTATCCATGACAGCCCATCAACTTGAGTCTTCTAGAGCTCAGGTTCTATCCACTCCAAGTCAGTGTGGGAAACAGAGACTGAGATAACTCTATTACCTTTTGGATATATTACACATCCTTACCCACCAGTTCATGGTTTTCTTTGCTTAAGTCAGAAGTAGCAAAATACCCCTTTTCAGATGTTGTTGAATTGTGACTCTCAGAAGCCCTAATCCACATAGCCAATAGTGAGAAATGCTGGGTGTCAAATCAGAGAGGGGACTAATAGTCTTACCTTTTCTCTGGTGTGTAGTATTTTCATTTGGGGTGCATATGGGAACTTTTTGTGCTAGTGGTACCTAGTTTAAAGTACTGTCTGGTCTGAAAAGCAAGAAAGTAGATAAAGCTGTTTATCCTCCTCCTTATTTGCCTCTCAGTATTAAGCAAACACTTTAGACTAAAATTATTTTTCACTCTGTGCTGAAATCATGCCAATTAAATTTCACAACTAAAGTGGAAATGAAATTACAATGTTTAGATGTTAGTGCTTTTTCTTCTGAGTCACCCCCAAAACAAAAAGGGAAAAACAAAAACAAAACTATGTCTTTAGTCTTTTACACATTTCATAGTTTTTTTCAAAAGAAGATTGTTCTGAAATAATGGTGTGTTTTCTTTAGTGGAGACTGTGTTAGAATTGTACAACCTATTTTATGGTATTATGTATATATGTGTTTCATTTTTATGCACCCCTTTCTGCCAGAGTGGAATCCCAGACAAGTCCCAAAGAGAATCAATATAAAAACTTTAACAATAACAATTTAAAAACAATTAAAATCACCACATTAAACAGCATAAAATCATTTATAAGCATGCAAAAATTTAAAATTAAATAAAGCACACATTCCAATAAGAAGCCATCCCCTGAGGCTGACAGAGTGTGTCTTGCCCAAGGTCACCCAATGGGTTTCATGGGTCAGTGAACCCTGGTCTCCAGAATCATAGTCCAACAGTCAAACCTCTACACACTGGCTTTCTCAGAATCCATTACAGTAGTCCAAATGGAATGTAAGAAAAGTGTGTGTCACTTTAGCCAGATCTGATGTTTCAAGGAAAAGGTGCAGCTGGCTCACTAATTTTAGCTGTGCAAACACACTTCTAGCCATTGCTGAAACCAGGGCATCCAGGCTCAGAGTTGAGGCCAGAACACCCAAGGTGTGAGCTATAGATTTCAGTGAGAGTATTACCCCAAGAGTCCTTTTTCCCCAATCTGTCATTTGACTGAGCAGGAGCACTTTTGTCTTGTTTGGATAAATTTACCCTTATCCAGTCCATTACTGACAGCAGACAATGTCAATAATTATTAGAAAATTGCATGACTAGAATAAAAACAAACACATTTTTCTATATAAAACATGGATAAATCCATATACATAAATATAGATCAGAATTTTTTAAAAAAGTTTTTTTAATTGCAGCTTTCTGTGGTCAATGACCATGCTGTATTAAGGATTCTGGGACCTGTTCCCCCCAAAAGAGGCACAAAGCATTGATAAAAATTTGTATTTTGGCTAGTCTACACTATTCGTATTAATTAAAAGCTCTGAAATTTGTTTTGCCTATGAATATATCGCTTGCATCCCTGAATAATACTTTGTATTTTTAAATCTGGATAAATGAGCGCTCTTACACATAGATTACAGTCATAGTGCTCTAGGGCAAGCATGCAAAACTAGCATGAGGATAATTATGGTTAGATGCAAATGGGTTAAAATTGTCCAAGGGTAAATTGATATTTTAAGGTGCAAAAAGCCTTAAAAATGGCAAGATTGGAGATGTGAGGATTCATCATCTCATTCATGTAAGTGTGGCTCATAGGTGAATTTGCTGAAAACAAGGGTTTTTTTAAAATGAATTTCAGTGGCAAGTCTGTAATTCATGGAACAATTATTCACAGAAGAACAAATTAAGGAAATTTCCAAGGGGCAATACTTCATTGCTGAACATCAGTAAAGCCCAATATTTCAGCTCACATTCAAGATGAATTACTTGACAAATGAGCTTTGTCTGGATTCCTGGATTCCTATTTTATGATTTGGTACGATGGTATCAGAAGTTATAGGATTGTGCTTAAGAAAGTATTAATGTAGGAGTACCAAATATTCCCTTCCTTTCCAATAACAGCATGGTAATAATTTATGCTGCTGATCTGTGTACAATTGTGGACTTCAGAAGAAATAAACGTAAATTCATAAACTTTCGTTGGAATACTCTGGCATAAATTGGCATAACCAGAGGTATGTACTTTTTTGGGCACTGTGAAAGGAAGTATTGAATACCTCCATGTTTAATGCCCTTTCTCTGGCTGTACACCAGATGGCCTCAGGGTGCACCTCATGGCCGGTCCCAAACTTGATGGATTTTATTGTATTTTTTTTCAGTTCTATGCTTTCCATTTTATGAACTTGATCAGCCAGAACATCACTTCATACTTTTGCTCTCCCTGCAGTCCTAGTGTGGCCCTAAAATCTGCTCTGGAAGGTTGAGGCAGAACAGGTTTGCTAGGGGGCACAGGTGGCAGGAAAGTGAGATGAATTCCCATTTCATAAGTCAATGCCATTTCACATGACATTGGGTGGAGCCTATAGTTAAAAAAATTCAGCTTGGCTCTAGCCACAGTTGGTTGCTGTTATTGAAAAGGGGGACTAATGAGCAAATAAATATACACAGGTATCCCCACAGCAGTTTGGTCCCAGGAACTCATGCACATAAGGAAATCCATGGATGCTCAAATTCCATTATATACAGTGGCATAATGGCATGCTTTCAAGGCTTGCTTTTTTGGATTTTTTGTGGATGGGGGATATTTTCAAGCTATATGGCTCAGGTTCAGACTATTTGGCAGACCATGGGGTGGTACAGACAGGCAGCGGGATGCAGCCCCTTTTTGCCCCAGATTGAGGCTGTGGCACCCATATGCCATGGCCTCTGCAGGGAGCAAAAAGAACCCCCCCCCAGGGCTTCTTTTTCACTCCCTGGAAAGGGATTCATAGTTGTAACAGGGCAGCATGATGATGCTCCTTCCATGCTGCATCGTTCCATGCTCCTACCATGCTGCATGGTAAAGTCATGCCATGATGCCGCGTGCCATGTAAATGGATGTGCGGAATCATGGCATGATGAGGGTGGAGTCACAGTGTCGATCATGCAGATGTAACACCGTGACTCCACCCACAGGCCAGCACAAAGAGCTGGTGTATATTCCCCCTGTGTCTTGCTATGTGAGCCAGCCTGGACAATGAGCTCCTTTGGAGAGGCTCTTCTCTCCATCCCACCACCATCACAAGAACAAGAGAAGGCCTTTTCTGTGGCTGCCCCTAGACTCTGGAACTCCCTTCCCAGGGAGACCAGAAAGTCTCAAAACAAACAAACAAACAGCTTCATTTATATACCGCTTCATACCCTTAAGGAGTGTCTAAGCGGTTTACAATTGTAAGCTATTTGCCCCCCAACAATCTGGGTACTCATTTTAGCGACCTTGGAAGGATGCAAGCCTGAGTCAAGCTTCAGCCCTTTGCTGGTCTTGAACTCGCCACCTTATGGTTTTGAGTGAGTGGCTGCAGTACAGGCATTTAACCACTGCGCCACCAGGGCTGGTTGCAGGTCTCCTTCCTTGATGATCTTCCACTGATAGGCTAAGACCTTCCTCTTCAGACAAGCATTCCAAACAGAAAATGTTTAAAGAATGGGCTGGGGTGTTATATAGTTTTGATATGTTTTAAACATTTTAATCTTTTAAAACTGTTTGATATTTTAACATGAAATTTGTTTTTGTTTTACTTATTTTAGTAATTTAATTCTGTTTTAATTTTTGTATGCTTTTATCTGTACTATTTTTAATAGTGTAAGCTGTCCAGAGTCCCAGTCTTGGGAGAAGGGTGGGAGATAGATGATAGATAGATAGATAGATAGATAGATAGATAGAATCCATGGATGCAGAATCCATGGATATAGATGGCTGACTGCTTGAAGCTGCTATGCATTGAGTCAATCCATTGGTCAGTCTAGCCCACCATTACTAACTCTGAACAGCAGGCTTTCAGGGAGAAGTGTTTCCACATCTACCTGAGAGAAATGGATCCTAAGATCTTCTGCATGCAAAGTGTGTACTCTGCTAATGAACTGCAGCTATTTTGTCTCTGTAGCTAAGCATTCTATACTACAAAATTAAATGGAGAAATGTAGGCTTCTTGCTGACCTCTCTTCTCTGTAGAAAACATCAGTCACAGCTGGCTCCAATTCTTGGAATTCATAAATCTGAGTAATTTTTGTTTTTAAATTGTCTTCTGTGAGATAGAACAGCTGGCACTTTTGTTCAGCTTGCATTCCATATGGAAACTCCGGCACACCCCATGACAGTTATTTTGTATGCATTGTTACTTCTTTTTCTTTTTTGCTGCTATAAATGAACTATGTTCTACAATTAGTCCTAGTACTTGAAAAAGGCCTCATAAATAGGAGACAGAAAAGCACTCATTTCAAAAGGAAGGATGGGGAAGGGAAAGCCTCACTTTATCAAATTGCTCCAAAGCTGAAGGCCACTGCTTTTCATTGAGATCTATGGAAGCATATCAGAAGATCTTGAATGTGAAAGTCAATAATGGCAGAAAAGGTTTTCTCTAAGTCAACTTGTCTGTAGGGATGGAGAAGAAACGTGCAGTAATCATGAATTTTAATGAGTTTATCCATTGCATGGCCTGCAAGACTATTAATGAAAGTGATATGCGTCTTTCATTTTCCTGTCATCATGAAGAAACTACAAATATCAGTTTTTTGTGGCTCTTTCTTTATTTTGATTTGTATGCAAGTAAATGCATATGGATCCAGGATGGTGATTTGAGTTATATGAGTGTTGGACTACATGGTTGGAAGACCAGGATTTCAAACCCTCATTCAGCCTCTCTCAGGGTTTGTATACACTGGCAAAAAAAAAAAAAGCAGTTTCACCCCATTTTGAACCTCAGATGTTTATAAGTTTATATCGGAGATCCCTGATTGTACAGTAGTTAAGGGTTGATTCAGCCTGGCATCCTTCCGTAGGTTACCAAAATGAATACCCAGGTTGTTGGGGGCAATTAGCTTACACATTGTAAACTGCTTAGGGGGTGCTTAAGTGTACTGATAAGCAGTATATACAGCTATTGCTGTATGACACATGAGGCTGAAATGGGGTGAAACTGGGTAAAGCCACTCTCCAGGTGAAAAACCAGTGCAAAATAATGTCCTTTTGCTCTGCTCTAATGTGGAAAATATGTATTATGGCACCAGCATATAAACAGCACGACACAAGTGCGGGAATGTGGGAAGGCTCAGGTGGCTTATGAAAGTAGTCTGGAACATACACCCTGGGCCTGGTGAGATACAGCCACCAGCATCATTGCTCACCATGTGTGTGTATTTTTTTCTGTTAAATAAACAAGCAGAGAGACTTGATGCTGCATGGTACAAACTACTTGTGGGTGTTCAGCGTGCTTTTGGAGTGGGCTGTGAGGACAGCAGGCATTCCAGCTGAATCAAAAAAATCTAGGAACAGGCTGGTTTTTCCTCTCCATATGTATACATCCCTACATCTTAGTCTCTCAGTCATAAAGGAAGGCAATGACAAATCTCATCTAAATAAAGCTTGGCAAGAAAATCCTATGATAGTTTTGCCATAAGCTGGAGTCAATTGGAAGTCTAAAAAATAAACAAGCAAGCAAACAAACAAACATTTGACAAAAATTTCCTATTTTAAAAATATGTGCAAGCATACTTTTGCCAGTGGAAAAAATGCATAAATATGTTACATTAGGCAAAGTCCATGACAATATATATGTACATTTCTTAGTAAATAATGAAAAAAAAAGTCCCACTACTTCAAATAGAAATTGGATGGGACAAAATGCTGGCAATTTCCTGGTTTTTTGCAACCACCTCTGAAGAAACTTACTAAGAAAACCACATGACAGGTTTACCTTAAGGTCTTCATAAGCTTGAAATGACTTGATGGCACACAATAACAAACAATAAACCTACCTGCCACCTACCTTTAATTGAATTGCAGTAGGAGAACATAAAGTTAAACAGTTATTATACAGATTAGGGCACAAATTAGCTAAGTTAGTGAAGACATGGTATCTCTAATAACTTTTTTTAAAAGTAAAGAGGAACTAGATTTTTCTCATCAAATGATTGAGCTGAATCAATGGTTTACATCCAATTAATAACAACTCTAAAAGATCATAGCACTTTGTTGATGCAGTGTGAAACAATCATCTATCACAAATTACTAAAATGCAGGCAATATGGTCCTAAACCTGATGTTACAGGGTGAGTCTCCCTTATCAAAAATGCTAGAAGTGTTTTGGATTTCTGAGTTTTTGGGATTTTGAAATATTTGCATATACATAATGAGATATCTTGGTGATGGGAGCCAAGTCTAAACATGAAATTCATTTATGTTTCATATACATTTTATATACATAGCCTGAAGGTAATTTTATACAAAATATATTATATAAATTTTGTGGGTGAATCAAAGTTTGTGTATACTGAACCACCAGAAAGCAAAGGTATTACTATCTCAGCTGTCATTGTGAACAATTTTGGATTTTGGAATATTTTTGATTTCGGAATTCCACACAAGGGAGACTTGACTTGTCTTACATCGTCAGAAAGCTACCCATCTCCAAACACAATATTATTTCTGTATAAGAGAATATATTTATATGTGGCTAAATAGAAATGGGAACGGCTGCCTTAGCATCTAGAATCTCTTTAAAGAGAAACATGGATGGGTGAACACTAACGAATACCAGGTGCTGTAAGCTATATTTCAGAGGAAAGAATTGGCAAAACCACCTCTGAGTTTTCTTGGGGTCACCATACGACAACAGGCAACTTGAAGGCATGTACACACAAAGAGCAACATGCTACAAAACTTTATTTTGTTTATATGCTGTAATTTTTTGGCTTATTCTCCTGGAGTAAAATTAAACACTTATCATACAGATAACTGGGGAGGTATTCTTTAAAATCTGAGCCAAATGAATCATAGAATCATAGAATCATAGAATCATAGAGTTGGAAGAGACCACAAGGGCCATCCAGTCCAACCCCCTGCCATGCAGGAACTCCAAGTCAAAGCATCCCTGACAGATGGCCATCCAGCCTCTGCTTAAAGACCCCTAAGGAAGGAGACTCCACTACACTCCGAGGGAGTGTGTTCCACTGTCGAACAGCCCTTACTGTCAGGAAGTTCCTCCTAATGTTGAGGTGGAATCTCTTTTCCTGCAGTTTGCATCCATTGTTTCGCGTTCTAGTCTCTGCAGTAGCAGAAAACAAGCTTGCTCCCTCCTCAATATGACATCTCTTCAAATATTTAAACAGGGCTATCATATCACCTCTTAACCTTCTCTTCTCCAGGCTAAACATCCCCAGCTCCCTAAGGCGTTCTTCATAGGGCAAGGTTTCCAGACCCTTCACCATCTTAGTTGCCCTCCTTTGGACATGCTCCAGTTTCTCCACATCTTTTTTGAATTGTGGTGCCCAGAACTGGACACAGTATTCCAGGTGGGGCCTGACCAAAGCAGAATAGAGTGGCACTATAACTTCCCTTGATCTAGAAACTATGCTTCTATTGATGCAGCCTAAAATTGCATTGGCTTTTTTAGCTGCCGCATCACACTGTTGACTCATGTTGGACTCCTAGATCCCTTTCACATGTGGTCTCATTCAGCCAGGTGTCCCCCATCCTATATCTGTGCATTTCATTTTTCCGCCCTAAGTGCAGAACCTTACATTTCTCCGCATTGAATTTCATTTTGTTAGCACTGGCCCAGCTTTCTAGTCTATTCAGGTCATTTTGAATTTTGATCCTGTCCTCTGGGGTATTAGCTACTCCTCCCAGTTTAGTGTCATCTGCAAATTTGATAAGTATGCCCCCAATTCTGTCATCCAAATCGTTAATAAAGATGTTGAATAGCACTGGGCCCAGGACAGAGCCCTGTGGGACCCCACTGGTCACTTCTCTCCAGGATGAAAAGGAGCCATTGTTGAACACCCTTTGAGTTCGGCCAGTCAACCAATTAAAAATCCATGTAACAGTTAACTTGTCTATCCCACATTTTGCAAGCTTGTTTGCAAGAATGTCATGGGGAACCTTGTCAAAGGCCTTACTGAAATCGAGGTATACTATATCCACAGCATTCCCTTCATCTACCAAGCTGGTAATTTTATAAAAAAAAGAGATCAGGTTCGTTTGGCATGACTTGTTTCTCTGAAACCCATGTTGGCTTTTTGTGATTATGGCATTGGCCTCTAAGTGTCCACAGACTCTCTGCTTAATGATCTGCTCTAGAACCTTTCCTGGAATTGATGTCAGACTAACTGGACGATAATTGTTGGGATCCTCTTTTTTTCCCTTTTTGAAGATAGGGACTACGTTTGCCCTCCTCCAGTCTGCTGGGACTTCTCCTGTTCTCCAGGAGTTCTCAAAGATTATTGCCAATGGCTCTGATATTACATTTGCCAGTTCTTTTAATACTCTAGGATGTAGTTCATCTGGTCCTGGAGATTTATATTCATTTAGGTTAACCAGGTATTCCTGTACTACCTCTTTACTTATTCTGTGCTGAATTTCCTCTATTCTGTCTCCATTATCCTTAGGTTGAGCACCCTTTGCCTTTTCTGAGAAGACTGAAGCAAAGAAGGTGTTGAGTAATTCTGCCTTTTCTCTGTCCCCTGTTAGCATTTTGCCATCTTCTGCACGCAGTGGCCCCACTGTTTCCTTCTTCTTCCTTTTGCTGCGGACATATCCAAAAAAGCCCTTTTTATTGTTCTTAACCTCTCTAGCAAGCCTGAATTCATTCTGAGCTTTAGCTTTTCTGACTTTACCCCTACATGTGCTGGCTATTTGTTTGAATTCCTCTTTCGTGATTTCTCCGTTTTTCCATTTCTTATACATGTTCCGTTTAAAACTTAGCTCATTTGAAAGTTCCTTAGTCATCCATCCTGGCTTCTTGAGACATCTTCCATTTTTCTTCCTCATTGGAACTGTTTGAAATTGTGCCTTCAATATCTCCCTTTTGAGAAACTCCCATCCGTCTTGAACTCCCTTTTCTTTTAGTATTCCTGACCATGGGATCACTCCCAGTATTTCTCTAAGTTTATTGAAATTAGCTCTCCTAAAGTCTAGAGTGCGTGTCTGACTATGCCTAGCTTCTCCCTTCCACTGTATTACAAACTCCAGGAGAACATGGTCACTTCCACCTAAGGATCCCACCACTTGCACCCCATCAACTAGGTCTTCCCTGTTGGTTAAGATCAGATCTAAAATGGCTGATCCCCTTGTTGCCTCTTCCACCTTTTGGACAATGAAATTGTCTTCCAGGCAAGTGAGGAATTTGCTAGACTTTGAGGATTTGGCTGAGTTTGACTTCCAGCAAATATCAGGATAGTTGAAGTCACCCATCACTACTACATCTCTCTTTTCTGAGTATGTGATTATCTGTTCTAGAAAGGCATCATCCAATTCCTCTGCCTGAGTCGGGGGTCTGTAGTAGACTCCCACAGTAACATCCCTGTTCTTTCCCTCTCCTTTAATTTTTATCCAGATGCTCTCCACCTGGCTTCCAGTATTGACTTCCTGCATCTCTTCACTGGTGTAAATATCCCTGACATATAATGCTATTCCTCCTCCTTTCCTGCTTGGCCTGTTTCTCTTAAAAAGGTTATACCCCTCTATTTCTACATTCCAATCATGAGACTCATCCCACCAGGTTTCAGTGATGCCTATTATATCATATTTCCCTTGTTGTGCTAGGAGTTCAAGTTCATCCTGCTTATTTCCCATACTCTGTGCATTAGTGGAGAGGCATTTAAGACCATGTGTCCTCTTTACTTGCTGCTTTTGCACATTTTTTTGCCTCCTACTGTTGGGTCCTTGCACTGTTTGCCTTGTTCCCTCTATGCCACTTGGACTATTCTCTCCATCCCTTTTGCCTTCCAGTATAATGTCTCCCTCCCCCACATAACTCAGTTTAAAGCCCTCCTGATCAGATTCTTCAGACTGTTGGCAAAAACATTTTTGCCAACTGGCGTGAGATGCAGTCCATCCCTTGCCAGAAGTCCCTCCTCATGGAACCGCAGCCCATGATCCAAGAATCCAAACTGTTCTTGGCGGCACCATCTACGGAGCCAGTTATTCACCTCTGCTATTTTCCTCTCCCTTCCTGGACCATGCCCTTCTACCGGGAGTAGAGATGAGATGACAACCTGTGCATCTCATCCCAAATGAATTTCAAATATAAATATAAAAGTTATTTTAAAACAAACAGTTTATAAAGTTAAAACATTAAACAGTAATAATGAAGGCCAGAAACCTGTATGACATATACAAATGTGTAACCCAGAGTTACGCAGCAGCAGCCATTCAGACAGACTGAGGTCTGTTCCCTGTTGACTGGGAAGCAGCTGACTGACATTCACATACATCTCTCATACAAGCAATAACTGGCATGAGGGGGGGAATTGAGTCAGGTGAATGCTTTTTCCCTTTGCAGCAGAAGCATGCAGGCTCAGGACTGAATCCAGAAATATCCCCAAACTGCAAACTTGCATTTTTAGGGGGAGTGTAACCCCCTCTTACATGGCTGAATCCATATTCCCAGATCATTCTCTAAATTGACCAGAAACACCTCTGGATTAAGCTTCAATTTATTTACCCTTGTCCATCCCATTACAGCTTCCAGGTACCACTTTTACACAGAAACAACTTTGTTGGGATTAGGTGGAAAGAAGTAATAGTGCTGGGTATCATCAGCAAACCAGTGACACCTGATCCCCAACTTCTGGACAATAATATGATAAAGAGCGATGAACAATGTGTGCTGCTCTTTTAAAATGCTGAAATTGTTGTGATTTCCTGTAGTTTGAGCTACAAAGAGCTTAATTTTTAAAAGTTTGAAACAGTGCACAGATATGTCATGTCTCATATATATATATATATATATATATATGCTAACACTGCCATCTATTATATACTTTTCTCAGAATAAGCTATACTGAAGTCAGTGGATGTCACTTCTGACAAGCAAGGGTTTGTACTGACAGTCCCTTTTCTGTACAAATGTGAAGATACTGCATAAAGGTTCTAGAATTTTAGTAAGATTCAGGGACATCTCTTGGGCTTCTTGGTGAGACTGATTCAACAACACAGTTTCTGTGGTAACTCTAATGTGGAGAAATTATGCTTCCCTGGTAAATTATTGGAACACTGGATATCTTTCCCCCGATAAGTCACAGATGGGACACATATTTTATTTTATCGTAATTACGTGTTTCTTGCACACAGACACACACCCTCTAAAACAGTGGTTCTTACATTTTGATGCTATAATCCCTCAAGCCATGTAGTAAAACCATAATTAACCCCTTCCCTTTATTTTTGGCAAAGATAAAAGAAAGGAAACTAAAGAAGGAATTGCACAATTATGTTTTCATCATCCAGTTAATCAACAGCTTAAAAACAAATGCCTTTAAACTGCCTTAGTCAAGACTGACAAGACCATATCCCCTACATTTTAAGAGCCTTCAGACCAAGTTTTTTTCTTGGTTCCACCACTGCCACAAGGTGAGGCTTCTCTTCCACTGTAAAATCGTTAAGCCAGCCATCTTCTCTGCTCTCCTTTCACTGTTTTTATTTAAATATACATTTGATAATTAACTGGTTGTGCAGAAGGCTATTTCCATAGTGTGTCTGTTGTATTTTTATCTTCATTGTTGTATTACCAGAGCTCTCAGGCAGAGAAGGCTAAATATCCCATAAAACTACAAAACCCAGAACAACAATAATAAGTCAGGGGTTGATATGAGGAACACTGCAAATACTTTCACTCTGAGCCCTGCCACCAGTTAGGAATGAATGGATATAGTTGCCAAGGCCTATTGATGAAAATCAAACTTCATTCATTGATTCTCACCCTGTGATTTATTTTCCTGGCTGGAGACTTAGGGGATGAACAGTTAAACACTATATTGTTTAGGGAAGCGTTCCCAGGATTGTGCCATCTGTTCCAGGATGCCTCCTCTTAACTATATTTTAAGAACCCAAGCCCTCCCTCCAGTCCATCTGCCTTGGTCCAGGCCCCAGAGGGAGAGAAGAACCACTGGGCCTCATCCCCTTCCCACCACATTCCCCTTTTCCTTTTGTGTTGTCTTTTAGAATGTAAGCCTGTGGGCAGGGATCCGTCTAACTATAAGATTGTATTTACAGCACTGTATAAACTTACAGCGCTATATAAATAATAATAATAATAATAATAATAATAATAATAATAAACAGACTACCCCAAAGGGGCAGCCTGCAGCCACCCCTTTCAGTGCTGGAGTGGGGCTGCAACAACTATATATTGTGGCCCGATCTAGCCTTTCCATGGGGCAAAAAGGAGCAGCAAAAAGTGGCTCCTTTTTGCACTATGGAATGGTTGCCACAGCTGCTGGGGCCATGGCTTTTCGGCACTCATTTGGTGCTGCGTCATCTGGATGCAGTGCCAGAGGAGTGCTTTTATGCCACCTCCCATGTGGTGGGGAACTCAGCATCATGCTGGCATGGTTGTGATGTGCATTGTGCGGGTGACATGCCCCCACTCCGCCCTGATGCTGGGCTTTGTGGCTGGTCTGTTAAGGCTCTTAGAGAAGCACAGCTATTACCTCAGATATTATTCAACACCCTGAGAATTGGCAACTTTATAAACTCCATAGTAAAATTGCTTCTTTGTCAAATTTGT
Source organism: Urosaurus nigricauda (assembly GCA_034509955.1). NCBI lineage: Eukaryota > Metazoa > Chordata > Lepidosauria > Squamata > Phrynosomatidae > Urosaurus > Urosaurus nigricauda. The sequence continues at coordinate 44,415,552 of JAOEGL010000003.1, read as the reverse complement.
CTCCTTGCCTAATCCAATGATTCATTGATCTGAAGAGAAATATATACTTCCTTAACTCTAGTCCCATGCTTTACTTTGCATCAGGAACTATCAGATCTAGAATTTTCCATAATTATCTATAATTCTCCTTCTCCACCTGCTTTCTTCTCTTGCTCTTGCAGATTGCACAGAAGGAACTGCCCTGTGAACAGGGAAAGAAGCCAAATTATGGACAGCAAAAGTATGGAATGCTTGCCTTGTCCCCTCATCATACTTTTTTTACTTGTGAATCATGGCTTTTAAATGGCTACCCTGGAGACAGAACCTATCTAATAGAAAAACCTTTCTAGTTACCTTGAGGAAAAGTGTTCTTAAGAGTCAGGGCATATATTTATCAAGCAAACTCTTGCTGGCTAATGTATTCTGCCCTGTTCAAAAATGTTCTTTGGCCTCTGAGTTTTTGAATAGACTGAGCAAAACTACTAGCTAGCATCAGGGAGTAAAATGTTCAGTTACCCAGAATAGGTCTATTAACTGGGTGTGTGGAAAAGGATAGATGAAAGAATTTATTCAGAGGAGGAGGAGGAGGAGGAGGAGGAGGAGGGGTAGTTTGTTGTTGTATTCCTTCAAGTTGTTTCCAACTTATGACAGCTCTAAGGCAAACCTATTACAGGGTTTTCTGGTCAACATTTTTAAAGAAGCAGTTTGCCATTCCCTTCCTCTGAAGCTGAGACCTCTGAAGGGTCCTAGACCAGCACTTAAACCACTGCATCATGATGGCTTGGAAAAAGAGAGTACACACAATTAATAATTAATGACTAATTTAGCATTTTTCCCCAACCTAAAATATTAAGAACTATTGCTCTTAAAAGGAAATTAACAAACTGCAATAATACATTACTGTAATAATTGTAATAAAACATTACAAACATTTTGATGTTGTTGATTAAAAATACACACACAGAGAGAGACAAGTTTCCACTATATACATTACACAAAGTCATATGTTCATAATTGTGAAACTAAAGGTTGGTCCAAATTTGGCCATATTTACAGTACAGCTGATTCATAGAAATTATTGCTACTTAAAAATCCGTCATTCTATGTGGGAGTAAGCCCAGTAGTGGTGGGGAGCTGCAAAGAGACAGAACTTGGGAAAGCAGATACAATTGTAGCTCAGGGCCCCCATCCAAAGTAATTATCATGCTTATAATCCTTATAAAGCAGCACTTTCCCTTACTGTTTCTGAAGAACTAACAAAAGTATCAATTTTCAGTTAACCAAAATCATTTAAATGCTTTTCCTTCATCAGCCTCATTCACCTTACAAGCCAGCATGGAAACTACATGACCATTTACCCATTTAAAGGTAAAAAGTAAAGGTATTCTCTGTTGACAAGATTGTCAAGTTGTGTCTGACCATAGGGGGCAGTGCTCATCTCCATTACTATGTTGAAGAGCCAGCATTGTCAGAGACTACTCTGTGATCATGTGGCCAGCATGATTGTACAGACTGCAGTTTACCTTCCCACCGGAGTGGTACCTATTTATCTACTTGCATTTGCATGCTTTCGAACTCGGTTGCCAGAAGCTGGGATGAGTGATGTGAGCTCACCCCAATATGTGGCACCTGGGTCTTGAACTTCCAGCCTGCCGATCTTGCAGTCAACAGAGTCAGCATCTTACCCACTTGAGCCACTGCATTGGCCCATATTCCTGTAAGTATAAAAATATATATAGTTATAATTACTTTATCAAAGAACCAAAGTTACCATTGTAATATAATTTAGTTATGCTTTAGTTATTGTGGAAAGAATTTAATTTCAAATTATTAGTTATTTATAATTAGTTGATTCCAAATATCGTCTCTTTGTCTCAGTCTGTGACAACAGACATACACATTTTTTTCTTTTTATCAAATGCTGCACACAACAGCATATAGCCAAAGGCCATTTATAAATTTGTCTTTTATTCTGTACAGAGTTACTATTTATCACTGATAATGTCAGAGTTCTTCTTTAGATATCTCCAGGACTTCTGTAATGCAGCTTAGTGTGCCTGTACAAAGGTATCAGGTTCAAAGCCCTCACAGTGCTTTTGGGAAGAGATCTGTATACTTCTGAATAAAATAAAGCATCTGAATGTCAAAATGGTACTTTAAAAGATAAAATTAAAAATAAAATATGGCTTTGAATCCTAAGTTAAGAGAATTTGCAAAATCATGTGAGGTTATCATATCAATTTGTTCCTGGAAATCTGTTGATGGCATACACCTGTGCAATCCAAGGTTACCTGTATGCATGAACATTTTTGTATGTGCCAAGTCCCCTAGTCCACCAGTTTTAAGGAGCCAGATCCCATCATCTGACCAGCTACTGTTTGGAAGATGCCAAGGCAGCTTCTGGCCCCAGTTACAGCTTTGCAGCCAGGAGAAGAAAGCTGACCTTGACCTCCCAGAAGCTGTCAAGATTGGTAATGGTATTGCTTTGGATTTCTTCTGACAGGCCATTCCATAGTTTGGGAGCAGCAGATGAAAAGGCCCTCTGGGTAACCACAGCCAACCTGGTCTTTATTGGCTGCAGTAGATTTTTCCCAGGGGATCTAAGTGTGCGGGATGGATTATATGAAAGAAGGCAATCCCGCAAATAGGTTGGACCCAAGCGATGAGGGGCTTCAAAGGTGATAACCAACACTTTATACTGTGTCTGGAAACTAATAGGCAGTCAGTGAAGGGATTTTAATATAGGTGTTATGTGGTCATCTCTAGCTGTCCTGGTGACCAACCTAGCTGCCATATTTTGAAATAGTTTCTGGACTAGGCACAAGGGTAGCCCCATGTAGAACACACTACAGAAGTCAAGTTGTAAGGTTACCAGTGCATGTACCACAGTTTTGAGGTTCCCTGGTTCCAGGAAGGGATACAGCTGGTGTACCAGCCAAAGCTGATAACAAGCACTCTTGTCTACCTCATTTATCTGATTTGACATCTGAAGTGACAAGTCCAGGAGCATTCCCAAGCTGTGAACACAGTCCTTTAAGTGGAGTGTGACCCCATCTAGGACCAGTTCAGCGAGTAACTTTGTCTTATCTGGATTCAGTTTCAGTCTGTTTTTCCTCATCCATGCAGTATTTCCTGATCCATGCAGAATTATAACAATTATTAAAAGGTAAAGGTAAAGCTTTCCTTTTTGACATGATCATTTAGTCATGTCAGTTACACAAATTGTTAGTTACCTTATATTCTTGACTCTAAGTCGATCTCATGTATAAATTGAGGGCAAGTTTTGGAGCCAATGTTATGGATTTTGGTATGACCCATGGATAAGTCGAGAGTAAAACTTTGAGGCTCCTCTGGCTGTGGTTGTGCTTAAGCATCTCTTCAGCAGTGGACAAGCAGAAAGCACCAAAGATCGCCAGTTGCAGCCATGTTTTCCTTGGAGTGGGGTTAAACAGTCACAGGCACCCTCTCTCCCTTCAATCCTGCCAAGAAACCTAATTTTACAGAACACTCTCCCTGGAATGGAAGCTCTTTACTGCTGGCCCATCCCCAGTTGTCTGCAGAGGCCAGCTTGTCTTCTCAAAGAGGATGAAGAGGAGGCAGGGGTGAAGAGTCAATTGGGGGAGAGCCAAATGTAAAAGGAATAAGGCAGGGAGGAAGAGAAAGTGTGTGTGTGTGTGTATGCACTCATGCTGGGTGGGGAAAGTGGGGAGGAAGGGGTGTGTGTGTTTGTGACTGGATCATCTGTTGCTCCCATAGAAAGAAAATTCACTCTGCATTCTCTCTGCTTCCAGCAGCCCATTCTCAGTGATGGAGAAAAAGTGGGGAGGAAAGTGTATGTGTGCCTGTGTTTGTCACTGAATGAGCTGCCATCATCAGCATTGATCCATATATAAGTTGACCCAGGATTTGAGGATCAATTTTGGGCATAAATTTCTCAACTTATAGATGAGTATATATCTTATTTAGTGTGTTTTTCTTGTTTTGGTGTGTTTTTTGTTTGTTTTTGATAATTTTGATTTTCTCCCCCTGGGAAAAAATATGAGTGTGTTCTGGCAGCAACCACCACACAATTGTTATTTATTTATTTAATGGTAGTAGAAAACCCACCTTTGAGTGTTCATTGTTTAAGAAAAGCCTATGAAAATCATAGGGTTGTCATAAGCTGACAGGTGATTTGAAGGCAACCCTCCCACTGGGTTATAAAGCATTTTGTATTTCAGCCTTTTGAAACAAGATGACATGAAAAAAAAAAATAAGTTCCATGTATATATATGTCCAAAACCAGAACAAAGTACAGATCTTGTTGAGGTATTGGGTCCTATCCCTTAAACCTCCCTATTTCCTCAGATATCATCAACTCCTACCCTACCTGATGCCTGGCCTGTTTTAGCTTTTTCTAGGCAGAAAGAGACAGGCAGCTTAAGAAGTATTAACATGTGTCTGAAATTTATATGTAAATTTATACAGACATAATGAACTTCTAAAATTTCCAAGGATAGTTTTGGGAACCTAAATGTCATTTGTGAAAGTTCCACATGGGCTAGCAAAGTGAATTGTTTATTGCTCAAGCTTGATTTAAATTGAGAGGCTAATCCATTTAAAAGATTATGAGAATTGAGAAGTCCATTTCATAATCCAACAGGAGTGCACACAATTACAGAAAGAATGGTAGATATTACATGGAAAACTAGACTTCATTGCAACAATTATAATGTATTGTTCACTTCTCCAATATTCTGCATATTTCAGAAGTTCTCAAGCATTGTTATACTATGCTAACTTGATATGTTTGTACAAGTTTAACTATAGTTCTCATAACCACTCAACCTTGATGTGTTCTAGAGCTGTAAATCTTTCTTGCTGCTTTGTTCTCTTTGGCAGTGTTATTTGACATAATTATAAGCTTGTAGGCCCTACTATTGAAAGTAGCTTGATTGGCAACTTCTGATACAAACTCATATTCAGGTCTGGGTCAGCATCATTAAATGGTGACACAAAACTTTGGCAACACATTCAAAATGCAAAATTGTTAAGCACAGCCCTTAAAAAACAGGTATAGTGTCTTGTAGAAGTATTCACCCACCTTTGACATTTTCACATTTCGTTGTGTTTAGAACCTGGGATTGAAATGGATTCACTACACTTGAAGTACACAAGATACTCAACATTGTAAAACTGTGCAATATTTTTCTTGTAGTACAAATGGTAAGTAAACAGAAACAAATTGGCATTCGTTGGTTGCATAGGTATTTGCCTCCTCAGATGTGGCACAACAAAATAGGCTTTGATGCAGTTTATTGCCTCCAGAAGCCACCTACGTATTTGAAGAGACTCGCTTTTTGTGTAATTCTATGGCCATGTGATCTCAGATTAAATACACTAGTTTCTAGAAACCCTAGAGCTTCTTGGAGAGCACATCTCAACACATACCATTATGAAGAACGAGGGACTGTCAAAATAAGTTCAGGATAAAGTTGTGTTGAAGGACCATTCAGGATTGGCTTGTAGAAAAAGTTGGTGAAAGAGTAACAGAACACTATTAAATCCATTATTATAAAACAAAAAGAATATGGCTCAACCTCAACTCTGACTAGAGAAGACCAGCCACCAAGGAGAGAATTAGTCAGAAAAGCAAACAAGAGGCCTGTGGTAACTCTGAAAGAGCTGGAGAGACCTGCAAGTCACAATGGAGAAATTGTCCATGGGACAATTATCAATTAGATGCTTCACTGAAACAAGCCCATTTGGAGTTTGCAAAAAGGTATGTGGGAAATACAGCAAACATGTCAGAAAAGGTTCTCTAGTTTACTAACACCAATAATGGAGTTTTGGCCCTCACTGCAAAATACTACATACTCATGTAGCACAAAGCTAAAAAACACTTATTGCTCTGAGAACACTTATTCCCACAGGGAAGTATTATTATTATTATTATTATTATTATTATTATGATGATGATGATGCACCTTCTCACTGTATCTTGTGTATATCAACTGGTAACAATACCAGTTAAATCTATTTTAATTCCTGGTCATAACACAAGAAAATGTGGAAAATTTAAATGGGCTTGTCTGAATACTTCTGCAAGTCACTATAAGGCTTAGAAAATTGATTCTTTTGAGGTAGAGTAACCTAAATCTAATTGTTGATGTCAAGCAGCTGCTGAATCAATTCTGAATGGTCAGTCAAACCTATAGTGGAAATACCACTGATTCAATAGCTCTATTCTAGTTGGAACTAGCAGTTGGAGACTGTATTTTATTGGAATGTACCTAGAGCTTTGGCCAGGGACATAATTATTTTATTTTATTTGCAGGCAGCCTTTCTCCTGGAGTAGGACACAGCACAGCTATGAAATTCAATGGCTTAAATCCATGTAAAATTAGCAGATAACAACAGTGCACTTGAAGAGTTCTCTTCTTGTTTTCTATGGTAGTGTATTTGCTGTGGCAGTCCCTTGGCATGTGGCTACTTGTACAATGGCTGTGCAACCAGCTCTGCCAACAGTTGCACAACTAATGGAAAACCATTAGATGTTGGTTATTAAAAGGTTCACATTTGCCAGCTTATCAGATATATTTCCAAACATAACTCACACATGTAGTCTTACTAAATCAGAAATAATTATTTAAATGTGTGTGGCATATTAGGAACATCATTGCTTTAAGTTCCAGGTCATTACCAAAGTGCCAAAGAGTTGCAAGTAGAAAACTATTTTGTATGAAAGTGGGTTAAAAAAAAACTTCCACAAATTAAAAGTAAGAAATAAAAAGGGAGGGAGGGAGGGAGGGATAACAGGAAAACATATAGAAAACTAACAAGTATTGCAAACTGGAATGTGTACAGAGATGGGCTACCAAAATGATCAAAGGTCTGGAGAATGACTGAGGCAGTTGGGCATGTTTAGCATGGAGAAGGGAAGATAGAGAGGTTACATGACAGCCAAGTTTAAATGTCTAAAGGGATGTCTTGTTGAAGGTGTATCAAGCTTGTTTTCTGCTGCTCCAGATACTAGAACATGAACCAATGGATTCAAATTATGGGAAAAGAGATGCCACCTGAACATTAGGAAGAATTTATTTACTAAAGAAACTGTTCAATAGTGAAGTACGCTACCTCAGAGGGTGGCGGATTCCTTTTTTAGAAATGTTTAACAGAGGCTCGATGGACATATTCCAGGAGTGCTTTAGTTGGTATTCCTGCATAGCAGTGGGTTGGATTAGATGCCCTCTAAGATTTTATGATTCTAAGTTGATATTTCTATCAGTACTACTACAGGGTAAAAATATAGCTTCCAGAGAAGATTTATGGGTTCTTGAGCTGGGAGAGAAAGGGAGACAATTTTTTTTCTTCCAGAGATGTATGTTTGGTCACAGTAGGAAAGTAAAGGGTAGACTAGATCCACCATGGCTATTATATTACCAAAGGGACACTTTTTCTGTTTCTTATGTTGATATGCTGAATATGGTCATACCTATAGATCTAAATATGTGGCCGGGAGTGAGGGGAGTGAGATCAAAATAGAAGAAAATCTCTGTAGAATAAGACCTTCTATGCTAGCATAAAAATCCTGAAGGGTTAAAACAACCATCTTGACAATCTCTATAACTCTACAAACTGTCCAGGGACAAACTCAGCACATATGTGATGCCCTTGTATTACTAATGCCTCTATTAGATGGTAGAAAGTAGTATTAGAAAACAGAAAGTAAGGAATGGCACATACTTCCAGCCAGCTGGAGATCAAGAGACTGAGTGGGTACAAGCCCATCACTTGCTTCCTTTTATCCTGGGGGAATAAATGGAGGGTATGAATATAACATCCAGGTCATCTCTCCTCAGTTCAATTTCTCTCCACCCCAGAAGGAATCAATTCAAGAGTGAAAGGGACATCATATTCATTTAATCTTAGAAAAATTAAGACATATGTGCAGCTATTGTTAGACAGGCTTATCATTGAAATGTCAGGTCTGCTCTCCTTTACATTTTTAAAAATGTAACTCAACTTTCTACTAGGTCCTGTCATAATACAAGAGCTGTTATTTTAATGACATTTTCTACCTTTGTTTTTCCCTCTCTTTCTTGCCCTTACCATTACAAAAAGCTTAAAATACAGTCCCTTATTTATGAACACTTAAAATCTTTAGCAGTGGAATCCTATTATCACTGCATTTCAGTTCAGTACCTCAGCAAAGAATTGTTGGCTGGAGGAAAGTAGAAAGTGCAGGAGGACACATAGCTTTAATCAATTGCCCTCTGACATCTTTGACTCGGTGGTTAGTTCTTGCAAAGTAAATTAGCGTAATAGCCTAAATATGTATGGCAGATGGCAGGGGCATCATAAAAAAGTGGATGAAATAAAACCTGGAATCATTTGTAATGATTTACAATTATTGATTGAACCAAAGCAGACCTTCTTTCCTCCCCCTTTTAGAGAAAGTATGTAACAAAAAAGTCTCCAGATTCATAAATTAGAACTATAAAATTTATGTTTTTGATTTTATGTTCTTCTCCCTGTTTCTCATGGGTAAGGCAAATGATGCACATATAAAATCAGGAAGCATTCAGGTAGCAATCCTTTAAAGTGAACAAGCTTAGATAGAATTGTAAAAGTGACTTTAAAAAACAACAATTTTCATGAATGGGCTTTTTATTCTGTAAAAGTACATCCAAGTCTCTCTCTGTTTTATGGAATACATCTAAATGGATTGGTTACATTGCATTTTCTTGTTTCACAAAATATTGCAACAACTTAGAAGTTCTTTCTAGGACTTTATTATTAGTATTGTTGCTATTATTATTATTATTATTACTGAAATAGAGTTCAGTCATGCATAAAAATGGATTGATATTATCTGGAGTAGAATAGAAACAGGTGGAAAGTGAGAGAAAAGGCTTTGTTTACTGACTGGAATGGGATTTTTATGGTGGGAAGGAGGTTGTTGTACTTTTCTACTGACACTTTTTTCCAATTTGTTTTTAATTCAAATGCATTTTAATATGTTTATTCATTGAATAGTTTTTCAAAATTTTAATTTATTGTGTTTTTATTTGCATCCTTTTCAGAACCTGCAGTACCAGTGGAAGGTAAGGGGAAGGTGAAATAATCACACATATGAGTAATACAAGCCACAGTCTTTTATTGATACAGTTCACATGATTTGGTTTGGCATTAGCCCAGGAATCTAGAATTGCTCTGCTCACCTGCTGACTGATGATCCAGCATAATCCAGCACCAAGCAGCTTGAGTGCGGGGGGTGAGTTTGAAGGATGAGCATATGAGGCTCATGGTGATGCTCAGCAATTGCATGGGTCCCTCTGACACTTAGCTGATGTCTAGCTATCACCTAAGTCAGACCATCAATGGATAATCTACAACCCAGAACCCTTGCAGGATCTTCCACTAGGGAAGATACCAAAACAGAGGTACAACTGGAAACAGAAGAGAAAGTCAGCTGAGAAGTAAAGGGAACAGACACACCCATCCCAAACCACATCCCCATTGGACCCCTACAGCTGAGCCACATTTATGGATCACAATAATTGAAGTGTATTCTCAAGATACAGTTGTTTTTTAAAGGCTAATTTGAAAAAGGAACAAACAGACCTGAAAAACACAGAAAATTATCCTCAAAATTGTCTGCAGTTAGCAAGTTCTCATTTGGATCCAGGGGAAAAGGTGGAAGACAAGGCACAGAAACCCAAAACTGAAGTATTATGTTTGCTATGTCTGGATAAGCCCTATGAGCAAACATGAAACTTTAAACAAAAAACCCAAAAGAATAAATTCAAATCGAATTCTAATTGTCTTCAAGAAACAATTGGGCTTTCTAGATTGGCAGGGAAGTGTGAAATGAAGTTGCCTTTTCCTTAATGCTTAGCAGCTACACCGCAGCCTTTAGATGCAGCTGAGCTGATTTGCTGTTTTTAAAAAAGAAGCTGGGAAAAGCATAACCTTTTTAAAGGCACTTCTTCTCCCCTAAAACGCAAAAAAAAAAAAAAAAAAAAAAAAAGAAAAAAAAGAAAAGAAAAGCGTTTTCATGGCACACTTTCCCATTTTCTCATCTAAAGGATACACTTTCATGCAGCCATGAACACACCTCTTTTTGCCAATCTAGATCAGGCCAATGATCTGAACCTGGAATATTACTGCTATTACCAGTACTATACTTGGTAGGGCACTACAAATGGGGAAAGGCCAACAGGATACTACTGGGAAGACTAGCCTCCTTTTGAACCACTGAAGATGATGAAGCACAAAGTTAGATAGGCAGATGCAGTAATACCACTTAGAGCAGAATACAAACCATGGTAAACTGTAGGGAGTAGGAAAGTTAATCCCTTTATTACTACCCAAATGCATGGAATGTTAAGATAGAGGGAGAGAGCACTATCACTGAATCAATGAAATGATTGCACAAACTAATTCAAACTATTGTATATATATGCATGTTTAAAGCAAATAGCAAAAAAAGCTTGTAATTCAAGGAAACAAGAAAAAGCTGGAAAGATGGGTGATTCTGCTGTAATTAAAAAAAAATAGAACAGTATATTTTAATGGAATTATTAAACAGAGTGTAAAGAGGAAATGGTTCAGAATTCTTCAGACTATGGGAAATTAAAAATATGTAGCAAATGAAAATGTAATAAACAGAGGGTAAGGTGTTTCTCTTTGTCTAGTTTGATTCAGACCTCACACAAGAAATGAAGAAGCAGGTTGACAGACTGAGGCAGCGTGGATTAATCAAACTACACAGTTCCCTCAAAGATATGTACTGGGAGGTTTTCATGTTGCTTAGAGCATAATTTGTCCTGGGCAACAGACCAGACAGAAGGATGTGCAATAGTCAGGACTGATCAAGATTCAACTCCACAATATTTTTTCACTATCAGGAATGAGTCTGGGATCATCACAATCATCATCTACTATTATGATTATTATTATGATTGCTACCATAAATGTATATAGCACTTTCCTAAGTGAAAGTACCATTCTTTGAGGATTTTCCAAATGAAACTTGCACAAAGAATAAACAACAGAGAATGAATATGTGCCTATTATGTTACACGTTCTATAGTAGGCTATGGGAATTAGAAGCCATGATGCATCTAGCTATTTTTAGCCAGGTCTCTTGATGTTACTGGATGAAGGAGGAAGGTGGCTTTGTGAAAACACATCCAGCCAACTATAGCTCTTGGGCTACATGCTGGGCTACAGTGAAGGATATATCAGTTTGGTAGTGGGTGAGGAGAAGCCTCCCAGCAAGGTGCAAGAATAGATGGCTTTGCACAGAAGCTTTCTGCAAGGAGCCTAAAATGGATAGCTCAGGCCTGTGGCAGCTGGTCATTTCCAAGTCACTCAAACAATGAATCTGCTCTGGACTGTAATCTGAATTCTAAACCCTTCTCTCAAAATTAGTTCAACATCTTGGATAGCTCTTATCCAAAACTTGGAATGGATTCCATCCTCCCTGAGAGAGTGCCCTGACTGATGTAGTGGTACCTTTGTGCTTGCCTTTCCACCTGGATTTCTATATACAGCTACATCAACTATGGCCTTTTCTTCCCTACTATCCACTACCATTACACTATGTTAACAGAGGTGGAAGTGGGCTGAATATACTTGAGAAACATATTTTCCAACACTGATCATTCTCTCCCTTTCTCTCTCCTTAGCAGATGCAGTTCTGCATTTTAAATTCATTTACTGTAAATCACAGCAAGCACTATCATGACTACAAGGATAAAATTGAGTTCACTAGTGCTGCCCTGATGTTACACACATTTACTTGGAAATAAGCATCATTTTGATGTAGAAAATGATAATACATTTTAAAAGAAAATAATAAAATCAGCACCTGTAACCATACAGGCAGGAGTGCCCCGCTGGTCTCCCCTATGACTATAAAATAAGGTTTTAGATGCAAAAAGAAAGAATCAGCATTGTTCACCTGTGCTTGCCTATGTGCTCTTAGAGAATGTGTGTCCTGTTGCCCTTAAAGGGTTTCATTCTCTTGGTAGTCAATTCCACCACCCTGGCCAAAGAGCCCTACATTTTGGCCCCAAGGGGCAATGTCTACCTACACCACTGACTCTGGGATCTGGGAACAGTCCTGTGATGGAAGTAGGAATAGTGGCACCACTCAGTTCTAGACAAAAGGGGATAAAGGGATAAAGGGTGAAGTTTTCTGAGGAAAAAATGGTGCAGAACTGGAAAAGCAAAGTTCACAGGCAGGAGTGTCTCAGGAAATAAGACAAGACAAATAAAGTATCTAAGGGCAAGAATGATGTAGAACTGGTCTGCTCTTGCACCAAAGGTTTGGAAGCTCCTGCCAGTACAAAATGCAGCAACCAGATTTTTGTTGGGTTAGGGATTACTGTATACAACACTGCATTTCGGAAATTATACAACACTAGTTTCAAAAGAAATACACCAGCTTCCAATTTATTTCCAAACTCAACTCAAGGTGCTGTTTTTGACTGACAAGGCCCAAAACAATTTAGGGCCAGGATATCTGAAAGACTGTCTTGGACCATTTAAGTTTGCTCTAAAACTGAGATCTTCACCAGAGGCTCTGTGCTGCCAATCCACAACACTAGAGTGTGGGTGCACATATAGAATCAGTAGAATTAGCTGTGGAAACCCTTGACAATGGTTCCATCTTTTCTGAGCTTCCAAGAAGCAGCTAAAACCATGTTGCTCCACGTGGTTTTTGGTCTTTAATTCTGTTACCATTTGATTTTAAATTATTTTCACTAGTTTTTTTTTTTAATTTTGTTTTAAAGGTTTTTATTTATTCATTGTTTAAAATGGTTTTCCCCCTATTGTGCATTGCCTCAGAGAGCCACTGTTGTGTAGTGGTTTGAGTGTTGGACTAGAACTCTGGAAGACCAGATTTTCAGCTGGGGCTCAGCCATGGAAACCCACTTGGTGACAGAGGGTAAATGACACTCTCTCTCAGCTTCAAAGGAAAGCAATGCAAAACCTCCTCTGAATGAATATTGCTAAGAAAAGGTCAGCATAAGTCAGTTTCAATTTGAAGTTATATTAATAACACATTTTTTGAATTTTTTTCTGTTGTGCATTGCCCTGAGGTCCTAGTGAGCTGAGAGATGACATACAGGTGCCTTAAAGAAAGTAAATAAATTTGGTCGTTAATCTGGTACTAGAAAAGAAGTCAGTGCAGGTCCTAAAGGGGCAAAGTCATGTTGAAACATGGGAGAGGCTAGTAGGCAGGATTTTTTTGGCAGAAATGATATGATTGAGCTAAAACCACAGAAATCCAGAAAGAAAAGGAGAGACAACCAGAATATTAACAAGATGTTTTGCTAAGAAATGGTGAGAGAAGGCCTTATTAGTATCAGTATATTATTAGTATTATTTTGCAATTTTGCAATGTGCCTTAAAAATTGATGGAATAGGGAAGCAAAGAATAATGTAAAGTGGAAGGGTTTTAAAAAAAAAATCTTCCTGTCTTTTTGAATAACACAGAGTTCTGTGAGATGTGGAGAGTGCTTTCCAGCAGCATCAAGTAAACACAAATATTCTCCCCAAATATTTAGGGTTAAACATCAGGTCAGGAAGCATTGCCTCCAAACATGAGCTCTGGTATCTCTCATCTTTCCTAAATACTAATCACTGATGCTGGCTGTTCGGTTCAAAGGCAAGTGATTATCCTCAGCATAAGTGATACATATTGGCTTTATACCCAGCAACATCAATTCTTTGCAAAGGGAATAAGTCTACTGGCAGCTTCTCAACCACATTTCCTTAGTATAAAAATTAGTACCATTTTGAGCATTTGATCATGGATGATAGGAGCACATCAGTTTTCTTCCAGATATACTAGGACATATAGTCCAAGTCCTAGTCATTTAGCAGAAAAAAGACACCCCACTAAAACATCTCGGGGTTAATCTTCACAGCAGAAATAATGAAGTTTGACACCACATAAACTGCCATGGTTAATGGTATGGAATTCTGGGTTTTGTTTTGTGAGTTATTTAGCCTTCTCTGTCAAAGAGCTCTGATGCCACAACAAACTACAAATCCCAGGATGGCATAGCATTAAACTGTGGCAGCTAAAGCAGTGTCAAACTGCATCATTTCTGGAGTGCAGATTAGACCTGGGTGAAACAATTTCCAAGAATTACTTTTTCTTTTACCTTCCCAAAGGCAAATTTACCCACATTTGGAGAAAAAAGAGTGAACAGCAGCTATAGGTCCTTCTTGAGTACTTTTTAATACTTTGAAGATATCTATTAGCTCAGCCAGACTGCTTCAAAATATTAACCATTTTTGATTTTTTTTCTTTTGACTGTACCTCCATATTCTTGGGTTTCCTTCTAATCTTGTCTTGAAGCATGCTGAATTTTTCCTCTTCCCTTGTGTCCTTAGCCTTCCTCCTCCCATATATTCTGTGTCACATCCAGTCTCATATAGCCTTTCAGAAACTGATTTTACCAAGTTCTTCTGCCCCTTTTTTCCATTCAGGAATTATAATCAAAGTTCTAATCTGCTTTAAACCTTAGAATCTTCTTGTTTTAGTGCTGACATTCCTCTTTCCCTTGATTGATCTGTGTTGAACCTGTGTCCTTGAAACAATGCTGTGCTTACTTGATGACCATCTTTACTGGGTGTGAGATTGTACATGCACAAGGCAAGTAACTGACACATTTCATTTTGGAAAGTACTAAGTTAATCTAAATGGACCTAGAGAGTAGGAGCTCCCAGAAAATACTTCACAGTAAAGAAAAAGGCATGTGATGTTGAAAATAAAACCAGTTTCTATAGAAACAAAGCCTGATATTATATGAGGCTTCCCTCTCACCTTGAGGCACCCTATTTTATACAATCATAGCAGCCTAATAACACTTTAACTGGCATGGCTCCATTCAATTGAATCTGGTATTGAAAATTTGGTATGAACTGTTGGAGAACTGTAGTTCTATTGTTCAGAGAAGTGTATTAAAGTTGTGGCTCTCAGTCTTTGGGCTCTTAAGATAATTTTTGAATTCTGTTCTCAGAATCCTTCACTATTAGACATGCAGACTGGGGCTTCTGGGAATTTAAATCAAATACATATGAGGGCTAAAGAGTGAGAACCACTATACCAGAACTGTCTTGTGGGAAGGCATCAAACTGCAGAAAACAGATTCCATATCAAAAGTATCAAAGTGCTATAGCAGTATAGTGTGCATGTACTGTCAGTACACTGTGACACTGTGAGTAGAAAAGGTCTGTGACAGATCCTGGAATGACTAGGATGTCCCCCCAAATTCCTCAAAATGATTATCTTGCTACATGAGGGCCAGCATGGACAAGTCAAATATGGCGATGCTCTCTCACAGCCCTTTCTAATAACTAATGATGTGAAACAAGGTTGTGTTCTCACTCCAACTCTATTTACAATCTTCTTCAGCATGATGCTCCAAAGGGCTATGGCAGATTTCAAAGAAGATCTCGACATCTATATATGTTACCGTACTGATGGTAGCTTGTTTAACTTAAGCTATCTGAGGGCTCACACAAAGACTCTAAACTATCTAGTCCATGACCTGCTTTTCGCTGACTATGCTGCCCCTGTTGCCCATGCAGAAGCAGCTCTGCAGCACCTAACATCCTGCTTTGCAATGGCTGCAGAGTTGTTTGGGCTGGAGGTCAGCCTGAAGAAACTGGAAGTTCTCTATCAGCCTGCACCACAGGAAGAGCACTACCATCCCCATGTCACCATAGGCAAATCTATGCTTAAATCCGCTCAGCAGTTCACCGATCTGGGAAGCATCAGATGCCAAGATTGATAAAGAGATCAATCACAGATTAGCAAAGGCATATTGTGCATTCAGAATGCTTCACAAAAGAGTCTGGAGTAACAAACACTTGAGGCGGAGCATAAAAATCAGTGGGTGCCGAGCCATTGTACTGTCTGTTCTCCTCTATGGGTCTGAAACATGGGTCATCTATCACCAACATCTACGACTCCTCAAACGCTTTCATCAGCGCTGTCTACGCACAATCCTAAATATACACTGGACTGACTATGGGACGAATGTTGCTGTCCTTGCACAAGCAGGGATCACCAGCATTGAGGCCATGCTATAGAAAACGCGGCTGCGCTGGGCAGGGCACATTTCTAGGATGGAGGACTATTGCCTCCCCAAAATAGTACTCTATGGTGAACTTGCCACAGGTCAGTGAAAGAGGGGCACCCCAAAGAAGTGGTACAAACACATCTCAAGCCTGGCCAAATTGATCACCAACAATAATCTGCCCTGGCCTCACATCGAGAGGCATGGATACATACAATCCACAATGCTGCAGCCTCTTTCGAGAACTCATGCCGAATGAGTATCAAAGAGAAACGACAACGCAGAAAAAAACACAACTTGGAAACATCACCCAAGGAGACTTTTTGAAGTGCTCTCTGCAACTGGACTTGTTTATCTCAGATTGGCCTTTTTAGTCATCAGCGTGCTTGTAGAAAGTGTGGGATGAGTCCTTCCTGAATCTTCTTTAGTGAAGAAAAGCCAGAGAGAGACTGTCAGTGCACGTACACTAAGGAGATTATCACATGGCAATTTTTGCCCTGGCCATGCATGGGACGGGATTGGGTTGGAATGGGGAAAAATTGGTGTTATCACATAGTAAATTGCTGCTGCACTGCTCCCAGACCATCCCCCATCCCCCGAGCATGCTCTGCCAGTTTATTTTGGTGGTACAGAAGCTTTCTGTACCACCAAAATCGGCCAGCAGAGCATGCTCAGGGATGGGTAATGGTCAGGTGGCAGCACAGCAGCAATTTACTGGGTGATAACCCCCTTTTCCCCCTGTTCTGAGACAATCTCATCCCGTGCACGGCCTGGGCAAAACTGGCCATGCAATAATCTCCTTAGATACAATAGGATTCCACATACTGCTGTTGTGTGCCTTCACCTAATTTCTGACTTATTGCGACCCTAAGGAGAACCAATCATGGAATTTTCTTAGCAAGATAGGTTCAGAGAGGGTTTGCCTGTGCCTTTTTCTGAGGCTGAGAGAATGTGACTTGCACATGGTCACCCAGTGGGTTTCCCTATGCTGAACAGGGATGTAAATTCTGGTCTCCAGACTCATATTCCAATGCTCAAACCACTACACTACACTTGGTCTCAAGCTTCCACATGCAGATGTCAATATACCATCATTTCAGTTTTTGGGATCCCTGAAGATGTTGAGTTGGCTGCACTCTTTTGTATTTTGAGGCTAATGCAAAATATTGGAGGAAGCAATGGTTGTACTACAATTATCTAGAATTTTTGAAATGTTGCCCCAAATATGTCTTTGCTACTAACTGAGGTCCAACATTTTGACCTAGATTATCTTATGCAAACAATACATGATCAGCAGTTTTAAATATTTATGCCAAAGCTACACTAACATTTACTAAAACATTTTTTTTAATAAATGAATGAGCGGCAGCATTGTGCCAAGCCTGATTAATGTAAAATGATAGTGTTACTGTCTGGCTAAAGTTTCAGTAAAGAGCTGCAATTATAAGTTAAATATACCACTTCATACGTATCAGAGAACATTACCCTATTGAGCCCATTAACCTATTAAAAACATAGGAAGATCAAATTTGAGCACAAAGACAACACATTTTAAATAAATGTAATATGAAAATTTATGAATCCCAGCGAGCACTTAAATTGAGTGAAGGCTCACCTAGGACCTAGCATCAGATCTTGCTTCTATTGCTCACATTTAGTCTCTCCTCACATATTTGTGGCTAGGTGCTGGTAATGAAATTCAAAGTCTTAAATCATTTGGGACTTCGAAATTTGAAGGAGTACCTCTCTCTATATACCTGCCCAGGAGGGAGTCTCATCTGGGTCCCACAAGTTGGGGCAATACAGTGTGAGAACATATGCAAGAGGGCCTTCTCAGTTCTTGCAACCCATTAAGGAATGGTGTTCTCTTGAAGTACCAATTAGTTCCAATATTGGTTTCTTTCTGCTGTCAATCCAGGGCATTCCCTATGAGGAGTGACTTAAGGCACTGGGAATGTTTAGCCTCGAGAAGAGAAAGTTAACAGGTGATATGAGAGCCATGTGTAATTATCTGAAAAGATGTCATATTGAAGAATAGCAGCTTCACTTATATACTGCTTCATACCACCTAAGCAGTCTTTAATTGCTTTACAATTGTAAGCTAATTGTCCCCAACAAGGCTGGGTACTTATTTTAGCGACCTCAGAAGGATGCAAGCCTGAGCCTGAGCCCCTGGCTGGTATTGAACTTGTAACCTTATGGTTTGTGAGTGAGTGGCTGCAGTACGGGCATTAACCACTGCACTACCAGGGCTGAAGAAGGAGCAAATTTGTTTTCTGCTGCTCCAGAGACTAGGACACAGAGTAATGGATTCAAACTACAGGAGAAGAAATTCTACCTAAACAATAGGAACACTTTCCTGGTGGCAAGAGCTGTTTGACAGTGGAGTGCGACTGTCTGACTGCTTCATAGTGTGGTGAGTCTCCTTTATTTGGAGATTTTTAAACAGAGGCTGGATGGCCGAGTGATTTGATTGTGTACTCCTTCATAGCAGGGGGTTAGACTGGGCCTCTTCCAACTCTATGAATCAATTAATGCCTTTAGGGCTCCATTTACTTGAAATGTTCATGTGCATGGCTTGTAATTGTGGCCTTTTAAATTGTTTTACCTGCCCAAATTTAATATATATTTTTCCCCTTTTCACTATTTTATTGTTTTAATCCAGGGGACGTGGTGGCATAGTGATTAAGATGCCAATTCCAATTATTATAAGATCAGAAAGTTGGCAGTCCGAAGCCCAAGTGTCACATTAGACCTGGTGGCTCAGTGGTTAAATGCTGGTACATGCAGCCTCAAGGTTGTAAGTTTGATCTGAGATTGCAAGTGTGTCTTAAAACAACCACTATTAAAACAATCAGCTCTAAGGTTGACTCTATCTTCCATCCTTTTGTAGGTCAGTAAAATGAGTAACCAGCTTGTTGGGGGCAACTGGCTTGCAGATTGTAAACCAGTTAGAGAGTGTTGAGTTCACTGATAAGTGGTATAGAAAGGTAAATGCTATTGACGGACACCCATTGCTAGTCCCAGCGTCTGCCAACCTAGTAGTTTGAAAGTATGCAAATACAAGTAAATAAATAGCTATCACCTCAGTGGGAAGGTAACAGTTTGTGGAGCAGTCATGCTAGCCATATTAACACCAGAGTAATTTTCAGACAATGCTGTCTCCCTTGGCTTAGTAACAGAAATGAGCACTGCCCCCTACAGTTGGTTTTGACTAGATGTTCATGTAAAGGAGCAACCTTTACCTTTTATTGTTTTAATAAGGACATTTTAAAAAGAAATCTTACTTTATAAGTATACTTCCCTGAAACCATGGGCTGGTGCAGACTGCCCCTTCAGAGGTGGCCTGCACCTGCCCCATTCCGCAGTAGATTGGGGCCAGGGCAGCCTGACTGGCAGCCTTGGGGCCCCAATTTGGAGTTTTTCTGGATCATGGAGAAATGGGAAAATGCTGCTTCTCCATAGCCTGGAAAAGAGGTGTCCTTGGGGCTTCATGTCCCTGGACACCCTGACAGCCAGAGCCATGGGAGAAAGGGGCCACCCCTTTCTCCTCGGCATCGTTCCCGCAGCTGTTTGGTTGCCGTAGGAACTATGTATGCACCAAAAGAGAGCAGCCTAGAGCAGCTCCTTCTTTGAGGCTCTGCCACCATTATGACACCACTTCCTGTGTCCGACGTATAGTTGCTGCACTTAGCTGCTGGCATCATGGTGGTCCCCATGTGGATGGGAGGCTGCCATGAGGCCGGTGCAGTCCTGTGCTAGGGTTAGGGAATGTGTAGTTGGTGCGTGGTCCCTAACCCTAGCCAGGATAGGCTTAGTGGCCATCTGTACTTACCAGCAACATTTCACAGATAAAAACTGAGAGACATGGTGCCAAACAACATCAGAGTGTGTTGTTGGTTATCATATCACTTCTGAAGCTTCTCTTCTTGAGGCTAAACATTCCCATTGCCACTCCTGATGACAAAATAGATTAATAAAGAAGAACAGACAAGATAGGGGAGGATACAGCAATCTGCTTTTGCTAAAGCATAATGGGAAGGGCAATATTTTGCCCCTTGTCTCCACTGCACCCTGTGGAATTAACAGTAGAAACTACTTCTACACCTTCAACTGAGTTTCCAGCAATTGAGGACAAAGGTGGAAACTGGGACATTTTAAAAAAATGGGACCACAGATAATTATTAGGGACTGTCTCTGCCAAATCCAGGCTGTTGGTGCATATGTGAAATGCCACAATAAAGTATGGACTATAAATATTTGGCAAATAATAAAAAATAGAAGAATTCTGGGTTCTTCCCCAGTACCTAAATATTTTCTAGTCTCTTCAACCCCTTCTATAAACCTCATCTTTCTTCAATACCCCCTTGACAATATGCTTGGTATCCTGAGCTGCTAGCACAGTAGAGTCTCGATTATCTGACATAAACTGGACCGGCTGACAGTTGGATAACTGAAAATGTTGGATAATCCAGAAAGTCCAAGAAAAACCTTGAAATCACTATGATCTATTGAAGTTTTATTGCAATAACAGTAAAAGTAAATATAAAGAAATCACTGATCAGCATTGTGATGTACAGTATAAACAGTTCAGTCCTCTGAAAATTTAAAGAAATCACAGCAGCCGCAATATTGGATAATTCCAGAATGTTGGATAACTGAAGGTTGGATAATTGAGACTCTACTGTATATTGATATACAGTGTGTCAGCTTAATGGAGACCAATGGGAGGCATGGTTGTTTTAAGCCACACTGCAATTGCAATAGCCAATGGGAGAATAAAATCTCTCATAGATCATCAACTGTAGGCTTGCAAATACACTATGCCAGGATGCTAGATAAGGCCAGACAGGAGGCGGTAGATCCCTTCATTACCTTCCAAGGTGTTTCTACCACCTGGGTATACAAGGCCTGGGAAAAATTAAGAGGTTATTGGAGGAATGAGGGAGGGTGCTTTGAGTACCGTTGAAGCCTATCAATGAGGCAAATATTCTCCATGCCTCAGATTTTTACAGGAATTGTTTGATTTTTTTTCCAGATAATGTAATGTAAGAGAGGATAAGTGTTTCCATGTCCCTTCATATCAGTGCATTCAAAAGACTATGGAAAGTCAACATGGTTCTCTGTTTCTTCCCATCAATGTTTTAATTGCTTAGATTTCTTTTTCATGGGTATCTGGGGGGATGAGAGTAATGCTGTGAAAGCTGTTTGGTTTGCAATATGTTGCAGGAAGGATCTTTCCAATATTTTAATAGCCTGCACCTGCAATTAAAGTGTTATCAAGGGTACATAGTTCAATAAAGAATTAAGCCCATTGAGTTGAACTGTGTGACAGCCTTGATATTTGCCTAAATGCTTTCTCAAAGATGAGAGAGATTATTCCCCCACCCCTTCATCTAATTGTCTGCGATGTGGTATATAGTCATCCCCTTAAGAAAGAATATTGGTACTATGTGTCATCTGTACAAAACACTTATGAGATCGGGCCCATAATTACAGCTTTCTAGCTTCACACAGGAACATCACTCTGACCTACTAATTGTGCTGCCCTTTATGGTCCATCTTATTGATTAAACATCTGTTAGTGTTTGAGCAAAATGAGAATTCACTTGCAATGCAATGTGCCTGGTTTATTAAATTCTGTTAAAGTCAGCTCTAACTACAAGTTTGAGCTACACATGCATTGTATCTTCTTAACTGTATCATGCTATCATGTTTCCTCCACTACTAAGTTTGTTATTCATGCTGTATTGCTTGATGGCAGTATACTGTTCCAGCCTTATTCGTTGCAGCAGAGTATATTTCCCCCAAGGTTTTGCTACACTGGAACCATTTCAGGGAGCTGAAATACATCTTGGCACCACTGGATAATTTAATATAGACCTTTACCTTTCATTCATATGTCATAATCTAATTATTCAGTCATTTTTTCTGTTCTGGACACCCAAGGGTCTCTGCTATATGCATTGTTTTTTGGTTCATGTTATTATTTTGGCACATGGATTTCTTAATTAGAAGGCTTTAATTGTAAAGAATTTCCCTTGTAAAAGTAAACAAAAGGAGGTTGCAAAAGTCCCTCTGCTTCCACTCTGTATAATTCACATTCATTTTTAAGAAAAGGTATTGGTGTGTTGCTTTCCTCTGGGAAATTAAAGATTTGTTCTAGCAATAAGACCATAGGGAAACACAGCAGAGTGTTTCTCTTGGTTTCTTGTACTTAACAAAAATAAAATTAAATTAAAAGTTATGTATTAGAAAACAAAGGCTTTGATGAGCAAACAAGGACAGAAATGTATTTATATTGTTGCAAATGCTACCTGGCTTCTGTCATACCATGGACTGCTGCACAGATGCTGAGAAATGATAATGATGAGGATGATGCTGATGATCAGTCACTTCATTTGTGGGTTTTCAAAAGTGGGGTAAGGCCATCCATGGGCATGGATACAACTGAGCCTATATAAAATCCACAAAGCAGTGATACCTTTAATGGACCAACCAAAATGCACAAAATACATGTTGCTAACTTTTGAAGCTCCACTGGCTTCTTCATCAGGTAAAGATGCACAAAATCCATGGTGCAAGCTTTAAAGTTCCACTGGCTTCTCCATCAAGCAAAATGTGTATGACATACATGCTGCATGAAGAAGCCAGTGGATCTTTGAAAGCTTATTTTTTGTATTTTGGTTGGTCCAATAAAAGTATCACTTTTTGTGGATTTTGAATGTTATTGTACTTTGCTACATGACCAAAATGGCTACCCCTGAATATGTTTACTAAACCTATATAGTTCGGCACAAAAGGAAATCCTATTTAATACAGTGGGTATTACCACCATGTATGGATGCATCATAGTGCAGCCATCTATAGCACTGTGATTTTAGGACCAACTATGTAGAACACAAATTTGTAACTGACCCTAAGTACATGAGTTTTCTTTAGAAATAGCCATTGCAGAGCCCTTGGTCAAGATTCGAATTTCTACTGCGTCACTTCCACACTTCAGAATTATAGTGCTAAGATTCTAGTTTAAATACCCTGACTTCATCCTGTGAAATCCTAGAGTTTGTAGTTTGGTGACATGCTAGAGCTAGATAAGTGGGAATTCTAAACACTCCTCCTTAAACTGCAAATCCCATAATTCCATAAGGTGGAACCATGGGTTCTGCAGTGGAATTATAGTACCAACTCTCTACTTGAGACAAGTTGTAGGGGTCTGATTCAGTCTGGAAACACAGCTTCAGGTAAAGATATTAAAACTTCATAGTCTTCATGGCAAAGAAGTATCAGTCCCAACTGCCCTTCTATGCAGTAGTGACGGAGAGAGAAATCATGTTCCCAAGGGCATGGAACATATGTAGTTTGCCCTTTACTTGCTTAGAATTGGGTTGCTGAATTTTAAAGCTGCTAAGTCTGAACCTCTGTTTACCAGATGAAATAAAGGTCAGGGCTCATGTACCTTTATGGCTGCATAGAAAAGAAAAAAATCATCTGCCCTGTCCATTATTTCACCTGGCAAGCCTATCTGAACCTATAGTTAATCTCTCCATTTTTATATTTCCCTAGCATGTCTGCAGCACATGGTTTGGCTTACTACAGTGAAAAATAACATTGTTCCATAAAAGAAATAAAACAACAGCATGAAAACAGAAAATGACTCAGTGGACTAAAGCTATTCTAAAACAAGGGACTACTGTGTAAGAAAACCATCTACTTGT
This sequence comes from Urosaurus nigricauda, assembly GCA_034509955.1. Lineage (NCBI taxonomy): Eukaryota > Metazoa > Chordata > Lepidosauria > Squamata > Phrynosomatidae > Urosaurus > Urosaurus nigricauda. Next base: position 44,391,767 of record JAOEGL010000003.1, on the reverse strand, counting down.
TAATGGAACAGGATAATGTTAACCATTGCTGGAATAGGAACAGCTGATTGAAGAAGAGTAAGAGTGGGGAACTAAGCACAATTCATGAGTTAAAGTCTTCTACAGTCTGGATACATCTATTGAGATGCCCCTCACACCACTTCAACTAAACATGTCATAGCAATAGATAGGATGGGACACAGAAAAATGTCTCTACAATCATTTTCAACCTTTTTTGCTTTATAGCCAGGTTCTGTACTGCAAAGAAGAGTTTGTTGGTATTCTTGTGCACCTTAAAGTGGTCTGACTGAAGGCAAACCTAGTAAGTGGCTGAGAGTGTGCTACTTGCCCAAAGTCACCCATTGGGTTTTCCTGGCTGAGTCAGGAATCAAACTCTATAGTCCAAAATTCAAACCACTATACAATGCTGGAATAGTTAGGGTGAACTTATTCATTGTGATCTGAATACTCAGTGAGACCTGTGTGTGTGTGTGTGTGTGTGTGTGTGTGAGAGAGAGAGAGAGAGAGAGAGAGAGAGAGAGAGAGAGAGAAGCTATTGTCTTCCCTCCTTCTTCCAGTGCAAAATGGACTTGTAGATCTGCTGTTCTTCACTGTGTGAACTGGCTGTCAGCTACAGTATTTTGTTTTTCAAAAACTATGCCCAAATAGAAAATTGAGAAGGTTTTTTATTGTACCAAATTTTGATAACACCTTTGTTTTATTATTCTTTCTGGGCTCCACCACAAAGCCAGGGTTCTGTGATGCAGATTATTGTTCGGTCTGTACTCAGTTACAAATCTAGGGTTCTCTTAAGCAGTGTATTGTTTTTCTGGGCTTCAGGGCTCTCTTATGCTGCTTGTTATTCTATTACAAAGCTAGGGTTTTCTTATTCGACATATTATTCTGTCTAGAAAGCTTATTGCATACACTTCTGCCCCCGATCTTGGCACGGGCAGGGGATGTGTGTAGCCGAGCGTAAACACATTTTATCGCACACCACACTGTCCTCAAGGTAGCCCCATGCTACTGCCCAGCACCAGGCCATTCCCATTCAGGGTCCAGGTGTGTGATTTTGGTCCACCAGGCTTCTGTCTGACCAAAATCACATGCCTGAGCCCTGAATGGGAATGGCCTGGCACCAGGTGATATCCTGGGGCCGTCTTGAGGACAGTGCAGTGTGCGATAAAATGCCTTTACACTCAGCCAAACACATCCCCTGCCTGTACCCAGATCAGAGACAGAAGTGTGTGCGAAAAGCTTTTAGATTCCACTAAAAAGCCTAGCTTACTTCATGATTCATTGTGTATTTAGAATGGTTGGGTTAAATGTAAAGGTCTAGGAGCAAAATCCACATACAGTACTAGTTGTGATCAATCAACCCTCAGAGTTAAATTTCAGTTCCCACTGACTCCAGGGATATTAAATGTAGGTAAGACTCAGTGAAAGGCAATGACAAATCTCCTCTGAACAAATCTAACCAAGAAAATCCCATGATAGGGTATGCCTTAGAATTGCCATAAGTCGTAAACACTTGAAGGCAAACAACAACAATCCACCTTCTCTGATTTACTTAATCTGGAGATGCCAGCAGCTCAGCCTTGGACCATTGGTATGGAAAGTGTGAGTTTTGCTGTTCAGCTGCAGCATCTCCCCAGCTAGCTAATACATCTGTGCCTATAGCTCATTTAGCATTCACTTGATATTAAAACTGTATAATCAGAAAGCGTATCCTGTGGATTGAAAAAGTAATGCAGCCAGGCAGAAACCTATGGAGAGAACACACCCCTGAGAAATGAATTAAAGTCATGAACAAAAGCAAAAATCAGTGGCAGTGCCTGAGAAGTCTGGTAAAAGAAGCAATGGAAAGAAATCAGTCTGAGTAGGGTTGACTCAATCAGGCACTATATAAGAGAGCTCAGTGGTTGGTCTGAAACCTGAAGTGATTTTCTGCTTCATAAAAGTTAGTCTTTCATGACAGATAGTACTAGAGAAAAAAGGGAACTAAGAATAATTTGAATGCAGTTTAGTTTTCAAAAGATAAAAATTTAGAGACAGACAATATTTAGGACTCTTTCTTGTGACTCTCACATGACTGTAACAACAAATGGTATTTCACTGACATAACAGTGAACTTCTCTTCCTATTTTGCTCATGCTATGAGTGACACAGTTTTCTCAAATGCTGTGTTTAGTTCTCTCAATATTAAGAGATTTCATCATGATTTTGTCTTGTTGAATAAACTATCAAAACAATCCTAACTAGGAATGTGATTTCAAAGGGATTTTGTAGCACTTTTGAGATTATTTGTGCAAAAGAAGTTTTACCATAAGCTGTCATAGACTTGGTATACTTTCTCAGAATGGAGCATTCCATTCTGATGGTGGGCAGCTGTTCTCATATGGGTCCCATTGTGCTGCCCAGCACAGCCACCACCACCACCACCATGGGTCACCTGACTCTCAGGTCAGACCTCAGAGGCACAGGACTCACTACAGTGTGCCTGAACAGCCTTCTGGCATTAGAATAGAAGGCTAAGGGGCTGGACAGACTGCCCTGAAAGAGCAGCCTGCAGCTGCCCGTTTTTACCCCCCCCCCCCACAGAGCCACACCAACCAAACAGCACAGTCTCCATGAGGCATAAAAAACCCCACTTCTAGCAGGTTCTTTTTGTGATGCGCCCAGGGTGCCATTGGCATCCTAGCATGCACCAATGACTTACATGTGGCATGGCACTGTTTGGATGCTGTGCCATGTGTACATCATGGCAGCCCCTTTGTGGATTGGGGCAAGCCATGATGGTGCCCAGGGTGCACAGTAGGATGCTCTGCTCTCCTGAGCCCTAAAATCAGCCCCAAGCCAGTGCTTTGTGCCAGTCTGTACCAGGCCTAAGTATTGGGGGAGGTTGGGGCAACACCAAGGCTGAGGTACTCCACAGCAAGCTCTCAGAGTTTCCTGGCCAGTGCTCACAGGACCTCAGATAAGCTGAAGAGAATGTGAAACTCTACTTCCTCATTTGTTTCTCAGACCACACTTTTCATTTGTCAAACTCATTTGTCTCTCAGACCACACTTTTCCCAAGCCACTTCTAGTAGATTATTTTTACTTTTATCATTTCATTTTAGTATTATTATTTGCCTAAGAGCAAGAAGAATCAAAGTACAGGCCCTTAGTTTCTGGGGAGTGGGCTCAAAGCTAGGAGTGAAGCTCTGGTCGTGTCCACGAAAAGAAATTTCATTATAAAACCAAGATGCCTATCCTTTTCCTTTATGGACTGGTGGTTTGAGCTGACAGAAGGAAAGTTTTTATCTATTTTTCTAAACTACACTTTCAGAAACAATATTTTTATTATCTATAGAAAGATAATACAGTACTTTTAAGTGAGAAGACTGACATATTTACAAGAAACCACTATTAATTTTTTTATTGGGCCTTGAACTAGGAATGGAACATCTACCTCATGAGCCTGCCCATCAATTGAGACCTTTTTGTGCAATTGACCCCTTTATTTTTTAGGTAGTTAATAGTAATGGTTCATGTAGTGTATTGTATTGTATTACATTGTGCTGTATTTTATTGTATTATATAATTTAATTTATTTAATCCAAAAATTATATAAAATGCAATCCTGCTGAACACCGAGTCTATATCTTCTTGTAGGTAGCATAAACAGCCATTCCTTCTGTCATGATGAGTCTCACCTACTGAGCTACTTTCTTGGATGGCAGCAAAATGGGTCTTATTTTTTTTATCCCACTTCTGCCACCTATTATGGGAAAACTCACCCACTATCTAATGTGTCCCAAACCTAAAAAACTTTTCTCAATGTTGGTAGCATTATTAATGTGTTTCTGAAATCACTTCAAACAGCTGCTTGTTAAAACAAAGTAAAAAAAAAATTGTTTGCAAGTCAGGCTGAATAGAGTATCTGTTTTAGTGGATGGTATTCACAATGGATACTGTGTATAAATACGTTATTAGTTACACAGTTTGACAGTTTCTCTAGCTTGTCTTTGTAATTGTAACAGCCCTGGTGGCGCAGTGGTTAAATGCCTGTACTGCAGCCACTCACTCAAAACCATAAGGTGGCGAGTTCAAGACCAGCAAAGGGCCCAAGCTCGACTCAGGCTTGCATCCTTCCGAGGTCGCTAAAATGAGTACCCAGATTGTTGGGGGGCAAATAGCTTACAATTGTAAACCGCTTAGACACTCCTTAAGGGTATGAAGCGGTATATAAATGAAGCTGTTTGTTTTTTTAATTGTTTCTTTATAGCTTTATATATTTTCCCTTACAGACTATGTTCTCACAGAACCTTTTTCAAACTTTTCTTTCATATAACCACTAGTCACCAAACATTATGTCTCCTGCAGGACACTACAACAATATACTTAAGGACACGCTTCGTCCCTTTCTTGGGTACCTAACTCACAGCAGCCTAACCTAGGCTCAATGGCTCTTCACCTCTCAGGGCACACTAAACATCAACCCCTTTCAAACCTGCTGCTCCCTCCTATATATTCACTCCAGGGAGCAGCCCCCACCTTTTCCTGGCTTCACTCCCATTGGCTAGAGCCAAACTTCTAATCTGCCTCCACACCATCCTTATAGGACATGGCTCTTGAAACTTAAAAATAATCTATATTTTTATTTTCTTGCTGCATTTTCTTAGATTATAATTTGTAAAGAAATGTAGTTGTTTTTAAGGTAACAAAAAGGGATTCCAAACTTGTGTTTGAATCTGAAATAGAATACTTACAAGGAGAACAGATCTGGCAGCTGAGTATCTTGCTTTGCTGCGATATGTTTCAGACATTTTGCATCACAGATTAGATTCACACTGTAATTTGATAAAAGTAATCTACAGTCAATTGACTGACTGCATAGAAACAGGACTATGAAACTGCATCTAGATTTATCTCTATTTGATTTTAGGCCACAGTTCAAGAAAGAGACACAGTGGCTCCTGAATATTCTGAGTAATCATGGAATATGAGGACAAGTCCTCATAGTTTATGTAAAGGGATGGACACTGGGGCAAGAAATCTCAGTTTCACTCATTTCATGCTATCAGAACTATACTCTCCAAGAAATAATTCTCCAAATCAGTGGTGTCACTGGGAGGGGGGTGCAGACTGCATTGGGTAACACTCAGAAGAGATGTGACACCCAATTGGGCTCTTCTCCCCCTTTGGGGCAGGAGGGACACACAAGCACCCTTGCTGGCTGCTCTGGCCCCAGCCTCCTCCCATGGAGAAAGTTCAGGACTGGAGGAGCAGAAGGGGCACATGCAGCAGTGAAAACTGGAGGGCCAGTATGAACTTTTGGTTCTTGCTGCCACCCTGGCACCCCCGCCTTCACCCTGGGTGACACCCAGTATAGAGATGCCATTGCTTCAAGTGATGGTGAACAGCAGCTAATGAACATCTCCATTTCTAATACAATAGGAATGGGGAACAGTAGAAATTATTAGGTAAGAGGTTGAATATGCCATTTCCTCAAGGTTCCATCCATATTTTTACGTCTTGTGAATTTCACAACAAGACCAAACTTTAGTTTAAATTGTACTTTGTCTCAGTATGGCTTTTCATGTAGGAGCAGCCTTCTGTAGAATACACAAGTAGCTAAGACTAATCTCACTTTAGACCAGAAGATCTCTAGCTCTATTTGAAAGGTGATAGGCCATTCCATTAGTCAATTGCACCATCCAGGAGGTTAAGAGAGATAAATTATAGTCCAAGACACTAGAGAGCACCAGCTGGATCAAGGACATATCTGTCCATTTTGGCTCATTAGAGGTAGGACAATGAGGTCAGTCATATTAAATTTAATCACTACCTCCACAAGGCTTCCCAGAGGATATAGCAAATATGTTTATCTGTTTTTCATACAACACTTTACAACCTGTAATTTAAAAAAGCAGACTTTAGCATTTTCTAGGCAACCTTGCCTTTTATCCCAATTGTGATATTCAAGGTAGTCAGTAGAGAGGAATCAAACATGGAATCTATGGATTGTGGTGATTTTCCAAAACAAAACAAAACAAAACAAAAAAACAAAACAAAAACAGTACCATAGAAATTCCACATGAAAATCCAAAGCTGTTTTCACACACCTTTGAAAGAAATGGTAACTCAAAAAGGCTGCAATGCATCCTAAATGTGGTTGCCCTCCCCCCAAGAGATATAATATGCACATTAGAACAACAACAACAAAAAAAGGAATGACACAACATAAGTAACAAGATGCCAGGGGTCATTTTTGAACAGTAAGATATGTGAGGTGATGTGAGGAGAACCTAACTAATTTAATAGTCTTACTATGGACGTTATCACATGGGAGGAATTTCTCTCAGTTTTGAAAGAAAGTGGGGCCAGTTTGGAATTGAGTGAATTCACTAGTTCAACTAATTTATGTGACTGCGTATTGACGCCGTGCCATGTTCGGAACTGCCCGAAATTGCTTCCAAGTGCCCGAAATTGCGTACGATAGTTTCTCGCACAATAACGTGAAACCCCATGATTGCGTTGGGAAGGACTTCCCATTGCCAGAAAATGTGTGTGATCAGCTTTCAAGCAATAACATGAAACCCTATGATTACGTCCAGATTACCATTGGATTATACTTCCAATTCTCGCCGTGTGATAAACTCATATGTATTTGCATTGATGCAAATTCCACCTTCCTTTGCAGATGCAGTTAATAGGATTAGTCATCCTTGACCTGAGGGAGACTATTAAGGATGAGAAACTTTTCAGTTTTCGTATGAAAATACTCACTTACCTCCAGACCTTTTCTGGGCAAGGCCTCTCATTAGACCATGGATTAGATTTGGTATGCTGGTACTAGCAGATGATTCTCTACTGTATATCATCTCCCCATAATTTGCTTTCCAGGTCATAGAAACCGTCATTTTTTTCACCTCTGTTTTGACCACATCCTTACAAATGATACAAATTTATTTGGTTTACAAGATAATAGTGATGAACAAACTGGCCTCAGTCCATTTGGAAAGGGGTCACCAATGATAGATAGATAGATAGATAGATGATAGATAGATAAGATGGTAAAGGTGGAAAATTGCTTTTTCAGAGTGTTCCAAAGTGTGGATATAAGATTTTCTTTATGTCTATGTTCTCTAACACAAATATCAGATCAAACAGAACTGAGAAAACACAGCTAGCTCATTCATGCTCTGCAAGGTGTAATTAAGGGTTTCAGTGACATTGTTAAACAGAAGTTCAGTTTTCTAGGAAAAATCATAACTCAGCCTAAGATGCTTCTGTGTCAAAAGAGCAAGACAAGCTACTGACTTAAGAAAACCACAGCAATTTTCATTCCACAATTGTGCCATGCCATGAAGTTGTAACAATGTATGGTTCAATATATATGAATATTAGACTTTAATGCATAACATAGGAAAGCAATCTGTTGCCAAATTCTCCACAAATTGTTACAAATTCATAATGAAAAAGCATGTCAACACAGTAGAGCACCTCACAGCAAGACCTTTGGAAAAGCTGAACCAAAAACTAATATTCTATAAAAGTAGAAAAAAAATCTCTTATAACAATGTGTTCTGGAAGGTTGTAAAACCTCCTGGAGAAGGTTTTTGGGCAATATGGAGGAAGGGTGTGAATGGTGGGGTTGGGGAGAGAAAGGAAGTCCCATTATGCTAATGGAGGTCTGTACCAGTGCAGTGCCCAGCATCCTTAAAATGATGTATACATACTTTAGGCAGGTATATGTCCTTTTAAAAGATTGAGTGCCAGAGGCTTTTCTCTGCTACTCCTTGCAAAACCCTCACTCCCAGGCAATGTCTAAGCACTGCTATGAGGAAGGGAGGGAGGGAAACCGGGAAATAACTGCACAGTGGATATAGGGTCTCATTTATCTGGAGTTACTCTGCCTTTCTCTCTCTCTCTCTCTCTCTCAATCTTTTGAAAACTGCAGGAGGATGAGTGTCAAAAAATCTGAGACTTGCCCATCTACTTCTTTGTGTACCTTCTAAGCAAACACCTCAGGTATCTATGTATTTGTATTAATGTATTTATATGTTTTGCTCTAGAAGGCATGATTATGAGCTGTGAGGATATCCTGAATATTTTTGTGCAAGTTCAAGACTTAGCAGATTTCCTTAGCAGGACTTAGCAAATGGGTTTTGGCCCATTTTGTATGGAACTTAGTATGCAATGAAATTCAAAATTGGTAAGTGCTACTGCTCCAACTTTTGTTTCATTCCATAAACAACATTATCAAAGTTAGCCTGGGCAACTGTGGGTGAATTTCTTAATAGTAAAGAAAAAATGTAAATAATTATTTAATATTATTACAGATTTAAGGCCTGTTAAAACAATTTAAAAAGTTGTTGTCACGACAAGAAAATAGGTGCCAGGAAAACCTCTTTGGATTAGACCTTTCATAGTCACTTTCCATTACCAACTTCTCCAGGGACACATCCTTCACTTCACTCACTGAATGAAGGAGAAGGACTTCCAAAAATGATTTCATGGTCCAAACAGGTACTTCTGACTTCAAGTATATATTGAGAATCTTGTTGAACATTCCAAACCTTCCAGGAAAATAGCCCTTGATTTCCCATTTATTATGAGTTGGACAAATGTTTGACTTCCAAACAAAAGGATTACAAATATTGTCACCATCATGGATTAACAGAAAAGAAATTTTGGTCTGAGAAAGGTTGAAGCCCACAGGATTTGACACTAAACCCATAAATAGAAGCTCAGGTTTTTAAAGATTTGGAAAGAAGAAAAGAAGGAACAAATGTCTTCTCTCAAAATTGGACTGAAACCCATTATTCTTGCTGCTGTTTTCTTTGATTACTTTGTAGGGAAGAAGAGGCATGATATGTCTGCCTCTTTCCCTCTTGGTGTGAGAAGAGACTTGCCGAAAGGAGTGTGTTGCTATAAGGGTCTCTGTGTTTAATTTAAAAACTCTGTTGGTGATTTTTGAAGCAAAAGTTAAGGTTGTACAAAATAAAAGAAGTATTTATACATAGATAAATTTCAATCATTTGTGTTGTCTCATATTTCACAGAAAAGCCTCATCACAACCTCAGTGTTATGGTCCATTCCCCATTGTGCTTCATTCTGATGTTGTTATTCTTATAAGAGATTTTTCTTCTTCTTCTTTTATAGACTATTAGTTTTTGGTTCAGCTTTTCCAAAGGTCTTGCTGTGAGGTGCTCTACTGTGTTGACATGCTTATGGAGGGATGCTTTGGTTTTCATTTAACATTCCAGCTGTGGTCGTAGGGCATCCATTTAATCACAGTATCCCCTCAGGAAGAGCAAATATATAGCCTTAATATTTTTAGCATACTCTCTTTCAAGCAAGGAAGCTTATTTCGCAATTGCCAATAGCTATCTGCGTGAGTGACTTCTTTGCTCCCCCAGATGTGAGCAATGTACAGACAACAGTCAAAGGTGGTAGGAGAAAGGGAGGTAAATCCCTCAGTTTGGATTGTTTTTCCTAAAAACTTATGAACTCAAGCTAGACCCCCAAGGCTAATATGCAGAGATATAAAAGAAAAAGAATGTGAAGAGTGAAATGAAGAACTGCTTTGGAGGGTGACATGTAGGGAAACAATTTAATGCCCTAGGATGTAGCCTTCTGGGCACCATCATACAATCTAGAATTTTGTTAGTGGAAATTGCACATTACATAAAATAACACTTTGATGGATTGTGTTTCATTCTCTTAACTATTAAAGGGTTTTTTTGTTTTTTGTTTTTTACGGTGTGGAAGGAAGGATAGTGATTTTAAAAAATCTGTTTAGTATTATCTTGTTTTTCCCCCTAACTTCTGATCAACTGAAGAAATAATAAAACCAGATATAGAAAGATGGATTGTAAAATGAGCCACTTCATTTAAATATATAGTATCCATTTGTTCCTTCTTGAGAGATGCAAAAGGGAAAGTGACCTAGTGTGGGAGCAACTGGGTTTTGTGGTCTTCCCTCAGACCTCTTCCCTAGCTTGCCCTGCGTGAAAACATGTAAGCCTAAGCCCAAAGGTTGGGTTAATTCCTGCCGGCCCACAACTGAAAGGCCAATCCAAGATTCCCTTCTCCAAGTCATATGACTTAAAGTGAGGGTTCAGTCCACATGCCAGCCCCAAGGAAAGACTCTTTCCCCACTTCCTTAGTTACAGGACCTAAAGATTCAGTTCCAGATGGCTCTCCTTCACCAAATGATGCCATAGATGTTGACCAAAATCTTACCTCTCCCGCATAACCTTCCAAGTAACCATCTATTTAAGACACAACCCTTGTTCAATTATCTAAGCCCTTTAGTGCTAGTATGGGGTGGGGGTGGGGTAAGCAAAAAAAGCATGACCAAAATTCTTTCCTGTCAACATAGCAACCAGCAAAGATCATACTGTGGTAGAGGCAGAAGGGTGGGTTAAGCTTTCAAAGACAAATAAGAAGAGGAGATATGTTAAATCGTCTCTATCTCCACATACACACACACACACCACACCACTTTCTTTCATGTTGCTACCATATGCATTTTACAGTAGCCTTCTCTTCCTGTGAAGCCAGCAAATGCACTTTCCCCTCCCCAAGGCTATGACAGACTAGGAAGGAAACAAAACTTCTTTCCTAAATAACAGTCCTACAAAATTCTATGAAATATACACATATATAATATTCATAATATTAAGATCACTTCCTTCCTCACATATAGGGTTGCCATTATATGTAACAGGAGAAAAAGGAATACATAATCAAAGAAGAAGAGGAAGAGGAGGAGAAGAAGAGGACAAAAGACAAAACAGACCAGAGTAGTCTTTGATGTGAATAAAAAATAATGTACTTGATTCTACTGTTCATGTACTAACTCTTCATGGGTCCCATGGTTTTCCTCTTCTAGTTCTTGATAAATGGATAGGAGAATCCTTTAAACAGAAAACACCTGCAATTACAAGATTATCTTTCAAGTACAATAGTGCCAGCCTTTCAAACAGGAGACATTTCTGTGTACAGTAGGGCACATGATTGCATTAGTTGCAACACTAAGTTTCATAAAGGATCATACTTGTTGGTACCATTTCTAATTTTCACATAAGAACAAACATCTGACTCACACGGGAGAAAACATGAAGTTTAAACAGTGATTAACCCATGAAAATAGTGCAATCGACATTAAAACATGATTAACATGAGATTAACACGAGCCATTATCCCATGAATAACCAGGGAATAACCAAGCAAAAAACAACAAGAAGTCATTCACAGGGATATCCTGTGAATGATTTGCTGCTCTTTCTTGCCTGGTTATTCATGGGATAATGGCACTTTAATCACATTTCATCTCAAATGAAAACCATTAGCTCAATTGTGGGGTTCTAACGAGCTATTCATGAAATAATAGTACTTTGAACACAATGTCATGCGAAACTCATTAGCACAATTGTGGGATTATAGTGGTTTAATCACCATTTATACTTCCCATTGTCCCCCATATGATAAACTCCAGTACATGGATACAATTTGGACATTTGATCTATTTCTGGGAAGTAGATAGTTATTGCCAGTTTTTAGAGATGAAATTCAGATAAATAAATACTTATCTTAAAGGTTAGATTTCTTAAAGGCAAATATTTTTTTTAATCAAGTAACTTTTTCAAAGAAACTAAGACCTGAAGAATCTACAATTATCAGATTGTCCATATAATTGTCAGATTGTCCATATATACTATACAGATTTTGGTCAATTTCAGATTTATTCCGTTCAATCTTCATTTTCTTACTTTATATTTTATTCAACATGGCCTCTCTTTTGGGGAAAAACAACATAAGACTGTTGATGTATGTAGTGGACCAGATTTGGCTGAGGCTAGTTGTGTAGAAGCAAATTTGAAACTGTTGGAATAAAGTGTAATTGTTTATTTCATTATTTTTGTTATTATTTTTAAACTAAAACTAACTCAGGAGGGAACCACCACTTTGGTGGAGCTTGGAGGGTTGTTCTCACCCCTCTTCCTTGACACAGTGCCGCCTCCTCCTCAGGAGGGATCTGCTACATAAACGAAGCCTGGAGGGCCACATTTGCCCTGCTCCTTCACTGCTGCAGTGGCCTCTTCCTCAGGAAGAATTGCCACTGTGGTGAAGCAGGTATGGGCACACTTATCCCTTCTCACCCCACAGGACTCCTGATTGGGTGTCATCTCTCTTCTGAGGTGCCATTCAGTGCATGTCACACCATCCACACCTCCTAGTGATGCCACTGGTTCCAGATTTTTAGTGGGTGGGGGTGGGTGGACACTTATAAAAACTGCAATTGGCAAAATGCATTCTCTCCTTTTCAAAGATGGGACTTTGAATTACACATCAGCTGAAATTTATTTCTGTCACATTCAGTCAACTAATCAACATTTAATCAATTAATTGATTAATCAACCAAGTTTTCTGTAATGGGGCAGTACTAATTAAAACTAATTAAATAAATGAATCATGACTAACATAAGTATTACAGTTTTCCAAGGTGCTTGGACTGGATCAAGCTTTGACTGGATCAAGGCCTAAGAATGTTGAAGACTTGTGCAGTAGTTAAACTACTTGTTGGTCCTAAATTATTTCATTTTTAATCAGGAAGTGCTGAAATGGAATCACTTAAAACCGGCAGTATAAAAAGTAATGCATAAAATGTTCTATTGCAGTATCTTAAAGCAAGGCTCTTTACTGTGTTAAACTGTTCAGCTATGCACAACCATTTTTATTATTATTTTTATTCAAGAACAAGATAGATGTAAAAACTGAAATGGAATGACCTTACTGATTTGATGTGATGGCATTATGTGGTTATTTTGAATCACTTCTCTGATCATATCTCTTCTATAAATTACCTTTTGCCACTATATATATATATATATATATATATATGAGCAGAAAATATTCCTAAAAGCTGGCATGATCATTTCCATTGATAACAATCTTGACCTAGAATCAAATTTACTCAGGGCTTCCCCATAGTTAGCACAGTACAGGAAAGCTGACAAAATTGGGGAGAATGTGCTGCTGTATGACAGTATAATAATAGGACATGCACCTGTAATGTAAATTTCACATATATTGAGTCTATTTATATATTGGTTATTCAATATGTATCTCATCCTCTCACCAAGGGACTAAGAATACATTGCTCCCTCTTGCAATTTATCATCCAAACAACCCTGAGCAGGCTTTAGAGTTCAGATGATTATTATCATATCTGACAATCTAATAGAAGGAACTTGCTGCACTAAAACTGCCATCATTCCTACAAAAGGATGGAAGGCAGAGTCAACCTGGAAACCTGCAGAATCAAACTCAGTTTGTGGTTGCAGAACCAGCATTTAACAACTCCACCACCAGGGCTGCTAAATTCCATTAAGAGTCTGTGGTATTCATTTTAGAGAATGACAGATGTCCATTAGAAATGTCCACATGGTGAAAATGTGGATCCAAAATGCACTGTGAGGAAGGTTAGTAAATAGTAATGCTGCATTCATCTGAAATTTAAAAATGCAAAACAAAAAGACAGAAACCCTGATAATGATGGAGACATACTTTTTTTCATTTTCTCCAACATGAATTGAGCAATAGATCAAATTAGTTTAAATACCTACATTCTCCCTTTTCACAATAATTTTCTAGACAACTTAAACCATATGTATTTTTAAGAAATCAGTTTATAACCTTCTAGACTCAAGGCAGCTCAATTAGTATATGATGACAGCGAGTGGAGATGAATTCCTATTGTCCCAGGCTGCTTACATGGAGGCAACTGTCTTCTCATGTTCATATGAACATTACATGCAGTGGCAGCACATCCCCATATCTCAACTGCCATCATCAATTTGATTAATCTCTGGATTTCACTTCCATACAATGGGGCTTTCTAGATTGGCAGCAAAGTGTGACATGAAGTTGCCTTTTCCTTAAAGGCTTGGAGCCTTTAGATGGAGCTGCTCTGTTCCGCAGTTTTTAAAAAAGAAGCTGGGAAAACCAGCACCTTTTTAAAGGCGCTTCTTCTCCCCTAAAACGCAAAAAAAGTGTTTTCATGGCACACTTTCCCTTTTTGTCATCTAAAGGCTAGACTTTCATGCAGCCATGAACACACTTCTTTTTGCCAATCTAGAAAGCCCCTATATTGAATTTATGATCATGGTCATTATTTTTGTTTTCTTAATGTTCAACATTAAGCCTGCCTTAGCACTTTCCTCTTTGACTTTCTTTAGTAATTGTTCCAAGTCTTTGTTATTTTCTGCTAGTAGTATGGTGTCACTGCATAGATTGTTGATATTTCTTCCTCCGATCTTCATTGCTCCTTCCTCTAAGTCTGCTTGGCATGTGATATACAGAAAGGCTTACTGTAAAACTGTTACTACAAACATTCCCCCCAGTCAGATCAGGTAAAGGAGGTCTCTTCAGCTGCTGATCAGGATGCAAAGAAGATCAAGTCTTAACACCCCCCTCCCCCCAGCAAGTGAGGCAACAACAAGCACTTGTGACAGGGATTCTGCTTCCAATTGTTGTAGTCTTACTCACTGGCAGGAGGGATCTGGAAATATAATTCCCCCTTTGCACTCTGATGAGCAGACAAACAGATTCCCTTACCTGACCTGTTGGCAGTTAACATGGACAGGTTGAGCGAGGAAATGCTACTCAGATACACATATGCATATGCTACTAAGTAGTGTATATAGAATATCAAAAACTATTTTTGTTATTTTATTTAAAATTATATAGATATAAGATGTTCGGTGATTGCTTAAATGATCATTGCTCTGCTGTTCCCAAGCAAGTTTTTTTCAAAAAATATCAGATACTTATCACTACAAAGTATTGCATTTACATTATAATTATAATATAATTAATAACTGCAATCATAATTAAAAGGAGTGATGTTAAAAAAAAAAAGAAAAGAAAAAAGCCCTGCATTTCTTCTTTTAAAATGATTATGTTCTTACAGATTCCTTTTTTGTCAAGTTTTTAAAATACTATGTTACTGATACAAAACTACACAGAGCAAAGTCTGCCTGGGAACTAGCTTTTTAAATGAGAAACTGGGAAGAATCTTGTGGAGCTCAGTGCACTTAATAGCAGCTCAATGTTTAAAAAAATGGATAAGCTCAGGCTGTGTGTTATACAGAAAACCATCCATTTGGACTCTGATTTTGTGTGTAGGTGACTATTATGGTTTATCTTTGTCCTGAAAAGTGGAAATATGAAGGGGTCCACAACTAATTCACAGTAAATGCCATTATAATGAAAGTGTATGATGCCAAAATACTTGCATGCCATTTATCTCACGGTAGTATCTTTTGACCAAATCCACAGGTGCCATCAATCATCTCACTTATTCTCACTGATACATTTGAAAATATAGCATTTTAGTAATGAGGTTGGAGTAGTGTATTTCTACATTGATAGAAATCCTTTTCCCTATGTGATAACCCATTACTTGCATAGTGGTGGGGGACGTAAATGTGTTGTTGTTAACTACCTTAACAACACACCAGGATCAGAACCGGATTCAAAACGGAATGACGGTCATATAAACCAATCAGAAATTCATTTTATATCATATCGGGAATGGGTTTTTAGTCATGAATAACTCATGTCTTGCAAACTCAGGGTTGTGACTTCCTTGATTAAACACAACCATTGGTTACATGGTCTTTCTTTCCCAGCATTATCATCTTTTCCAGTGAGTCATGTCATGTTGAAAGTATAATACCCTCAATTTGGTCATTTTGGATTCTAGTGAGTGTTCAGGCTTGATTTTTCCCCAGACCCATTTATTTCTCTTTTTGGTAGTCCATGATATCTCCAGCATCACATATCAAATGAGTTTATTCTTTTCCTGTATTCTTTTCTTCACTGTCCAGCTTTCACAGTCCTACACAGAATTGGGAATGCTACAGCATAGGTGAGTCTGAATTTGGTATTCAATGAGATATCTTCATATTTGGAGAGTTTATTTGCGGCAGTACAGAAGTGGTGAGATGGGGCCAGGGCTGCCTCACCGGCAGCCCCAGAGGCCCCATTCCGGTTCTTCTTCAGGCCACAAATGCTGCACATTCCCTAACCCTATTCACACCACCCATGCACATCTTCCTGCCCATCTTATCTGCACTGCAGAAATAATGCAGTTTGACACCGCTTTAACTGCCATGCTTCAGTCCTATGGAATCCTATGATTTATAGTTTGATGTGGCACCAGAGGTATCAGACAGAGAAGGCAAAATATCTTTAAAAAAAAACAACCACACAAATCCCAGAATTCCACAGCGCTGAGCCATAGCAACTAAAGCAGTGTCAAACAGCATTGTTTTTGCAATGGAGATTAGTCCTTAGCCTCTTGATTTCTTGACTGTAGTGTCCGTTTTGATTGACTGAGATGAGTTATAGAAAATAATTAACTATACTGATGTCTTCAACAACCACACTAATGGTCATTATTTTTGTCTTCTTAATATTCAGCACTAACCTTGCTTCCTTTCTTCTTTTCTTCCTTAACCTTCATCATTAGTCATGTTAAGTCTTTGTTCATTTCTGTAAATAAAATGGTACCATCTGCATATGTTAAATTGTTATTCCTTCTCCAGTTTGCATTCCTTCTTCCTCTAATCCCACTTTCTATATGACTGCTCTATATATATATTCTCACAAATTTACACCTGTATCATCCTGAAACAGGTCCTAAGATGAAGGGGAAACTATGGTATACAGAAATCTCCATATAGTAGTTGTAGGTTTAAGAAGTTAGAAAACATACTCCCCCCCAAAATAAACAAACAACAAAACAAAACAAAACAAAAACAGGGGTACATCTCAAACACATGTGTCAATTATCTTACTACAAGTCACTGTGGGACTCTTTCTAAGACTGAGAAATGGTATATATGTATTTTTGTAACAAAATGCATTTTTAAAAAGCAGTGTTTGTAAAAGCTCACAAAGGAGAAAACACTGCAAAGGATGGAACAATTCCAAAGGCAACTGCTAGAAAAAGACAATCAAAGATAAAAGGTCATAGGCAACTTTACTGTTGTCATATAAAAGGAGAAAATCAAGCTTGTGACTCTGATATTTTAGGGGACACAATGCTGGCAGACAAATAGACTCTGAGGAGTTGAAAAGAGAACAGATGTTTTCTTTTATAATTATTGCTGAGAACAGGTCACACTTCCCTCTTATGATGAAGTAGGCTTTAAGCTGTAATCAGGTGCTGCTTCATTCCTTCTTTAAACATATTCCTCCTCCCCAAAATATCTGGTTTCTGATGTGTCACATGAATGACTTTATTTTCTCTCTTCTTCTTTTTAAATTTGAAACTAAGAGACTGCTGATCTCAACAATGTGACTAAAATAGGTTCCTCATTCTCACAAGGCATGCAGCGTTTCAAACTCTCCCAAGTCACATAAAAATAACCGAGGCTGAACATTTCACATCTATGCAAACAAGTCAGGGTAGGCAGAAACCATTGTGAAAGCCCCTCTGGCTGCCAACAATAATGATCTAATCAGAGATAAAAATCATGGGCAATTTACACTGGTCTCCTAATATCAGAACAATGAAGTAGAAGTAATGCAGGAAATTCTCAGAAAGGTGATCAGGTGCCTCAACATGACTCTGAACTTTCTAGAAATGAAAACTCTGGGGCACAGAATGAGTACAAATATAGAATGAGTACACAAATGTAGACTAGTCTATTGACAAAAAATAATTGGCTATAGGCCAACAAAACACAAAATAAAGGAAATAACTTTACTTATTCTCAAAATATTTTTTTATTTAACCACTTGACTAGTTTTTTCAAGTCCTACTATAATGACATAAACTAGGAAATTAAGCATGCTTTTCTTTACATGTGTTGGGGATTCTGGTACTGACTTTGTAGATTGCTGAGCAGCATCTTAGAGTAGACCAGGGACTAAGTTTCATGATGGCATTGCCATCACAAGTCATAGAATGATTCTCAAGCTAGATCTCAGGAGAAGTCTTGTGGGAACTACAAATCTCCTGAGACAACATGAGATCTCTGACAGGCATATATCTAGGTCTGCAAGCATTGTGTGCAGCCATTATCAGCTAGAGTTTCAGAGCAAGCAAGTTGCTCTGTGGACAGACTCTATCATAGAATCATAGAATCATAGAGTTAGAAGAGACCACAAGGGCCATCCAGTCCAACCCCCTGCCATGCAGGAACTCCCAATCAAAGCATACCCAACAGATGGCCATCCAGCCTGTGCTTAAAAACCTCCAAGGAAGGCGACTCCACCACTCTCTGAGGGTGTGTGTTCCACTGTTGAGCAGCCCTTACTGTCAGGAAGTTCTTCCTAATGTTGAGGTGGAATCTCTTTTCCTTCAATTTATATCCATTGTTCTGAATCCTGTTCTCTGGAGCAGCAGAAAGCAAGCTTGCTCCCTCCTCAATGTGACATCCCTTCAAATATTTATACAGGGCTATCATATCACCTCTTAACCTTCTCTTATCTAGGCTAAACATCCCCAGCTCCCAAAGTCGTTCCTCATAGGGCATGGTTTCCAGACCCTATCCTTTTATTTTATTTTAATATCTTTATTCAACATCAGTATCACATACTCTACAAACAAAGACTTGTTGCTTGATACCTATATTACCTCTTCAAATATTATTACATGCCATATATATATTGTTGTAATTTTCTTTGATTAAATCCCCCTGCCTTCCACCACATCTGATACATTTGCTCCTTTCATTTGGCTAATATCAGTCAATTTTCTTTCTGTTATCAATTCTAAGCTGTTCTTTTACCTGTGTTTTATCACAAAATATGCTTTATCAACACTATCTGTGCATCTTAGTCCGTATCTATTTGTCTGCTTTACATCATATATTCTGTAGTTTAGTAACTTGATATTCTGTCTACTGTTGGTGTTATAGGTGAACAACATAAACTTTTTAGTTGTATTTAGCCATATTTCTTGTCACAAACAGGTATTTATAGTTTTGATTCAGTATCCCTTTTTTAACTTTCCCTTTTTTAACCTAGTTTTTCTTTCTACATTTGCACATTCATTATTGCATGCATACATGTATAGTAAATACATACATTATTAGTAACACCATATTATGTTAAACCAGTTTATCCAATGTATTAGTATATTTTCTTTTGGGTTGTTCATTTAGGACCAGTTATTTTTACAAAAAATTATCAATTGTTCCCAATCTTTGTTCCATCCTTCTGTCCAGTTTCCATTTATTACAATGGTTAATCTATCAAGTTCAATCATTTCAAGGCGTTTTCTCAACCATTCATCTAATGTTGGTATTTCCTTTGATTTCTACTTCTTTGCATACGTCAATCAGGCTGCCATGATAATGTATAACAGAAATTTTATGTATTGCCTTTCGTCTCTTTTCTCAATGATATTTAATTAAAAAAAAACCTTTCTGGATTGAATTTGATTTGAGTTTGTAATATTGTTTGTATTGTGTTGTATATTTTTTTTCCTTTCAAAATTGGTTTGCTGTTGGGCATGTCCACCAAATATGGTATAATATTCCCTCATTTTAATCACATTTCCATCATTTGCCTTTTTCATTTTTAAAAATTTTTGCTAATTTGTTTGGGGTGAAATACCAGTGATGTACCATCTTGTAAAAGTTTTCTTTTAAATCCATGGAGAGTGTAAATCTTAAATCTCCACCCCATACCTTTTCCCAAATCTCCAATTTTATTATGTGGCCTATGTTTTTTGCCCACTTGATGGTACGTTCTTTTATGGTGTTGTTTTCTAGCTCTCTTTTCAAAAGAAGTGTGTATAGCTTAGAAATTGTGGCTTTATTTGATTTTAGTATTATCTCATTTAATTCATTCTCAATTTTACAAAAACCTTCCAATTTTAAGTCTATTTTGAATCTTTCATTAATTTAATAATAATAATAATAATAATAATAATAATAATAAAATTTATTTCTATACCACCCTTCCAGAGATCAGGGCAGTGTACAACATGTATAAACGTTAAAACAACAAAGTACATATAAGTTAAAAACAAATCAAATACAATAAAAAACATTAAAAACATTATCCCCCGTGCAAAGTGCGATGGCAGTACAGTAAGCGGGTTGTTGACAGGCAGAATTACAAAGAAGGTCCAATCAAGGATATGCCTGCTTGAATAGGTAGGTCTTCAAGTCCTTCCTAAATTGGCCAAGGGTGGGGGACAAGTGGAGCTCAGTAGGCAGGGAGTTCCAGAGGCAAGGGGCAGAGATGGAAAACGCCCTCTTTGTTGTACTCACTAATCTAGCCTCCGGAACTCTCAATAAGCGCTGTCCAGTGGATCTAAGTGTGCGAGGCGGATTATATGGGGAGAGACGGTCCTTCAGATACCCTGGGCCCAAGCCATATAGGGCTTTATAGGTAATGACCAGCACTTTGTACTGAGCCCGGAAGCGAATCGGCAGCCAATGAAGATCTTTCAAGATTGGTGTTATATGGGAGGCCCTGGGAGCACCAGTGACCACCCGAGCTGCCATATTTCGTACCAGTTGCAACTTCCGAGTGTGATACAAAGGCTGCCCCATGTAGAGCAGGTTACAGAAATCCAACCGAGAGGTTATCAGAGCATGTACTACAGTTTCAAAGTTCCCCCGGTCCAGATAGGGACGCAGCTGGCGTATCAGCCGAAGCTGATAACAAGTGCTCCTGACCGTCGCATCCACCTGAGAAGTTAGGTGGAGCGACGAGTCAAGGAGCACCCCCAAACTGCATACAGTGTCCTTGACGGGAAGCGTGATCCCGTCCAGGACAGGTGGAACCACCTCCATACCCGGACCTGGGGAACCTATCATGAGTAATTTCTTGATACGGGAACCAATAACAGTTGTGCCCATTGTCTTCCAATTCCTTACTTGTTTTTAACACTGGTTTTGTTCCTTCCCATTTAATTACATCTTTATATCTTAGAGGTTTTCGCGATTGTGTTGCTAATTCAATTTTCCATGCTTCTTGTGGGGATAGCCAATATGGTAACTGGTTATAGAATTTGGTTTTGATTTTGGTCCAGATTGTTAATAGTGATCTTCTTTTAGTATGTTCATCAAATTATTTATTAACTTCTAATCTTCTATAGCACAAGTAACTGCACCAGCCATATCTCCAATTGAATCCTTCCATTTGAATCCTATTATTTTTGTGTTGTTAAGTTTGATCCAAGAACTGATCCAAATTAGGGCATATGATTAGTAATATACTCTTAAATCTGGAATTACAAGACTCTGTCCTTTTAGGCCCTTCTACTGTGTGGCCTACTTTGGTGAGAGAATGGAGGTAAGTTTGGACTTCCCTTTCACCTTCACTTCTTCCCATCTTTTCCCTTTTGTTTTCCTTTTTTGCTAGGGTCGTTGCATGGCAGCAGTTTTTGGGAGTGCTTTTGCATCTTCTTTGCTTGCCTAATTGGGAAATAATGACACCATACACAGAAGACTGTGTTATAAAATGGGCCACTTTATTTAAATCTTCCCTATTTATTTTTTCTGGCATGACAGCTGCAAAATGGGGCAACAACCTAGTGTGGATGCAGCAGAGGTAGGTAGTCTTCCCCTAGACCTCCTCTGCAGCATTCCCTGGCAAAACACCAGAGCCCTGAGGCTAGCCTGAATATTGGGTTGCTCCCTAGCCGGTCTACACCAGGAATGTAAACCTGAGATTTCATTCATTAAGACACAGGACTTAAGTAAGGGTTTATGTCTCAGGCCAGTCTTTCTCCACTCCTTTAATCACATGACATAGAGGCAATTCCAGAGGCCTATCCTTCACCCAAAATGGGTGCTACAGGTGCTCACTAAAATCCTATATTTCTCCCCCAATGCCTGTCAATGACTACTTATTTAAGACACTACCCTTGCCAATTGTCATGGCCCAACAGTATAAGGTTGTGGGGGGGGGGATGGAAATGGAGAAAATTCCCAGTCCCACCGCAACAAGGAAACTACACAGTTGCAGATGCAGGACAGTGGGAGAACTTACAAAGTCAATGAGGAAGAGAGTGTGGTCAGGCCTCAAATCACCTTGGCCCTGCCCCCACCCACTCTGCATCATGGTGCAGCATGCCATGACATATTATACATGTCCAAGATGCCAGAGAATGCAAATCCCCCCACTGCAGGCTACAACAGGGGAAGGATGACTTGAATTTTCTTACTTTTCCCCACCTCCTGTAGAGAGTGTCGAGGTAGAGGTGCACCTGAGGGATGCTCCTTCTGAGTGGGAGGGTGGAATAACATGAGGTCACAGGAAGCAATGTTTCCACTCTATTCTGTATTATTCAAACACCATTGGAGAACTGTGCTCACATCTGGGTACTACATTTTAAGAAGTATGTTGCTGAGGTTGATGAGCACATGCAGAGAAGAAGATAGTGAGATGACTGGAAATTAAGAAACTACTGGAAAAGAAAATGGCATATCCAGTTTGAGGAACAAAAAACTACATAGAGACATACCCTAAGAATGCCATAGGATGCAAACACAGAGCCTCTACAGACTGGCATTATATGCCGGCGTGGGGGCAATGTGGAGTTGTAGCATACGTAAGCACCCCAGATGCCTCCACACCTCTCCCACACCAGCATCATGCCATGCACCCAACCACATTTTTCCCAACTGAAGGTAGTCACACCACTCTGTTGGCACAGCATTTAAATGCACTGAACCAAAGGAACACTAAAAAGCCACTGCCACCACAGGTTTTTTTGGTGGCCTCTTTTTGCACCATGGAAAGGACAGATTGGGGCCACAGTGTGCAGTTGCTATAGCCCCAATCCAGTGAGCAGAGGTGGCATGGAGCCACCCCTTAGGGGCAGTCTGTTGAGCCCCATAGTCTCTTTATAGTTCCAGGGGCAGAATTAAAAGCCAAAAGCAGAATTAAAGCCAACATTTGTAGAGTCCTTCCATTTTGCCAAATATTTTTCCCAGATGATGGTACTAAATATTTTGTATGAATGTATGCATGCACTGTATTCCTGATTGTATATGCAATATATAATAGGATTTGCAGTTAAGGAACTTCAGAAACTTGTGGTAACTTAATTTTTTAAAATTCAGCAAACATCCACCCACACACACACTACTTCTAGTCATGGAAGCAAACACATTAAGCACCCCATAGAGTCTATCCCATTGTACAAGGGACACTTGAAAAGGCATTGTGATCTATTTCTCCTTGACATCCAGAGTCCATAGAGTGCTGTGCTAATGAAGACCTCACTGCTTAGGGATATAATGTCTCTCTATTATGGACATGCAACTCCAGTATCAGGGGCGGGGACTCATCCTTCCCTTTATCAAATGCATGGGCCTAATTCAATTTTCGACAAGGCAATGCTCTCAGGAGTGAGCAAATTCCATTCAGCTTTCTGCAGTGTGTAATTATCAGGCAACAGGAGTGAGAACATGAGGAAAGATTCTGAACAGAGTCTCGCTATAAATTACACTATAGGGAATGCATGCCCTGACCTCTTTCCACCAGATATGGAGAATATAGAAAATAGGAGAGAGTAACATGAGACAGAGTTAAGCAATTATATTAATATGCAATTAAGCCAAAGGCTTTTCACAGTTTGTTCACCAGAAGAAATCAGTATACAGTAGGAGACCAAAATAAGAAAGTGAAAGAGTGAAATTATGTCCCTCCTTGTATTGTTATGCACACACATTAAAAAGAAAATGTTTATTTCCCTAATGGGAGCACAGTGAGCATGGAGAGAATTGGTAATGATGCCCACTTTTTTTTATTTATTTAGAGATCAAACCCCCTACATTTTGATTGATACTAGTCACAAACTTTCTGGGCTTCTGTAGATTTCTTACATACTGCTTAATCTAACCTGAATACTTACCAAATCATCATTAAAACTATTGATATGTTTTCTTTTACTATTTTTTCTGGAAAGGCACTTGTTTGTTTCATGCATTTGGTGACCTCATTTTCCATGTGCTTCCTAATATCATACAGGTTTGAAATATTATTCACTTTACTGAAACTGAAACACTCCCCAGCTATATATGGTTCTTCGTAAGAGATCTTTCCTCCATTAGATCTGTCTCACTGCATACTTTAGACTTAATCAGTGCTTTTCCAAGGTAAGTTGTACATTTCCTTATGGTTTTCAAACTTCTTCCTTTTGTAACTGAAAAACTCTCCTTCTTTTCAGGAACATCTATTTATGTTTCAGTGACTCCTCCTGCCTAGTCTCTCTTTAACAACCTGTCAGCAAAAAACTGTAGCACTTTCTCTGTTGACATAGCTTCTTCCTTTCTGATCACAGAGCCAAGACATTAGTGTTACTTGGTCCTTAGAAGCACAGAAAGCAGGAGCTGTCTCCACAAATGTGATGACATTGATACAGATAAGCTGTTCTGAGGAAGGTCATAGGAATACAATTCACATCCCATAGGCTCAGAGGGGTTTCTTTTTTTAATAGTGATGTCCTTTTGTTTTGAATTATCTATAAATTATCTATAAATCTGGTATGAATTTTCTGACTAAAATGAGTATCTTGCGATTTTTTTCTCACCTCACATTAAAGTTTCTGCTGACTTTGAAAGAAGTTACTTGTTAATATAAAGCTCACAGTCTAGCATATTGTTAAGACTGCATCAGCCCATTAATTTAACTGGGGTTAAGCATGCCTAATTTTGTTCTGAATTGTACCTCATATGTCCAAGGGATTGTAATTCTTACCAAATTTACCTTCTATGACCAACAAGAGTAAAATGGCATTGACACAATGCTATAGAAAGGAAGATAAGGGCTGAAACCCAGGTTCAGGCCCTCGGCTTAAGAATGGTTTTAAAGAAGCAGTCATCTGTGTGTTCTACACACATTATAATCTAAGTGTAATCAAATGTACCTCTACTGATAAATCTGGAAAAGTGACAAGGAATGGAAAAGGTAATTTTTGGAAAATAGTTCTCAGAATCTCCCAATAACACAGGCATGGAGCATATTATTGAGGGGATTTTGGGAAGTGAAGTTGTGAAGGCTCTCTTTGGTCCCGCTCCACTCCTCTGAGCTGGATGGGACTCCTTGAGACCCCCTTAATAAAATAAACAACTCACTGCCACTTCCCAATGATTTAACTTGTCACACCCCAACAATGCATTGGGACACTGCTGGAGCCTTCAACTGGTAACCTACAATCAGAACAGACATTAGCTGGGCTAAGGCTGTTAAAAGGAATGAAGAAAGAGGCAGGGTACTGAAGAAAATGGTTTATTATGAAGTAAAGAACATTAAAGACTAAGAGAAATGGTCCTCCAGGCACAAACTTAAAATTTTCAGCCAAACATAGCCAAACTTGCATCCCTAAGAAAAGGCCAATAGCCTAGGCTTTTCTTTCCCTCAGGACTTCTTCCTCTCTACTGCCTCAAGGGTGTCTCGCCAGCAATCATCTAGAATGTTCTTTTCTAACTGCCATCTAATTTGGCTGGTTGTCCTCACACTACCACTGATGTCATCACTTCTCATGTCTTACAGGCCCCCTCCTACAGGTAAAAAGGTCCTGATAAATGGAGGGACTCCCATTTATCACAGTAGTACAAAACAGTAACTTTTCCAACTTGTAAAGCAGTTTTATGAAGAAGAGGATCATACATGTATATCCTATCATATCATACCAGCTGTTATCAATATCAGTATTAAGATAGCTGGTCAATCTAAGGCCTCGTTCCGATTATGGTTTAAACTGGATTGTGATTTGGTATGATCTGGTTTAAACCAGCATGGTTCCCACTTAATCCAAACTGCTGAAGCAATTCAGAAAGGGGGCCATGCTCTAGACCCATTTAACCCATGTCAAAAAGATGCTGTTTTTTTCCCAGGTCGTTTTGCGCTGAATCACTTTATTTCAAAATAAAGCAATGTAACCCAAGTAGGAACCAAGCAGACTCAAATCTGCCCCCTGCCTGCATTGTCCATCCCTGGCCTGCCTTCTGCAGCCACCTTTTGCCTTGTCCATCCCGGCCTGCCTTCTCCGTCCTTGGCTCCCTTCTACTGACCCCTACCTGACCCTAGTGCCACATCCATCACTCCCTTGCTCTGCTCCAATGCCCAAAGAAATTTGGGCATCCACCCAAACATCCAGTTCTGATGGAAAAGAAAAAGAAAGGAATATTGCCATTCTTGGATGTCCTGGTCATCCACAAACTGAACCAATGGTTGGGCCACACAATATACAGAAAACCTTCACACACAGACAGATACCTACACAAGAACTCCAACCACCACCTGGGACAAAGAAGAAGCACAATATAAACACTGGTAGACTGGGATCTGTGAATCCCACTTCCTGGACGATGAATTGAAGTACCTAGACTGGGCTCTACAGGCTAATGGTTACTCCAGATTGGACATCAGAATGGCTGTCAGACCCAGAAAAACCCACAGAAGTGAAGACAACCACCCACCCAAAGGGAAGGTTTTTGTTTTTTTTACAATAAATCAAAGGAGTCACAGACAGGATGGGGAATCTTTTGGGGAAACACAACCTTCAAATGGTCTACAAACTGACCAGGAAAATCCCGGAAATGATGCACTCAGTGAATGACAGCAGCAACTATACAGAAATGAACATGCAAATCACTTCCCCTCAGCCAACTGTATATGTACCACACTCACTTCCATTCCAGCATTCTCTGAAGATGCCAGCCACAGCTGCTGGAGAAACATCAGGAAAAAAAAACTTTTCTAGAACACTGCCTCATAGCCTGAAAAACCCACAAAAACTATATAAAATCAAGCTTAAAACAGCAGAAATAAAACAATTAAAATCTTACTTTAAAACCAATTCAAAACAATACGGCACCATAACAGTAATTAAAATCAGTTTCCAAAAGCTTGCTGGAAAAGAGAGGTCTTCATCTGAAGCTGAAAGGAAAACAAAGAAGGAGTCATGGTGATATTCTGAGGAGGAGAGTTCCAAAACGCAGGCCACATCTCCTGTGTTCCCACCAGCCAAGCCTATGAAGGTCATAGGATAGAGAAAAGTGCCTCCTCTACAGATCTTAGAGTCCAGGCAGGCTCATATAGGAAGAAACAGTATTTCAGATAACCTTGACTTAAGCTGTATAGGGCTATATTGGTCAAAAGCATCACTTTGAATGATGTCTGGAAACAGACCGGCAGATTATGGAGCTTTTTGCAATATAGCAGTTGTGTGCTCCCTGTAACCAGCACCTGTTACTAATCTGGCTGCAGCTTTTTGGGTCAGCTGAAGTTTCTGAGCACTCTACAAAGGTAGCCCCACATAAAGAGCAATAATGCAATCCAATTGGAATGTAAACAAGGCATATGTCACTTTGGCCAACTCAGGTGGGCAAAAAATGCAGTCCTAGCAACTCCAGGTACATAAGCATCCAGGGTCAGGGCTGAATCCAGGAGTACACAGAGATTGCAGACCTGTGTCTTCAGAAGGAGTGTTACTTCATCTAGATTGAATAAGGCTGATTAGTTTTACAACTGATCAGGAACACCTCTATGTTGCCTGGATTAAGCTTAAGTCTTGATGTGTGTGCAAACACACACAAAGAAACACACACACCAGTCCTACTGTATATTCACTGTCTTCCCTCAAACCTTCATGAAAGTTGAGAGCTGACTGTACATGTACTTTTGAATGATTTTTTTTTTTACATTCAAAATTTCATTGCGAAGTTTAGGTAAGTCTAACTTCCAGAAGAAACTGAGTTTGCTTATTTATTCAGATCAAAAGTCTAAATTTAGGTTAGTTTGTATAAAAGTGCAAACCATGTATTTTCCCCTCTTTACTGCTATCTTTGGAAATACACTTCAGCTATGCTGAAGCTGCAGAAGCTAATATGCTACTTTTATGTCTTAACTCTAAGCTACCATAATATTTCTTGTGGAATAGAAAGCAGTATAGAGGAGAACACAAAGATCAGATAGAATTGATTGGGTAAACCTTTAGGTCAATTGACTGTGATGCATAGCCTGTTTGAGTGTGTGCAGCTGCATATGTGTTTTCATCCCTTCTGGGAAAGAATTGACTTCCACTAAGTCAATTTTGGATCAACTAAGTTTTGGGTGTTATGGTTCTTGACTGGTATGAGAGAACACATGATTTGTATCTCAAAGGATCCAGATTCAATCCTGGGAAAGGTTCTTGTGGAAAACTCCTGAGGGTTTAGGAAGTTCTCAATTGAATGGACCAGTGGAATATTTAAGCAACAGAGTTGTAAATCCTTGTTTATATTGTTCTTATGAATTCTAGGAAATGCACACAGAAGATATGCTTCATCACGGGAAAAGACAATAATTTTGCCCAGAAACATTTTTGTGCAAACTACTCCTCATCTTATTCTTTCTTTCTTTTTTTTTAATTTTTTTAAATTTTATTAATTATATAAAAACATATAAAACATACACACATACCATTTGCACAGTTTAAAAACATGCTTTGTCTACATATTTTTCATCAAATCGGACACCTATCTTTCTACTTGATTTTGGTTTGGTCGGTTGGCAGTGATGGCCTTCCATATCTTATTTCTACCTTCCTTAACTTCCTTAACTCCTAACTTGTTCTTAATATACCTTCTCCTATAACCTTCTCCTATCTGTCTTCCTACCTTTCCTTCTTCCCATCATTCTTCTTTCCTTCCTCTCTCTGCTTTGTCTCCATCTTCTTTCTGATCTATTTAACTATCGATTCTTCACCCCCCTCCCCGCCAATCACTTGCTCTAACCCTCAATCACATGCTCTAATCTTCACTATTTGACATTAATCATCTTATTCTTTCATAGGAGACTTGTGATTTCTTGTGGAGGCTGGTGATTTCTTTGTGGACTGTTTCATTGGGTCAATAGTTTGCTTGTTTTTGGCAGGTGGGCAAAAAAATTTGAAAATATTTGTCATATCCCTTCTTCATATGAATCAACTCCTTGTGTTCCAGAGCTGATTGCCAACAAAGGTGTTGTTCAACATTGACTCCTTTCACATTAATGTACTGCAAATAATGGTCTATATGGCTTCCATGTTATTTGTAGTTCTGACTGTGAAGCTTCCAATGGAAGCTTCCCATGGAAGCCTTTGTGCAATTGTTCAGGCTAAATCTTTCTTCCTAGAGATGTCCAGATCAATATAAGGTAGGAACAATGCTCAGCAGACATCACTCAGAGTCCCGTCCGTAGAGATAACTGGTGAGCTGAAGAAGAACTTCTGCTTAAAAATGTCACTCAGTGCATAATACAGTGGATAAATCTATGCACTAAGGGGCTGTTCAGACAGCCCCGACAGGGTGGCATGGAGCCGTCTCTGTTTAAGCCAGATTAGGGCCATGGCAACTGCACACCACAACCCCAATTTGGCCTTTCCAGAGTGCAAAAATTAGTCACAAAAAGTGGATCCTTTTTGCGCCCTGGAAAGTGTGCCATAGCCGTGTTGCCACAGCCTGGTGGCACTCCTTCACTACTGCATCATATTGTTGAAGCATCAGAGGAGCACCATGATGCTGTGCACCATGTGGAGTGGTGTGCAGTGCCATGGCACCCTAGCGGGCAGAGTTGGGGCATTCATCATGAGGATACAATGCCTTAATTCCGCCCCCCAGGCTGGCTTTAATGGCCAGGCTGAACAGGGCCTAGGTCAGGTAATTTCAAACCTTAGCAGCTCCAGTAGTCTACAAGAGTAGGAATCTGAAAGTACTTGGTATATGGCCTTAAAGTGGAAGTTGGAAGGAGGTGAATCTCTTAAAGATAATCACCAGTGACGTCAGAGTAGGGCTTGACAGAGAGTAGTTAAATTTACAGTGGCAAAAATTAATTGATGGATTCCCTTTAATAATAATGACTATGAGCTTAAGTGATTAGGATAGGCCAAACCCCACCAATGATATACAATGAGAACACATACAAAGAGAACACAGAGGCCTTCAGTGACACTGTAAAGACTCCAGGGAGACAGCTGAAATTACAGCATCCATCCATTTAATCCTAACTATGGGGCTTTACAGACCGCCCAAAAAGGGTGGTCTGAAGCCTTCACTCTTTGCTGCAGAAATTCACCACAGCAGTTAGATGCAGCAGCAAAGCTGCACAGCAAAAAAGGAGCAGGGAAACCCCATTCCATTTTAGTGCCTTAGTTGTGGTGCAATAGACAAAAAAGGTGCCATTGGGTGCCTTTCCGCCACCGCAACTGCGCAGCTTTGTCTAAATGGTGTTACGTGATGATGCAGGCATCGTCATGTGCTAGGGTTAGGGTACGTGCAAATGCTGCACACTTCCTAACCCTAATCCCGTAGCACAGACGGCTCTTTTGGGCCATCTGTATCAGGCCTATGAGAACATTCAAAATTTGCTAACTATGAATTCCACTTTAGGAAAAATGAGGGATCTAAATCCAATAAATAAATAAATAACTATGAGAACATTCATTTCTTATGTGTAGGAAATGAATGAGGTTGTAAAAGAGCATATTTTTCAACAGATTGTACTCTAGGACAACAATCTATAGCTCTGGAAATCTTGCCAAATATTATAAAGGGTGGAATTAGAAAAGAGATAAGGAGACATAACTCAATAGCAGAACTTGTTCTTAGAATGGTATAGATCCCAGAGTTACTTCTTGGCATCTGCAATTCAAAACAAACAAACAGCTCAGAAAGCAGGAAAATCCACCTAACAGTGTAATCCTAACACTAATGGCCAGGGAATGCATGAATTGACACTAGGTCAATTGATTTGTGTTTAATCCATTTGAGTGTAGGGATTAAAAAAAAAGATTTAGGATACCTTTGCCCTTGGTTACTCTTGTCACTGGGCTGGAGGGGTCCAAATCTGACATAACTTTTTTGATCTTGTCTTTCCCAACTTATCTGATTTTATTTTATTGTTATTTTTTGCCAGAGAAATCAATTATTTGCAATGTCTGAGAAGAAGATTCTGCTGGCAGAATGAAATTTCTGCTGGTAGAAGGTGCTGGTCTCTAATTCTAAAAGCCCCTGCAGTAGGCACCTTTTTGTTAGGATTACATGGAAAACTCCAGGGAGTCTCCACCTGACCTTATAAAGCATTATTGGAGGGACTTTTTGTTAAGGCTCCCTAGAAAGCATGCCTTATATCCTCCTCTCATAGCTAGGCAGCAAACTTTGATTATCAAATGCAGGAAGTAAATATAATAGGATGGGTCCCCTGCCATGTCTATTGTTTGAAATTCCCAGAGTTAGTACACACCTGGCTGGCAACTGTAGGCAACAGAACATAAAACCAATGCAAACTTTTGTGAGATCTATTATGACAATTGCTCTTTAAGTATCATACAGCAAATGGTATAGGCAAAATTCTCTGTAAACATTCAGAAAAATTGAGTGGGCCTATTACAAAACTCAGCTCAGTGCTTCTTCTTCTTTTTTTTTTTTTTTAGACAAAACTCCAGCTGAATAGTCGTCTTTCCTACTGAGTGATCTATCTTTGTGTTTATGCAGCTATAAAAGCTCCCACATTTATGGAACTCAATCAAGTCTTGGCTCATAGGCATAATCCATTTGTGCAACAATCAATCACACTTTAAGGAACTGAAAAGATGTAACTTTATACATAATGGAAGAAAGAAAGGAAATAATATTGAAATAACAGCAATTGTGGGCACAGGACATGGCTTTGTATTAATGATTGGAGCAATAGCCTGCATACAATGAAGTCTTGTTGTTTACCACACAGCTCATTATTATTGGACAATATATATTGGCAGGACAGTTGTAAATATTTTTCTCAGATTTCATTAGACAGACAGAGAGAGAAGTTGTGAGAGAATGGGGGATTTAAGTGGTGAATGACAATTAGCTATACTTTTTTCTGGATATTTGCATGAATTTTAATTTGCCCCCATCATTTAGAAGATGTGTTTGTAAACAGAAAAGAATGCTGCAAGTTGAATAGTTTTGCCTGTGGCAAATGAAAGCAGCTCCTCAATAAGGAAAGATAGTTTTCCTTTATTTCTTGAATTAATCATTTAAACTTTATGTAATGAAGAGCAGCTAAAAAACCGGGGCACCAAAATCCCTTTCTGTTTTTTCGTCTACTCATTTCAATTAATTATCTTGCAGCACAATCAACTTAGCAGGCTGCCTTTAGAAATCCTTTCCCCATTGCACTCTGCTGTGAAGCAGACAGTTTAACTAGATGATTTTATTAAGGATGCAATTAACAGATCACCCCAAAGCAGCTAATCCATCTTCCTGTTTAGTCCAAATGAGCAAACTCTACAACAGGTTTCTGTGCTAAAGCATCTCTTGACCACTAAACCATTTCTGACATGAGAAGGCTTCTGACGTCAAGTAATTCTGTTTTCTGAATACAGTGTTATCAGCCTACTCAGACACCAGAGAAGAGAAAGCATCCTTGATTTAGCTTCTGTTAATATGGAACAATGAGCTGGAAATTGGTGAGTTACGGAGACCTTGGGATTGGTAGCTATGAATTTTAGTTCAATATAACATACAGAATGAGTTTGTCCACAAGGGGCTGTGGAAGATTCACTCATGCAATAACTTACAGAAGATTAACTAAAGGCCAATACTGAAAGGTCACCATGATATGAATTTTCCCTTCAATATTAACATGCTTTAAATGCTGATAGGAAATCATCCACAGGTGATAAAATACAACATTACAGTATTCTTTAAAGCACTTGTATGATAAAATTTTTTCTAGGACACAATACCTTGTTATTGTAACACAAGAAAATTGAGCTTTAGGCATTTGCTACAAAGGGCTTCAGTATAAATCGGAAGGGAGCCAGGGACACGAATCTGATCCTCTATTCCTAACTTACGCATCATCACGGATAATGTAAACACGTCTACCTCAACATTCTGGGGGAGGGAGTTTATCACACTCCCACATGCTTATCCCATCCTTCTGCCATCTGAAGGAGTAATGGAGCCATCATTGGGTGTTACTCTGTTAATACCCAATGCCAGTTCTGTTACTCTTTCTGGACAGCAGAAGGATAAGCATGCGGGGTGTGATAATCTTCTCCCTGATAGTGCAATTAGCACACTCCTATCCTTAGTTTGCCCCATCTGATAATCTCCTGTGTGTCAGAATTAATGGGCTAAAAAGGTGTGAGGGAGAAAACAGGCAAGAAAAATTTGAAGCTGAGCATGTCTGTGTGAGCATGTGAACAAGAGATAAACTTCTGTATGTTCTTGTAAAGGAACCTTATGTATCACCTTTTGAGACTGAAAGAAATTTCTGTCAGAGAAATGGGTCAGTGAGTCAGAAAATTAGTGTGAATGAACTCCTGAATGTGAAAGAAAAAGAGAGAAACAGTGTGACTGAATGTGAGAGAAAACAAATATACATGTGAGAGTGCTGAGGAGCAGAGAAACAGCCTTTTGAAAGCTGATTCTGTGGGATCACAAATTTTCTACTATTCCAGCTGCCTCCAATGACTACCCAAAGGCCTCTCTTCATTCCTCCTCTCCTTGCACCCCATGCAGTCCCAGTGTTGCTGACCTGCCCTCCTGCCTGCCTTTCAAGACCAGAAGAGCAGCTTGTCGTGTGCCTCCATCTGCAAGTGAGAGTCCCTCGCTGGCCAACTGGCTAGGAGGATGGAGATGCTGGCATAGAGTGATGGTGAGGCCAGGTTTGTAGTCTGCTCCAATGGCTCTGAAAAAGCAATGTGCTTGCAGCACTCCTCCTTGGCTGGTGGTCAGAAATGCTGTTAGTTCAGAAGCAGAGCTACAGAGGACAATTCTACTTTGCCTCCAAGGGGACCAGCCAAAGCCAGGTGCAGCTAGTCTCCCCACCAGAGGGGGACAAAGCAATGTTGATTCTTCTTTGGCCACTGCACACCTAGGGCATACTGGACTGAGCAGAGGTGCTGATTGAGGCTGCAGCACTGTCTCATATTGTGAACTGGGGCAGTGATGGGAGAGGTGGAGAAATTAGAAACAGCAATTTGAGATGAACCTCACAGGGTTCATCACTGAGCAAACTTCCTGCCTCCTCTTCCTCCTCCCTCAGGCAGAGGTGGCTGCTCTAAATGCCCTCTTTCCCTTGTTCTTCCCCTCCAGGACATAAAAAGTTTTGGAAGATGAGGAGGAATGATCAAGGCTTCAAAGTCTCCCGCACCTTCCTGTGGGAGGGGGTCCCATGGTACCATTTGAGAACAACTGATTTTGGTTGTTTCTTTGTAACTATTCCTAAGTAATGCCTGAAGGAAGGTGCCTTCATGTACATGATACCCTTTTGCTAAGATTAGATTGCTTGCTTAGAATAAAAACTTTCTTTTAAAGATCACTTTTCCACTTATCTTTGCTCAGTATGTATCCAAGCGTATGCATATAAATGAAGCAGCTTCATTTATATACCGCTTCATACTGTACTGAGCAGTCTCTTAGCAGTTGAACTCAGTTGGAATTGTGGATTGTGAGTGAGTGGCTGCAGTACTGGCATTTAGCCACTGCACCACCAGGCTCATATGGGATTCTCATCTCCCATGGGAGGAGGAGAGAAAGTCTCTACAGAGTATAAGGTAGGAAAAGTGCACTTCTCAGTAACTCCTACTAGGTTACTGAGTCATGTGGGGTGAAATGGTGATGGTGGTCCCTAGATAGATGTTAGGGGTCCCTCTCCTATTGAAGAGCAGGAGACAGAGACAGAGAGCTCATTACACTTTATAAAATCACTGTTTTTTGTGGAAGAATTTCTGTTTCTGCATGAATTGCACACATTTGTGCTACTTGTGGAAATCTGTGCACTTTGCATAAACACACCAATTCCTGCTCGTAACATGAAGTTCCAAAGTGTGAAAAATCTTGTGGCTATACTCCTTTTTCTAAACAGGAAATTTGAATATTAGGACCTTCTGCTGTGTTTTTGTTTTTGTTTATGACAATGATGATTATGACAAAGAATCCCCACTGAGGATATTAACAAGTATTCTTTACATTCCTGATATTTATATCCTTCCAGTTTAGCGTGGGGGTGCGTATGTGTGAGAGAGACATTTTTATTCTGTTTCGAGAATAAAAC
Source organism: Urosaurus nigricauda (assembly GCA_034509955.1). Lineage (NCBI taxonomy): Eukaryota > Metazoa > Chordata > Lepidosauria > Squamata > Phrynosomatidae > Urosaurus > Urosaurus nigricauda. The sequence goes on along the minus strand of JAOEGL010000003.1, from coordinate 44,356,736 downwards.
TATGCATGGCTCTAAGAGCCCTGTTATTGAAAGACAGGTTATAAATTGACTAAATCAACACATGGAGTTAATGGTGTTTTGATGACAGATATATTCTTTCTTTTTCCTAGGAAGACCTTGGTGTTGATTCTCTAGCAACAGACACACACAAAACAAACAAACACAATCTATTTCCCTGCCATTGTGGCACATATTCTAAGAAAAAGGGATGAAAAAAAATCATTGGTTTAAAATTCTTGATAAAAATGTCAATTTTATATCTGAGACTTGTGAAACAAAACTTAATTCTGAAATAGGTAAATTTTCCAGGCTTGGAAGTAAATTTTGGAAAAATAAAATATGCACAAAACTGCATGTACATTTTAAAATATGTGAGCAGGTAAAATGCATACCATTGAAGAAATATAGACAAACCTGCTTTAGTCAATGAGAAAAATGCATGATTTTAAAACACGTACAAATATATGTGTACCTTTCTTCAATATATTGGAGGGGGAATCAGTGACCTAGGGCAAGTCACATGGTCGCAGCCTAAGGGGAAGGCAATAACAAACCTCCTCTGAACAAATCTGGCCAAGAAGACTAGAAGGCACAACACCAAATCACAAATCACCTAAAAGAAAAAAGCAAACATGCAAAAATAATACCACAGAATCTTGAATATGAATCAAGAATGTGAACATGAATGCAGATGGAATAAGGATGAGTTCAACAAAACTGAGAATATGACATTTCACATTCTTATAAAGGAGCTAAAGATTATCACCTTCCTTTAGCAGATCTCAGCTACTTTGAATTCAACAAGAATATAAGCTCTTTCTAAAACCAAAATATGGGACTATAGGAAATTGCCTAATACTGACTCAGACTATTAGCAATTTCCCCCCAGTACTAATACTGACTGGCAGTTCTTCAAGGTTCTTCAGATTTGCTCTAGCACTATCTGGACCCCTTACATCCAATACCATTGTAGCACTTTTATACCACTTTAACTGCCCTTGATTTGTGATGAAATATTAGGAATTCTCTACCAGAGAACTCTAGTACCATATCGAACTGCAAATCCCAGGATTTCATAGGGTGCAGTCATGTCAATTGAAGTGATATCAACTGATTTTAATTATGCAGTGTGAAAGTGACCCTGGAGATGACAGTGTTTAATGGCAATGAACAGCATGCAAAGCTGTTGCTCGACAACCAAGTTGTAGATAGTGTGAAATGCATATGGATGCAAAAAATCGTGTAAGCATGCTTCTAACAGAATACAGTACATTATCTGTACTTCCCAGTCCATAAAGAACATTAGTAATAGAAAAGTTCTTGGTTATTTTCTGTACAAGTAAGTTGTCTCCAGATGTCGTTTTCTCATTACTCACTACTGACCTTAGTCTTCCAATGTACTATCACTGTCCCTGCCCTCTCTTTCACAGCATCCATAAGTACAGACCATTTTGAAATGAGTCAAACTACCCACATGAGAATGAGCTAAAACTGCTACATTGATTTGACTGAGCTCTTTGGGTCATACGTCAAGCTGATCTTTAATCCCTGCAACCATGATTTATAATGCCCTCCATTCCCCCTCCTCCTCGACACTAAGCTTGGCTTCAAAAGCCAGATGTGTAGTGCTTGGTAAATGATGTATGTCCATTTCAGTCCACTCACATTATCAGAGGGCAATTGATTCAATTACATTATAGCCACTGGAAACAAAGCAACCATATGGTGAACAGTCCACCTTGAAATAAATGACTCCATACAGCCTCTGAACTCAGATTTCTCTGCCTGTGTCTTGCCCTCAGATAAACAGCTTTCTTCTGTTGACAGGCGAAACCTCAAAGTTCAAGGTGGGTTCAAAGATGCATCTACAGTTGAGATGCATATCTGATACTTTGCTGAACTATTGGTATTCGTGTATCTGAAATAAAATTGCACAGCATTTTTGAAAGGAAAAGATGGAAAGAGGAGTTTCTCACCACCCCACCATATACTGCTTTTTGTAAAATCTCATAAAGAGATATGCAATATTATATGTCCTGTATGCTAGTCTATAATATGGATAGAGAACTAAAAGAAAACTTTCTCATTTCACTTTACATACTCACTAAACTTATTGAAACATATAGCAGTTGAAATGCTTTCTGATATGTCAGATTTGCCAGACGGTTGGTCTATGGACCACTGATGAACTATAAATTGCCTTCAGATGTCTACAGCAACAGCAGCTATTCCATGGCAGTGGGACAATGAATCTGCTCTGGGTTTTAACCTAAACTTTCAGTGAGTTATCCACACTACTAAATTTATTTGAGGTATAAAATTCAACACCTTGGGACACTCCTTTAAAATTCAAATAAAAACCAGGAATGGGTTCATTGCCTAAATGATATAGGAGACATCAGCCTCTGCTGTTCTACAGAAAAGGTATAGATCAGTCAACAGTATCGATAGTTGATCCTGCACTTGATTACTTCCCCATCTGATGTTGGAGATTAAAGACAGAATCTGATCAGAGTCCTCAGGTCCAAATGTAGAAAGAGTGACTGCTGAACCCGACCTAAAATTAAAGCTGACAACTATCACACCTGACTTCACAAAACATTTTGCTCACCCACCAAAAAGGCATAGCCACTACTTGTTTTTTTTAAAGATAATTGTTCTTAATTTATTAGAAAATATATTGAAGGTAGAAGGCAGTAATAAAGAGGAAAATTGCATTCCATATGGATAGATACATTAAAGAAAGGCACAACTCTGAGTCTGCCTGCCCTCAAAAGAGCTGTTAATGAAAGGATGATTTGGAGGCCTCTCATTCACCATAAATTGAGGTCAGATTGATGCAAGATAACAACAATGGTTCTTAAAATTATGAGTTATTTATATACTTAAATTTAGAGAACCTTTTTTAAAAAAACAAACAAACAACGTAATCTGCAATTGTAGTTTTTTATAACTTATACTGTAACCAATTTTGGATCCCATATTGTGTGAAAGATGGGCTATCAATAAAATGAATAAATGAATTAGTTTTATTTGGTCTGTGAAAAAAAGTTCAGGTAGTATTGAGGTAGATGAGTGATGTTTTCCTGTATGTTTCTACTATGCTAATGTAATGCACTATGCTGAATAAATATGAATGGAGTTTATCATACGACAGAATTTGGGGGTATAATGCAATGGCAATCCCAATGCAATCATGGGGTTTCACATTATTGCAAATGAGTGTATCTCATGCAACTTCGGGCAATAGGAAGTCATTCCAAATGCAATCATGGGTTCTCATGCAATTTCAGGCAATGGGGGGAGGGGGGGTAATTTTCAGGAAATGGGAAGTCATTCTGAACGCATTCTGAATGCAATCAGATTTCACGTAAATTCGCTAAACTAGCGAATTCACATAATTGTGAATTGGCTCCCTTTGCAATTGAGAGAAATTCCTCCCATGTGATAAACTCCAATGTTAGACTTTGATGCATGAGGCAGGAATCTGCCCCTTGCGAGAGTCAGCAATGATAGTGCAAGTGGCATGGACACATCCATCTTAGAAAATGCCAAGCCTAATTTCAAAAATGCAGACTGGAAATTATTACTCCATCCCTTTTGGCAAGGAAATTGTTTGTCTGATGAGAGAAATCAGGGCATAACAGTCATGCTTACCTCCACTGGGTGGGGACCTGTCAAATTGACTCAGACTGGTACACTCCCCCATTGTAAGGTATTGTGCAGCTTCCAGAGATGTTGGGCAATTCATCTTGATTTGAAAAAGAGTAAATTTCTATACTTTACTGGCTTTGTCTTGCATATGCATCACCATTATTCTTTACCACCAGGGCATCTAAGAGTCATTATCAGAAGCTGTAGGGCTCATTCACACCTACCCTTTATGTGAAGAAACACACCCTTTGCACTACCACTTTAAGGACATGCCTTTGTTTTTTGAACCCTCTATAGAACAATATTGATGTCATTTTTGCCACACCCAGAGGCATTCCCTTTACCTTAGGAGATAGCCCCAAATTAGGAAGAAGTTAAATACAGAGACATACAGAGAGAGTCTCTCTTCCCTGCTCTGATCTCCAGTTATCCAGACTCCTGTTCACATCAGGGCATGAGAAAATCCATGTGTGTGTTTTAATCTCTAGTCCCTTAAGTTTAGCTACACCCCTCAGGAGTTTGGTTTTATCTCCCATGGGATTTCCCCCTTTTACTTTGAGAAACAGGTTGCATTGACTATAGACTGTTCTTTTGGTTCCTGTAGCTATCTTTTTCTGTCTTTTTTGAAATAATCATTTTTGCTGCAAAACCAACTTGTGTTCAACCTGATTTCTTCTCTTCTACCTCATTTTTACTTGGAGCCACTCTGCTTAATTCTCAGTTTTTAAAACTTCTACCCTCTAAGGTCTTGCAGAGGGTTAGTGCCTGGAGAAGCCCCCCCCCCCCCCACCTATAAACTCAGTGCACTGCTTTGAACATGACTGTTGATTGTCTTTGACAGAGAGGTGGGGTATAAATAAAGTGTTGTTGTTGTTGGGATAATGGATCATATGAAGTTGCACCTTACACAGATTCAGATCATTGGTCTATTTAGCCCATTATTTTCTACACTGATTGGTTGTCATATCCATAAATGTCAGGATAATCATAACAGAAGCATATGGATATGCTGTTATAAAGATGGTAAAGATGGAGGGTAAAGATGAAAGTTCAATGTGGGGGGATAGTGATATAGAGAAGCAAAGAGAAATTGGAAGGGAACTATTATCTGAATGCTAGGCAAAACAGATAGGTGTAAGGAGATGTTGTTTTATGACTTTGTTTACTTCCTAGAACCAGGAGTTGATGGCAAGCAAAGTAACATCTTTCCTTCCTGGGACAGATGCAGGGAAATAGCAGGGTTAGGGAAGTGCAGACACTTCAAAGGATCATTTGATGAAGTTTGAAGTACCTGGATGGTGAGCTGGGGAAGGAGGGGTTGGAATGAAAGGGGTTTGAAAGGATACATAGTTTTGGGGAAATTTAGATTTGACACTAACAAGTCTGTAGGGGACCTCTGTTTTGGAATCCAAATAAATCATCAATTAACCTCACTGCAATGTTTTCTTGTCTATTCAAATCTTGGTTTGTTAATCCTAACATTGATAGCAGTTGCATGAGGGCCCAGGAAAATATCTATTTCCAGGTCTGTCATCTGAAGGACCTTATTTCCAAGTACCGTATTACATTTTGGATCCCATGCATGCAAATACTCACCTTTGGGATCTTTCCAAATATGATATGCTTAGAACCACTGTTATGGTTTGGATTTTGAGCTCACCACAATTATTATATATATATTGGGTAGCTTGTACTTGATGTTTCTGCTGTGGTTTCTTGCACTGCAGTACTGAGGAAACACACTGCTTCCTACTTAGAAGAATAAAGTGTGTGAGATGCTTAAAAGTAGCCTCTGGCTCTTCAATATTTCCTTCTAGTATTATCACTCTAGTTGATGATAGGATGATTTGGAGGCCTCTCTTTCATAAGGTCACTGTAACTCGAGGTCAAATTGATGCCAGATAACAACAATGGTTCTTAAAATTATGACATAGTATATGTTTAGATTTATATAGCTTTTTAAAAAATTAAGTAATCTGCAATTGTATTTTATTTTTTGCTTATACTGTAAGCTGTTTTGGGTCCCATATCGTGTGACAGATGGAATATCAATAACATGAATAAATTAATGACTTTTATACAGTCTGTGAAAAATGTTAATGTGCTACAGAGGTAGATGGGTGATGTCTTCCTATATGTTTCTACTATGCTATCATTTTGGGTGCCACCAGAAAGTACACTGGGGACCATTACTGGACCAAAGGTCTTATTTGAAGATATCTAATGGAATGACTCAATGTTCTTGCTTCTGGTGAAATCCACATATTCTTAAAACAGCATTTCAGGCAATCCATCTGAATTGCCAATTAAGCTTTTTTGGGAATTTCAGAGCAGGAAAGCAAATAACAAAATAAATACTACTGTCTCAGCTGGAGAGACGGAAATGGGGAAAGCTGGTTAATTTTCCTTAAATACAGTTATAAGCATTGTTGTATTTGAAATTATCTGCTTGTTTCCTTATTTCTGCTTTCATCTTCTGCATCACACGCACACTCACAAAGAACATTGTGGATTAGCAAAAATACAAAAAAATACAAAAAAAAAAAAAACCCAAAAAGCAAGGAGTAGCTATTATGAAGGAGTTATGGTTACAGCTCCATGGAAAAATGTTGTGGTTTATCAACTTTGATTACTGAACTGTTCCAACTTGTCAGCCTTGCCTTCATGAAGCAGATTTATTTCAACAAACCCAGCATGATATGAGTGCACTTCCTTGTACTAAACTTATATTTACTTAATACAGAAAATGCCCTGAATGCTACTGATGAAGAAATGGAAGATATTTATCTTCCATTCCTTTGGCTGGAGAAAAGAGGTGAGATGTAGGTCTCAGTTAAGGGGAGATACATTGTTAGAAAGGAGCAATCATGGGCCCCAGAAAGGGCCTGTCCTACCATTAGCAAAAGTGAGAAAGTTACCTCAAGCAGCAGATTTTGAGTGTCATTAAAACGTAGCAAGTTCTAAGTTATTTACTTTGTTACTATTTTGTTTTATTGCTAGAGAAATAGAGAGGTGCTTCAGCCAAATATTGTGCTCTTGAGCCAAATATTAGCACCATTTCGTACCATTGTATATACAGTAGAGCATAACACTAGAAATCAGGCCAAAAGCCTTCAGTGAACTGCAACCTACCAGCAGAGACCCCATGGTTTGAGACCTCTAGCAGTTACATGATCTTTCATTAATGCCTTTGCTGAAAGGAGATCACATGCACTGTGAACACAGGATCAGCCAGATCACTTGAACCACTGAGATGATAACTCGAGATATGGAAAAACAAAAACAAAACGCCCTTGTCGGCACTGAAGACAAAAGGATTACACCAGAAGGTACCAGGTTTGTGGTGAGGCAGCCATGCTTGAAAAACTATTTTATGCAAAGAGATTTTGTAGAACAGCTGAGACTGTGAAAAAGAAGTTGTAGCATAACCTTTCACAGACCTGCTCTACTTCCTCATACTATATTATGATCACTCTATCAATTATGAGCAATAGCTTTAGTTGTTTACTGATTTATTTTGCTTTATAATTATGTCCATTGAAAAAATACTGTTCTAGTGAAAGTGGTGCTATTTATAAGATATTTCAAAGGTTCCAAGGTCCTTTGCTAGAAAAACAACATACAGTGTTAAATCAAAATCAAATAATTTGGATCCCACTGACTCAAATGCATAACTTTATATAAATGACCTCTTTCAACTGGGCTGCTGGGGTCCCTCTTGCTACTTTCTTTCTTTACAATGTTTCATTTTATTAATTATCTGTCTCCATATCTTCATATCTCCATATTTTCCAGATAACTTCAAGAATGGATGGAAATGAAAATCCATATGCTTTAGGATGGACAGGTGGTTCTATTAATAATTTGTTTTAGTAACTAGTTTTTTTTTTCCAAAACTAGTTGAGGACACAATCTACTAGGAGCTTTTCCTGAACAATCCCCACTGGGATGGATGGAAGTAAATTAGAGATTAAGATTGCAATCATATACATAACTGCTTGGAGATAAGTCCTATTGAACAAAGACAGCCCTTCTTCTGAGTATGGATCTTGAGTAAGGATCTTCATGTAAAGGATTGTACAAAGTAAGTGTTTAAGTGAGTTTCCCCAGGTACTCAAAGTTCATAATCAAAGTTCATTAGGGAAGGAAATTTTTCCATAATGATCTGCAACTAGTATATGTGCTTTAGTCCCTGTTGACAGAAACATTTGTCAACAATTCTTGAATGCATGACAGAATGTTAACTTGAACTGCCAGATATATATGGTATTTGACTTAGTGTATAAATTCAGAGAGAAGCTGTTTTAATTACTTTTCTTTCCCTTTCTGGTTTTTATATGCATCTCAAAACAGTTATATTTGGATCAATGTAAGCTATTTGACAGAGGTCCAAAATACACTGCTGAAACAATACAGTTTGAAACTGCTTTAACAGCCCTGTCTCAATGCTAGGGAATTCTAGGAACTGTAGTTTTGTGAGACATTTAGCCTTCTCTGTCAGAGAGCTCTGGTGTCACAATAAACTACAATTTCAAGAATTCTCTGGCACTGAGTCAGAGGAGTTAAACCACCTCAAACTGGGTTATTTCTGCAGAGTGTTTTTGGACCAGAGAAAAATTATTCAAAAGCATGTTACTTGCACATTCAGTTAACCTCCTGAATAATAATAATAATAATAATAATAATTTTTATTTCTAGCCCGCCCCTCTGAACAAGCAATCGGGGTGGGGTACAAAAGAGAGTTAAAACAACAGCAGTTTAAAATATCCGATTCCATCCCCGCCTCCCCCACATACACTTTTAAGGATTATGCAGGACTGCATTTTAAAAGATTAATTTAATTTAATTTAAAATGATATATTTGCATAAATCTATTTATGCAAATAGGGTATCCATTCCTCAAAGAGAAATAAGCAAACTATACTGTTCTATAGTTTTATCTACTGTTTTTAATTTTACCTCAGTTTAATTCTATTTTAAGGGGTGGGAGGAGGGATTGGGTTGCTATATTTTAATTGTATCTGTATTTCATATGTTGTTTCCCACCCTGATTGCTCACCCAGAGGGGCGGGATATAAATTATTATTATTATTATTATTATTATTATTGTTGTTGTTATCACAATGCAGAGTCTTTCTGTTTGAGGTAGCTTATCAGAAGAACTTCCTTCATTTCTCACTCCAGTTAGGTGGGGAGGTATATTTCACTCTCCTTCTTACCTGCATGTCAATCTGGATATATTCATCGACGCACCTGCCCACCCTTTTCTCCTGCTGGCTGGTTGTGCAGTTTTGGTGTTGTATTGGTAGTGTCTCAGGGAATATTTTATGATGCATTTGTTGTTCTTGCTGACACTTTGTCACAACTGTGGAAGGGCAGTCAGCATCAGTTCTGGATCTGGGACATTGTTCACCTGTGTCACCTGGTATTGATAATGTACAGGAGCCCCCTTATGGGACCAAGGGATATGATACAGAAAGGGCATTTTCCAGGCAAGGACAAATACCCTTTCCAGCACTCCCTGGTGACAGGAGAACACATGGGGCATGGGACAAAGAGAGATGCTTCTTGTTATCCCATTGATCTGGCACCCAGTTGGAGTTATGGGCTCATTTATCAACAGAAAGGTTGGTTGATTCCTTGATCTGGACCCGTGCATTTGCCAACCCTACTGTCAGCTGTACTCAATAAAGTTGAAGCTGTTTTTCTCTCCAGTCTTGTGGTATGCCTGCTTATTGGTTGAGGAGTGCCATCACCCTTGGACAAGCAAATTATTCTGCTGATAATACTACTGTGGATAGTTTCATGCATTTATGAGGTGTTTGGCTGCCAGGTGGCGAGCATCCAAAGCTCAGAGACCTAAAGGCAACCTGTTATGGCATCATTTCTACAGACCCCAGTGATGTGATTCTATTACTTACATTTATAATACAGTATGGTCTAGATGCTTCTCTTCTTCCTTGATTTATTCTCACTACAAGCTTTCCACCTGCCTTTGTCCCTCAATGTGCATAGTTAAAACTGAACCTGCCACCATACCTACAAATTTTGCAATTCTTTTATATTGTCTGATTACAAAGGTACAAAGTTACCTGGGACCAGTTCACTCCATTCATCTTAGGAAGTAGACCAAGTTTATAATAGCTTATAGTGCCATGTATTTCACTCAGTTAGCTCCAAAGTGCCACAAGAACCCTTTGCATACTAATATTCCAGATTAACATGGCTATGGCACAAAACACATGAGCCAAATAAAGCAGCTTCTGGGCACTTTGGGGGCATAGCATTTAGATGACACACACCTCAAATTGGCCAGAAGCCACATTGAAGTCACACTAGGGGACAAAAAAAACAGCCCCAAAAGAAGTCAATTAAGATCGATTTCTTGGAGTGGACCATTAGATAGCCATGGTCCTGGCCAGATCCTGGCAGGAACGACCAGAAGGCGCTCCTTCCAGACGATCTACTTTGGCCCTGTGTTTGAATTCTTGTGAGACTTGCCCATAATCACTCAGTGAGTGATTTTTATGGTTCAGTGGTTACTTGAAAAGTCTGGCTGCTGGTGTTGTGTTAACTGGGTACTCTGTGGGCTTTGTGAGTTCAGAAAGCTCCATCCCCTGCCCCATTTCCCCTTTTTACTTTGAAACCAGGGGCAGACAGAATTCAGCAAATTGTGGAATGGAGATGATTACCTCTTCTGAAGATCTCAAAAGGTAGGCAGGTTGATAAAAAAGAATATGGTCTTTTAGGTAATCTGGACCTCACTGCATGTCATTTGGGCTGGCAAATTTGACTGGCTGCAGACCACACCTATGAATAATTTAGTAACAATTTCTTCCTAATAAGCCTACTAACTACTGCAGCTTTTTGCAATAAATACTACTCACTCACTGAAAAAAAAACTGGAAAAGACTCTTCACCTTGATTTATAAAAGTAGTATGAGTGCAGGCTTTGAATTATAAAAGGAATTAGAACCATTTCTGTAATTTACATCAAGATATAAGGAACAAGCTTCAGATTAACCTGTTGCTTTCACAATCATTTTAGTATTACTATACACATTTTCATTATGACCTGAAAGATTGAAGGCTTCCTCTGTATCGATTATAGCTATGAGACATTTACTCTTTTAAAATTCTGCAGCATCAAAAAATGTAATGCTTATATTAATCAGAAGATATACATTTTTGGAATGCTGAAGTAACAGATGTGATGAAGGAACAGAATATATAATAATGACAATTTTTTCATAAAGATTTTTCCATTTCATTTTATGCATTTTTAAAGTAAAATGTTTAATATATCAAGGAGATACTATAGTATCTTTGTAAGAAGAACAGATTATGTTATATTATATGCACACTGTGCATATTGTGATGTTTGGAGGAGAAAGGTCTGTTATCTGTATCAGTAATATGTGTAAATCCCATTGACTTCAACAGATCTATTACTTATGGAATTAGACACAAGACTTTGCAACATATTCAGACCTTGATGAAAATGTAGAAATAGCATAATGACATTTAATGGAGCTTTAGTGAAACCCATTGCCAATGAAACTTGAAAATGTATAGGACTGGTGATTAGTGAATCACTAAGAAATCATTAGTACAGTGCATGTGGGTGCAGTTCTGATATATAAATACTAGCTTTTAAGGGCTACCATATTTTGGAGTGAGTATCAGGAGTTTCCACTTTCTTTCTGAACATGGTCAAAGGGACTGTCAAATTTGCCAAACAGTGGCAGAGTAACGACTAAGCCTGTTTCCAAAAAATCCTATATGAAAGTGGGAGGCAGTGAAAGAGAGGAGACTACAGAAAGTGAGTAGGAGAAGTCGATACAATTTAGGCTGTGTCCACACTGTGGAAACACCAGACACCTGGCTGCTGGCTGCCCAGAGAAAGAAATAACTTTGACTTAGCCTGCAGGAAGTTGCAGGGAAAAGAATAGGGTAACTGCACCATTCGATGTTAGTGGCTCTGCCCATAAGTATCTGGTGACAGCAAGGCTGTTGCTTCAAACATAGATATGGATAATTCAAGCAGTGATGGATAGTTGGGAGGAAACAATGAAAGCCTGCTTCAGACTGTGTCAAAAAAACAGGATGGAAAATATAAATATTTTGTATTGTTTTGAAGTTGAGGGAATCTTATTTTTTTTTAGGAGGGGGGAGGCAAATATCATGAGTTGCATATGTACCTTGTCTGCTGCAATAAATTAGTATAAAGGTTTAACGATTAGAGATATTCAGTTCCATGAGGGGATATATGAGACAATATTGAAAAGAAATTGTGATCTTGGTTCATCACATGCAGTGTGACATATTAGAGGAGGCAGGCATGAGTCAAGCCTGTTCAGGTTCATTCCTATGAGATGTATCTTGCTGTAAGAATAAAGAGGGTGGTATGGAAATCAAGAAAGGCAAATATGTTCATTGATTTTAACAAATGGGAGTACAAACCACCATGAATTTGAAATGGTGTGTAATTTAATTAGGCACTGTTGATACTTACTGTTTAGTTCTGATGATGGCTTTCTCTGGCTTGGAGGTATAGTTGTTGAATAAAGGTTTCCTGAGTTTTTACTAATGAAGCCTGAGTTTTCTGGACTTGGTTCTTGTTGATCTTGACAGTGAGCAGGCAAAGACATTTAAAGCTATCATTCATTGAATACTTATTTTAGTTTGCATTAGAATACTGTTTATGGGAAAATAATAAATTCATAGGTTGGATATAAATATTCTAAGGTTCCAGTGCTTAAGAAAGTTTAAACAGAGTGTTGATGTTAATAGTTTTTTGTAGGGCTTTAGGGCTATGTGGTCATGTTCTAGAAGAGTTCCTTTCTGATGTCTCGCCAGCATCTATGCCTGGCATCTTCATTTCTCTGAAGATGCCAGCCACAGATGCTGGCATAACATCAGAAAGGAACTCTTCTAGAACATGGCCCCATAGCCCGAAAGTCCTACAAAAAACTATGGATGCTGGCCATGAAAGCCTGTTGATGTTAACTCTGCTTGCCTGGTTTAACCACCATCTTGAATTGGGCAATCAGGTCAACAGAAGGTGAGAATGGAACCACATACAAAATTCATATTAGCTGACATGTGAAAAGGCCCCACAATTGCTTTCTGTTGTCCAGAAACTAGAATATAAACTAATAGATTAAAATTACAATATTAGGAAGAACTGTCGAGCAGTAAGAGCTGTTTGACACAGGAATAGACTGCCCTTGTCTATGACTCTGGGGCTCAACAGACAGGCGGCCAAATGCTGGCCCTTTTAACCCGAGATCATTGCTGTGGCAACTGCACCACCATGGCAATGATCCACTCCCTCTCAAGAATAAAAAAGAATCTGCTGAAAGCAGCTTCCTGGAAGGGGCGCGATAATGACGCCCCTTCCTCAAAGCACTGTTTGGGTGCTCTGCCTCCTGTGCATCATAATGGCATGCCCCATGTGGACAGGCATACACCATAATGGCCACAGGTGGCAAAGTAGGGCTGGATGAATGTGGATGCCCACCCCTATCTAGCCCTACTTTAGGCTCCAGGGCGGCACTATGTGCCAGTCTGTTTAAAAACTTCAAAAGAAACAGAGGCCCTAAACAGTGGTTGGATGGATATCTTTTGGAGTGTGTATTCCTGAATAATAATAATAATAATAATAATAATAAATTTTATTTCTAGCCTGCCTCTCTGGGCGGGGTACAAAAGAGAATTGAAACAACAGCAGTTAAAATATCCAATCTCATCCCCGCCTCCCCCCTAAAAATGGATTAAATCAAATAACAAGTTAAAACATAGTATAAAATAAACAGTATAAAAAGTATCAAACTAAAAGTCCTTGAGCTGTGTGGGTGGGCAGAGAATGGAAAACTCTAGGACCAAAGTTTGGAGCCAGGAGGTGTCAAGGATTTTCCGGGAAGGCCTGCCGGAAGAGATGCGTCTTTAGGCCTTTTTTAAAGCCATGAATGGATGAAATAAGATGCATCTCATCCGGCAGGTCATTCCACAGCTTAGGGATGACCGCTGTAAAGGCCCTCTGGAAGGTCTGCACCAACCTGGTTTTCATAGGTTGTAGCAGATTCCTCCCAGAGGATCACAGTGTGCGGCAGAGGGGGGGGTGTCATATGAGAAGAGGTGGTCCCTAAGATAGGATGGACCCAAACCATGTAGGGCTTATAGGTTAAAACCAACACCTTGTACTGTGCTCAGAAACTGATCGGCAGCCAGTGGAGAGACTTAAGCACAGGTGCCATATGTTCTCTCCTAGAAGTACCTGTAATAAGTCTGGCTGCCATGTTCTGAACCAGTTGCAGTTTCCAAATGGTAGGTGATTGGACTAAACAGCACCTGTTGTCTATTTTTCTTTTCTTTTTTATTTCTTAAGAAATAAAAAGAAAGAAAAGAAAAAGACAAAAATAAAAATAACTAATGGAGAAATTAGGGGAAAAAAGGAACAAGGGCTTAAAATAGACCTAGAGACAAAAAGATATGGCAGAAATTCAAGTACTTAAAATCAATGATGATGAAATAATGAATAGAATAAAATATATATGGCATTACAATTTTGAAAATTCAAATAGCAATAGCAAGTACATATCTATACTGCTTATCAGTGCATTTACGCATCCCTAAGTGGTTTACAAAGTGTAAGTTAATTGCCCCCAACAATCTGGGTACCCATTTTAGCATCCTCAGTAGGATGCAAGCCTGAGTCAAGCTTGGTCCTTTTTGCTGAACTCACAACCTTATGGTTTTTGTGAGTGAGTGGCTGCAGTACAGACATTTAACCAGGTGCCATTGTCAGAACAGTGATGGATATATTAGAATTCTAAGAAACTCAAAACGAATGGAAACTAGGGATAGTCATCCTGGATGTGGAGAAGGCATTCAGTAATATTAACTGGGTTTTCATGAAAATATTGTTAGAAGAGAGCAGAGTTGGCAACCAATTTATGAACCGGATTAATAATATTATTATTGTGGAAATTATAATAAATGGAGAAAAAACAAAAAGCTGTGTTATCAATAAAGGAATATGCCAGGGATGACCCCTCTCTCCATTATTGTTTATTATTGTCATAGGAGTCTTGACAAAGATAAGGAACAATCAACAAATCCAAGGGCTTAAGATACAAAACTTGACATGCAAACTAAATGCATTCGCAGACTTCTTCGTTGTCTTCCTGGAAAACACAATAGTAAATATAAAGAGATTGACAGAAATGTTAAATCAATTTGGTGAGTTAGGCAAATTTAAAGGTAATAAAAACAAAAGTCTCTCTCTCTCTCTGGCTCTTCTTTAACGAAGATTCAGAAAGGACTCATCCCATGCTTTCAACAAAAGGCAAATCTGAGATAAACAAGACCGGTTGCAGAGAGCACAGCAAAAAGTCTCCTTGGGTGATGTTTCCAAGTTGTGGTTCTTTCTGTGTTGTCGTTTCTCTTTAGGAACTCGTTCAGCGTGAGTTCCCGATGTGAGGCCAGGGCAAACCATTGTTGGTGATCAATTTGGTCGAGCCTGAGATGTTGTTTCAGGGAGTCCTTGTATCTTTTCTTTGGGGCACCCCTCTTTTGCTGACCCGTTGCAAGTTCACCATAGAGTACTATTTTTGAGAGGCGGTGGTACTCCATCCTAGAAAGGTGATCTGTCCAGCGCAGCTACATTCTCAATAGCATGGCCTCAATGCTGGTGAACCCTACTTGCTCAAGGACAGCAACATTTGTCACATGGTCAGTCCAGTGGTCAGTCCTGTTATATTTAGGATTGTGCATAGACAGCGCTGATGGAAGAGTTCAAGGAGTCGTAGGTGTTGGCGATAGATGACCCATGTTTCAGACCCAAAGAGGAGAATAGACAGTACAATGGCTCTGTACAAACTGATTTTTGTGCTTTGCCTCAGGTGTTTGTTACTCCAGACAGATTGGCAGTACAGATTTGCCTATGGTGACATGAGGGGGATAGTGCTCTTCCTGTGGTGCAGGCTGGTAAACAACTTCCATTTTCTTCAGGCCGACTTCCAGCCCAAACAGCTCTACAGCCATTGCAAAGTAGGATGGTAGGTGCTGCAGAGCTGCTTCTGTATGGGCAACAAGGGCAGCATCATCAGTGAAAAGCAGCTCATGGACGAGATAGTTTAGAGTCTTTGTGCAAGCCTTCAGATGGCTTAAGTTAAACAAGCTAATGTCAGTATGGTAATGTATATAATGCTGTCTTCTTCAAAATCTGCCATAGCCCTTTGGAGCATCATACTGAAGAAGATTGTAAATAGAGTTGGAGCGAGAACACAACCTTGTTTCACACCATTAGTTATTAGAAAGGGCTCTGAGAGAGCATCGCCATATCTGACTTGTCTGTGCTGCCCTTCATGTAACAAGATAATCATTTTGAGGAATTGGGGGGGGGGGGGACATCCTAGTCATTCCAGGATCTGCCCCAGATCTTTTCTACTCACAGTGTCGAAGGCTTTGGTAAGGTCAACAAATATTACAAAGAGTCCTTTGTTCTGCTCTCTATATTTCTCTTGCAGTTGTCTAAGAGCAAATATCATATCTGAAGTGCTCCTTTAGCTCTGAAGCCATATTGGGTTTCAGGGAGAAGTTCTTCTGCAATAGCTGGAACTAATCTGTTCAGGAGTATCCTTGCAAAGATTTTTCCAACGAAGGAGAGCAGTGTTATACCTCGATAATTTGAGCAATCAGATTTCGCTCCTTTTTTCTATTACAGGGTGATGATAACTGCATCTCGGAGATATGATGACAGTTCACCTTTTTCCCAGCAGCTCACAAGGAGCTCATGTTTCCAGGCTTCAGGTGGGATTCCATCAATCCTGACTGCCTTGCCATTTTTCATCTGGCCTTAATGGTCTCTTCCAAAGTGGGAGCCACATCCAGTTCATTTTTTATCGGTTGTTGTATCATATGTTGGATAGCTGAGCCTTAGACTACTCGGTTGGCACTGAAGAGACTTTGAAAATGTTCAGCCCATCGATTCTGGATGGAGGCTTTGTCTGTGATTAGTGTTTGACCATCTGTACTATATAAGGAGCTATGGACCTGATAAGTAGGTCCAAACACTGCTTTAAGAATCACCTAGATCTGCATAATGTTGTGTCTTTTCTGCTAAATTGATCCACCACTTTTTCTGAATGTCTCAGAGTTTTTGTTGGAGTTTACTACATGTGAGATGGAAGGCTCTCTCAGCCATCTTCCCATGTAAGAAAAGCAGACAATGGATTCTATTAGCTAATTAAAAAAAAACCTTTTAAAATTGGAGAGCCAAAGTCTATATTTTGGGTGGCATGCCTTCCTCTGCTATGATAAGCTGAAAGCAAATAAAGAATTTAATGTACATTACAGAAGAAGATCACTGCTGTGATCTTCTGGAAAAACACACATAAAACTATGACAGAAACTCTAAGGGAAAAATACCATTAATCCCAGAATATTTTTTATTAAACATAACAGATGGTATACAAGATAAACCCAAATAAGAAGAATTAAGTGTGATACTCTACATGATAACAGCTGCATGTATAATTTATGCCAAATATTGGAAAAACAAAAACAACACCTACTATGGATGAATGGATTAACAAATTAAGCGACCTCGCTACAATGAATAGGTTAACAATGAACATAAATGATAATTCAATTCAAAATTATGAAACAAAATGGAAAAAGTAACCAAATTGTGGGAAAAGAGAGAAAAAAGAAAAGCTACGAGATTTATACAGAATAATTCAAAAAGAAGGAAATGAAGTTGAAAACCAGTAGACACAGATATACACCTTTCCTAAATGAACTTAAGGAGAAAACATTTTATTTATTTATTTCTGATGATGAAATTAACATATCAACTGGTGAAGAAATAACAAGCAAGAACCATTGTTTATTGCCTTAGGACGTGGTATGGAAGACTAAGGGCTCATTCCCATTGGAGGAATGATTCAATTTCTGATTCAGCTTGGCTGCGGGTCAGAAATAGATCCCAAAAGGTCCCACATTCCCACTACAAACACCTTACTCCAGAGTAAGCACTTTTTGCCATTTGTGCTCCGGGTGTCGGCAGGACTAAAGGAGAGACTAGAGTAGAGGGAGAGAGGGAGACGCCCCCAAGTTGGGGGTGGAGGAGGAGGAAGAAGGCCTGGGAAGGAAGGGAGAAAGGGGGAATTATGGGAACAGAGAGGGAGAGAAACAGGGGAATTCTGGGAACAGAGAGGGAGAGAAAAAGGGGAATTCTGGGAGCAAGGAGAAAGAATTCTGGGAGCAGGGAGGGAGAGAAACGGAGGACTCTGACAAAAGGAAGGCAAACAGGGGACTTCTGGGAGCACTGAGAGGGAGAGCAACCAACCAGGACTGCTGGGGCATCCTGGGAAGGGAGAAACAGAGGACAACTTAACCCCAAGTACAAAGGCAACACTGATGGGGGGGATGGTGGATCTATCATCAACGGAGGAGGGATGATAAACATCCTTCTACCTTTTGACCCTCCCCTCCTGGATGATGCGACTCCAGTCGTTCCCACATATTTGACTTGCTTAAGGATCGATTCCAGGGGAAAGAACCACCAAAAAACTGCTATCAAGTAACGCCGGGTTATTTGTGGTTACCCCACTTCCTTCCTCCTGCAATCGAGTCAATGAGGATCGGAAGCAGGTTAAAATGGGAATGACAGTCATTTGCCCTGAATCATGCTGCGAAGCAAACTGCAGTGGGAATGAGCCTCAAAAATATGAATGGGAGAGAATGAGTGGGGGGGTGAAAAGAGTGTGATGGGATTTAAAAGAATGGATGTAGGTATGTGTAAGTTTGTATATATGGAGTTTGCCTTTTTAATGTACATTATGGATAAATGAAATAAAAATTATTTTTTAAAAAAGGCTCTGTTTTTCTGGTTCTGTGATACACTTCACCAAAATCATTTTCCTTTATCCCATCTCCCTGAAGTCCATCAATAACAGCAAAGCTATAAAATAGTATGTATATATATATATATATATATATATAAAACCCTAATTTCAGCAAAAATAAAGAGACATTTAAAAAAACACACAACAACAAAGCAACCTTGGTTGCACTTTATAACGAGGAAGTTTATTTGTCATACACTTTTGGGTGGACAGCAACCCAGCATGAGGACAAAACAAAACTTACATGGTACCAAATTATTATTTTTACTGAAACAGGTTGAAACAGTCCCCCACCCTCACCCCAAAAATGTTTCAGTGCACTAATATTCCATATTCTCTTTTACTGCTCACCAGTGAATTATGACTAGTAAACAAAATAGTCTTATTGGCTTGCTAATAGCAGCCTTCAGTTGGCAGAACCACATTAAAAGAAGTAGAAAATAATAGATCCATCAGTATATGCAACTACTTGTACATTTTTTGTTCACATCTTTCTCTAGAAGAGCACATTTAGTCATCTGGGGTTTGTTTAATGCAATATTTTGCAAAAGCATTTTATATAATTGAGCTTTATTTTCTCTTCATTCAGTTGCTTAGAAAAGAAATAGGTCTCAGAAGTGTCAGATGAAAATTAAAGGGAAAATAATGGAGACAACATTTTACATCACTTTTGTAAAATATATATAGAAAGAGGGTGCAAAGAGCTGCCTTCAGTTTGGCCCACTTTTCAATGCTTGCTGGTAACAGGGAAAATGGCTGCAAAAACTCTTTGACACAGTGGGGACTTTATTCTACAGCATTCTTATTAATGTTGCCACTTCAGTGTAACAAGGGAAAAATAAAATAGAGCAGTGGGATGAAGCAAAGCTTACAACTAATAAGCTAAAATGTGAACGAGAAAGAAAATGAAGAGCAAAGAGAAGAAGAAAAATTAATTATATACTACTGAATCCTTTTGGACTTTCCATTGGCTTCTGTTATCTGCTTACAGATTTTTTTATATACTGGAATTTATAGGAATCAAAAACTAACTGATGTTTAGCTGCACTTTTATGTACAGTGGTGATTAAATGGTGTTTAATATTCAATACATATGGGATGTAAAACTTTATTTCATTCTTGTGTGTAAAAATGCATACTTTCAATAGGTGTCTTCCTGCTTTGTGAGAATACAAGGGGCCTAGCAAGATGTTTAACTTTTATTCACACTTCAAGACTATTTTAGAGAAAAATTGAATTGTGCAAAATGACACATGGGTAGAAAACATGATATAGATTGATTGGATTTTTATCCTGCCTTTATCCTATCATTGTAAGGCAGTTTACAATAATAAAAAGATCAAACTGAAATATTAATTTGCAAAAGTTAAAAAAGAATTAAATCACAATATCCTCCTCCTCTTCCTCCACCTCTTTATAGTGGCACTAGTTTGGTGGCTCAGCTGGTCAGCACAGCAATAGCAAAAGCAAAAACTATAGCATTTGCATTTCTATACTGCTTAATAGTGAACTCTGTATTCACTAAGCAGTTTATAACATGTAAGCCAATTGTCTCCAACAAGTTGGATACTTGTTCTACTGACCTATGGAAAGATGGTAGGCCAAGTCAACCTAGGATCCCAGGATCAAACTCACAATATTGTGGCTGCAGTAGTGGTATTTAACCACTGTGTCACCAGGGTTCCTTACATAGATGCAAGTAGGCGGGTAAAGGAGTCTCTCTGTCTGCCTGCTTCCATTCTGCCTGATTGAGCCACCAGGCTACACTTTGGTGCTGCCACAGCAGCTGATAGCCCTTCTCTTTGGGGGTTCATTGTGCTCTAAAGAGATTCAGCTCTCCACCCCACCACCACCACCGCTCTTATCTTTGGGACATTGTACCCCCCCTCCCAGGAGATAAGCAGTGACAGAAGTATTAGGAAGAACATGCAGGATGCCATTGCTCATCCCTTTGGGGCACCATCCTCAAGGAGTTGAGTTGCAGTGCCAGGAACATGCCGGACTTAGCCCCCCATGCCCACTGCTTCCATCATCGCTTGTCTCTTTGGGTGCTGTGCTTCCTTGAGAGGATGGGCACTGCAGGAATGTGGTGGGATTGTCCCTCCACCACCAACATGGAGGACATTGTTTTGTTGGGGCATGTGTGTTAAAAATGATCTGCCAGCTATGCCACTGGATTAAAGAAAGACACAGAGATGGCTAAACTATAGGCATTATGTAATTCCCCATTGTCCCCTCTCTCACTATTCACATTACACAATCATTGATGCTTCTTTGCTTCCAGCACTATCTCTACAATAAGATGAAGAATTTGGGACAGCATGTTCTTGAATGGACAATGAAGAGTGATAACATTTAGAAAAGTCCTGCTAGTAAAGAAAAAATGTTGCTGGAATGGGTTTGTTGATATGAAACAATGCATGAATCTGCTATAAGGGATTCACCTTAGAGATGAGGTTATGAGGTCTGTTATGGTGGACACCTTCACTTCCATAGTTTAAGGCTACAACATTAATGTGGGTGATTTGTATGCAGGTTGTTTTTGTCTTATACCCATTTGAACTGGATATGGTTATTGAACACAAAATAGTAACAGAAAAACGTTCTGTATGAATTTTATTTGGTGACTTTGTTTTCAAAGTTCCGAGCTAAGAATCCATAACAAATGATTTGGGGGGGGGGGGGGGGAGAGTTGGAAGAGATAGCATTTTCAGTACAGACATTTGTTTTAGTGCTTCTACTATTCCAAAGAATTTAAAGATGGTATTTCAGCATTTTATTGATCTTGGTCTTGTTTTATTGATCCAAAATCCAGCATAAGTCTATGTTTTAGAGAAAGGTGGATAGGAAATATTATAAATAATAAATATAGGACAGCTGTGGATCTGTTGCACATGCCAGGACTTAAGTGATTCATAGGCTGCAATTAGGGATTTCTCATATAAGCACTCACCATTCTGTTTCAGAGAAAGAAAAAAACATTGCCACTCTGACATTCTTAAATTAAAAGTGCTTTGCTTAATTGCCTTGGTGCTTTGTGTCTATATTGTTCACGTTAGAAGACTTAGATTCTTTCATCTTTACCAAAGAAACAATTTCAGAGCTAAATGGACACTGGTGTTAAAATAATAATAATGATAATGATAAAAGCAGTAACAACAATCAATCCATGCAATGTGAAGGTGAACAAGTTCAGGGGGCTGAGAAGCCACTGCTTCCCTCTCTGGATTTGGTCCACATTGCACCACCTTCCTTCCATGGAAGACAGATGAGATGGTGAGCAGAAATAAACTGTCAATTTTACCTTCCTACTTTTAAAAGCTTTGTTTAAAAGAGATTTATGCTTAAGGGGTGTAGCTCTGGGAGAGGGAGCAAAATGTCAGCATTGCCCTCCAAATAAAAATTCTGTTCATCAATGAAATTCTTTTTCAGTCCTCTGATTTCTAGCATTACAGAGATGAGACACTAAAAATCACTAAAAATCATTTATTTGCTGTGTTCGCATTCTCTTAGTAACTTGACTGCCCCTTTTCTTTGAATATCTAAATTATATTTCTAAATGCACAACTGACATGTTAAGATAATGTAACATGAGAAATTTGGGGACTGAAGAAAAATTTCATGAGATGAGCAGAGTTCTTATTCCTATAGAGTAGTGGATGAGCTCTCCACACACCTCAACTACATTCCTAGAAGCACGCTTTTCTGTATTCTAACAACCAGCATGGTGTAATGGTTTGAGAGTTAGACTACAGCTCTGGAGAATAAGGTTTGAATCCCTGCTCAGCCATAGAAACCCACAGGGTGGCCATGGAAAAATTATATTATGTGTGTTTCAGAGGAAGGCAAGGTAAATCCCCATCTGAACAAATTTTGCCAAGAAAACCCCATAATAGGTTTGCCTTAGATTGCTGTAATTCAGAAACAACTTAAGGGCACACAAAAGCAACAATAATAGCAATATATTCATGTTTCGGTCTTCAGCTATGACCTTAGATGGTGTCTCCTCTCTCAATGACTACCTTAAGGCAGTAATGGACTGGATGTGGGAAAACAGATTAAAACTGAATCCAGACAAAACAGAGGTACTTACAGTAGCAGCCCCGAACCCAGGTATCCTGGATGATGTCCAGGAATGTTGCCAGCACCCACACACAAACAAATGCTAATAGGAATGGCTCAGCAAGGCAAGCCAATTAGGCAGCTAGCAAATAGTCAACAGACCTTTCAAAAGTTTGAGAGTAGCAAACCACAAACGAAAGCTAGGGTCAGGAGACCAGAAGTCACGGAGGTCAGAACAAGCCAAGGTCAGGGGATCCAGAAGGTTTAGAGTAGTCAAATCCATTCCAGGGTCATAGGTTTAAGTCCAACAAAGGTTCAAGAAGCACAGAATTTCAGGAGCCAGCTCCAACAGCACCCAATATGTTGGATCTGCAATAAACTCTGGTAAAGAATCCACATTCTACAGGTGCCTTAAATCAGCGAAGACCTCCCTTATCCCAGCTGTTCCTTATCTGCAGCATGCTTGTCTGCCAGTCTCTTAGATCTCCTTAAGCACGCCTTTTCAGCCTTCCTTTGGCTGAAGGAAGGGACCTGCATGCTTGGTTCTTCCTCTGGAGCAACCCTAGGCTGCTGAGCCTCTGGAGGAGACCCCATAGAGCTCAGGTTTTGCTGATCCTCAATCACTGGGGCTGGAGGAACAGAGCTGGGATCAGGCAGGGCAGAACTGGGACCTGGCATGGCCTCAGGCTGCTCCTGAATCTGAGTAGCCAAGACCTCCTCCTTGTCCTCCAAATCCTCCACTGGGCTGGTCATGACAGATGGGGTCACACTCTCCTCTAAATACTGTGTTTGCAG
The DNA here is from genome assembly GCA_034509955.1 of Urosaurus nigricauda. NCBI lineage: Eukaryota > Metazoa > Chordata > Lepidosauria > Squamata > Phrynosomatidae > Urosaurus > Urosaurus nigricauda. The sequence goes on along the minus strand of JAOEGL010000003.1, from coordinate 44,333,310 downwards.
TCTGGGGATGCTCTTAGATCCGTCACTTCACATGACAAATCAGGTGAACACAACAATCAAGAGTGCTTGTTATCAGCTTCGGCTGATATGCCAGCTGCGCCCTTTCCTGGAAGTTAGGGATCTTGAAACCGTTGTACACGTGCTGGTAACCTCATGTCTGGATTTCTGTAATGCACTCTACATGGGGCTACCCTTGTGCCTGGTCCAGAAACTTCAGCTGGTACAGAATATGGCAGCCAGACTTGTCTCAGTTACATCTAGAAGAGACCATATTACTCCAATTTTAAGATCTCTTCACTGGCTGCCCATTAGTCTCCGGTCCCAGTACAAGGTGTTAGTTATTACCTTTAAAGCCCTAAATGGCTTGGGTCCAAAATATCTTTGGGACCACCTCCTTCCATATAATCCACCCTGCACACTCAGGTCCTCTGGGAAAAATGTGTTACAACCAATAAAAACCAGATTATCCACCACTGCCCAGAGGATCTTTTCAGCTATTGCTCCTAGACTATGGATGAGATCCATCATATAACCACCTTAGAGAGCTTTAAAAAAAGCTGTTAAGATGGATCTCTTCTGACAGGCCTTTCCTGAATAGATGCCAGGCCACCAAAGGAGTGAAAGAAATGAATTTGATCCCGTTTTGCTGTTTGCTTGTCCATGGTTGTTGCTATTGTTTTATTGTTTAACTTTTATTTTTTATTGTGTACATTAACCTGATTGTTAACAGGTTTTAATTGTAAAATGTTTAATTCTGTTTTAAGGGGGGGGGGGTTGGGGTTATGTTATGCATAATTTTAATGTTGTAAGCTGCCCCGATTGCCTGAGTGCAGATGGGGCGGGATATTATTATTATTATTATTATTATTATTATTATTCATGTGTGTGCATGCAGCCCATTGTCCATGTCTTTCCCACCTCTCAGTAAAACTTGTTCTAGATATTGTAAAAGTATTCATGTGTTTGCAAATTATATAGCTGTTCAGTGTATAAAAGCCTGCATTAAACAGTGTGTTTAAGTACACTTAAGTGGAAGATTGCCTTTGATATCCAAGTAGATGTGTTTAGAATTAGAATATTATATCCTATAGAAAATACTAGAAGAATCTCTGATGGAATCATTTTCCCAGCCTACAATAAGACAAAGAAGTTTGCATTTTAACCAGTGAGAAAGCTAGAGAGGCAGATTGTGATATACAGGAGATAACTGCTTTCTTCTCTCTAACAATCAGTGAGAAATAGCAGTAAAACATTTATGCTACAATCTTTCCCCATGCGGCTCCACAAAGTCCTAGTTCTGTCCTTCTCTCCCCCCATCCCATGTTTTCTGCTCTAAACCCCATGTAACGGGATTAAAAAACAACCCCATGTAACGTGATTAAAAAATAAAAAAACAGTAAACTAGATGTTGATATGTAGAGCTTGCATGTGAATTGTTATAAATGGCAAGTTGGCTTGCAATTAATTCCTTTTCCCAGTAACAAAAGTAGAAGTGTATTGCAAAAAGTACAACTACATTTAACTCTGGATACAGTCACTCCTACTCTTGTGTTTGTCAAGCTTTTTCCTACTGTGACTCATACTTTTGTCTCACATTCTCTTGTGGGTGAAGAAGGGATAAAGGGGGTATACTTCACATCATTCATGTTTTTTTTTAAAAAAAAATGTTTTTTTTTTTAACATTTTCTCATACTACCAACAAATTTCATTACATTAAACTTACATAAACATCTAAACCAATATACAAAAAATTCATTAATAGTAAACCTGCCACATTAAATACAAAGGGCAAACAATAATAATCAACTCCTATATTTAAATTTTTAAAATTTTAAGGAATGATTTAAAATTGATTTAACTTGTTCCCTTAACATCTAAAACTGCTGGGCCAAGATAACATCTGGATCGCTTCCCTTTCCCTTTTTAGGTTAAATAAATACTTTATTTCTCCTCCCCTCTAGTTTTAACCTTTCCAAATCGCTCTAAATCTTCTCAGTCTTGCATCAAACTATTTTCAACCTCCCTTACACTTCCATTCCCTACCCTCTGCTCTTCTCCTCTCTTCCTCTTCCCTCCTGCTTCCACTGCTTCCACTTCCACTTACTTCCTTCACAAGTCACTGATTTTCCTAATCCATTCTTCAACATCTGGAACTGTTACTTCTTTCCAATGCCAGGCTAATGTTGTCCTTGCAGTAACAATGAGGGGAAATATCACTTTTCCACACTGTTTTTCAATCTCAGAGTCTAGGATGTCCACCATATATATTTTGTGTTTAAATTCCATTACAAATATTAAATATACTCTATATATTGTTTTGTGAACTTTTAACCGATTTTTTTTTTTTACCTTTTTGCAGGTCTACCATATATGGAAAAAAGTCCCTTTTTCCTTATCACATTTCCAACATTTGTTCTGTAATCCATTTATTTTAGCTAATCTATCAGGTGTTAAATACCAAAGGTATAACATTTTTAATAGTTCTTTTTAATAGTTTGACCTCTCATATACTTCAACCTTTTTGACCATGTAGATGCCCATTGTGACAATTCTATTGGATGCTTATGTTTTGTGGCCAGACTATCATATTATTTTCAATTACCTCTTTTTCCATTTCAATTTTTATATTTGTATAATTTTGATAACATAACTTTATTCTCTGGATTAGAAGCATTATTTCTTCTAGTTCTGATTTCTTTATTTCGATGTTATTATCTCTTCTATCCAATTTGAACTTTTCATTTAATTGCCACTTTAGATAGCAGTGGATATTTAATCCTTCTTTGGCTAATTCATCATCTGTTTTTAATTTAAATTTATTATTTTGTCTGATTAATATTTCTTTGTATTTTAGCCAATCTTTAATTGCTTCTAGTTTTCTTCTAAAAAAAGCTTCATGGGGTGAGGTTTCTGGTCCCACTAATTTTCCTAATTTTCTTCCAGATCCAAAGTAAACTCTTCCTTATACAATGATTGCAATTTTCTTTATTATAATACAGGTAGGCATGCCAACTGTATATTTTATTTATACCTTCTAATTACTATCCTTCAAATTCAACCAGTTTTTAATCTATATTAAGCAGCTGGTCTGATAGTATAATCTTAAATCTGTTACCAACAGTCCTCCTCTCTCCTTAGTATCTTGAAATGTTTTTAATCTTACTCTTGGTTTCTTGCTAAGCCATGAGAATTTGGATAGTTTCCTCTGCCATACTTGAATTGTTGTTGTTGGTTTTTTTCTATTATTGAAATGGTAAAAATTAACTGGTAATTTTTTGAGTATAAGCATGCTAAGGTTGCTTGATACATAACAACTGCACTTTTGTGGTGTGTAGTGCCAGAAGCAGGAGAATTGATGTGATGTGTGATACATTATACATGTGCCTGCAAACTGCATATTTTTAAAATACAACTAAAACAATTGCCTATCTTTTAAAGCTTCTCTTTGTAGATGGTCTGTCTCCTGCCGCTAGCCCTGTGCACAATATGAATGGAAACTGCAAAAACTCTACATTAGAAAGGCAAACAGAGGGATTCATGTACAAAAAATTATTCTTGACTGATGTTCATCTACTTTTCTTTTTAAGGTCTCAAGAGAAAGAAAAGAGCAGCATTGTCCCTGGCAACATTTTCACGATCCAGCCACTACATTTTGTGAACATCTCCTGTCATACATTTTATTTCACAAAATAAATGGCTGTATAGTACTAAAGTAAGCTCCCCACCCCACCCCAGTTTTATATTATTCTCATTGTCACTTGATTTTGGCATGCAGCAAGCTTCTAGCAAACTTAGTGGAATGTGTGCTATTTATCTCTTCAGTGTCCCTCTTTTTATCTGCCTTCATTTCAGAGATTCTACTAAGTGACAACCTTTCTTACTCATAAAACCTGAGACAAATTCTCCATCCCTTATCCACATAGATAGAAACACTTGCATTCAGTGTCTCATGGGGCACTTTCTGCCCCCCCCCCATAGGAGTTCTTGTGTATTTCTGGGGATAAATACAATGTTCATAGCAGCTTTTGTGGATATAGATGCTAGAATGCCAGAACAGCCAACACCAGTGAGTGCATGTTCACATGTGGTTTCCATGTGCATGTTTACATTTGTTATTAAGTAGCTGGCAGACTGGCTGTCAAGAATAAAAACGTAATCACAAAAATCCTAAGATCACAAGCACTCTTATTCCAGCTGGAAAAACAGCAACGAGAACAATAGCACTTGTTATAAAACCATAAATTAGGAAATGGACATAAACTTGGAGGAAAAGAGTTGTTATTTATTGGCAGGAAGATTAAATTTCAATGGTATTGTCGGTTATTTTGTACCTCAATAATTGCTTGCAGTGTTAGTAGGCACCAAAGTATTCTCAGAATTTGAGCACAGAGGGAGTAATTCTGGGGATCACCAGCAAAAATGAAACTAAGGGGATCAGCCATATGGAGTCAAGTAGCATTAAAATGTTTATTTTCATCACATGTCATTTCCTCTGGGACTATCATTTCTTAAAAGTTTCAGCACCAAATATAACAATCATCATAAGATGTGAATTGGCTAGAAAGTATTATGCTTTCCTATAAAATATTTGACATTGCATTTTCTTCTGGACACATTAATGTTAGTGTACCTATGCTGCTGAAAATATACTTAAGTCCTATAATAACTTACTTTGTAAAAAGTTTTGCATGATATCTGGTGCTATTTGTTTCAATGAAGGAAATGGAACCAGTGACCCAGACTTCACTGTTGACATTTCAATTACTGTTCCCTAAGCTCTGGAAGTGAAACTTACAAGTGTGGCCAGATTAGTTCTTTTTAAAGAGTTATTGCCTAAATTACATGGCAAGATGGGAATCCTTGAAATGTTAGCATTAGTATCTTGACTGAGGTCAAAGGTCTAACATTAAACAGTTAATTCTAACTAGTCTGACTGACCAGAAATGTCAGTTATCTTGCTGACATCATGTGGAAGACTGTCTGAATATGTTTCAAATCCCCTCATCTCTATATTATGGCATAGAGAACCAGGTGGCAACATTTGGTGAAATCCTAACATTCATGAATAAGAACATCAAACACTGGTGGCACAGTGGTTAAATGCCTGTACTGCAGCCATCACTCAAAACCATAAGGTTGCGAGTTCAAGACCAGCAAAAGGGCTCAACCTTGACTCAGGCTTGCATCCTTCCAAGGTCACTAAAATGAGTACCCAGATTGTTGGGGGCAAATTAGCTTACAGTTGTAAACCACTTTGGCTCCAATGCATGAAGACTGGATCTGTCATCCATCAATCCCTGATTGATTGATGAATCCCATTTGCTTGATCACAGGCAAGCTTCGGGAAGACAAGAGGCTGACCGGTTAAAACGCCCATTTGTCCTTTAGTAACTGGTTGTTTGCTTGACCACTTCTCTGCCCTTGTCACCAGGGGACACTGAACTGATGTTGCTGCTACAATGTTGACATCGGAATACTCTCAGCACCCCCGTGTCCCCACTGGACTCTTGATCCAATGGTATGCAATCCTCTCTTCCAACATTAAGTGAATTTGAATCCAATATTTCTGTGCTTCATCACAAGTCCATCCCATTTGGTAAAGATTTTTGATTTCTCAACAGTATGCTTCCCCATCTTCCCTAAATGATGCTGCTGAAATGAAGAAGGCTTGGGCTAACCAGACATAGGCCTGAGGCAGATGGGCCAAAAGGACCGTGCTGAGACTGTGCTGACACCATTCATGCCAGTACTGTGGTGACTGAATGTGTGCAGTCCCAATCTGGGCTGCCACCATTTTTCCTGAACTGGGTGGCCAGAAGGAGAGGATTCTATTTGCTCATTGTTTGCCTGGTTCTTTTCAGATGGCGTGGTGTCAGTGCAGCTTCCAGATCTATTCGGAGCATGAATCATCTAAACGCCATGCCCCCAACATGACTCGTCTTCATTAGGCCATGGATTTCTGTGCGAAGCTCCAATTAGAATAAATACCTGACCTCAGCATTCTTTAATTCTGAGTTGTTGGGGTTTGTTTTGGAGGGGGGTACCCTACATTGACTAGTAGATCTCAGTGTTCTAGGGAATAACAAAGTAGGTACAGCACATGATTTCAGAGTTTTAGACAATAGCACAGTATATACAGCAATCTTATATTGCCTACAAGAAGACACTAGCAAATCTATCACTGACACTAGCAAATCTATCATTGTGGAACTGCCCCTACTCATACCCTCCAGTACAACAGCATTGCTCATAAATTGCACTAGTCAAAGTGGAATACCTACCCAATTAGATTTAAACACACACAGAGATGTGCCCATGCGCACACGCACACATTAAAGAGGCCAGAATGCTTCCCAAGAACAACTTACTACAAGACAAGAAGAAAAGAAAATCACACAACAACACTATTTGTCACCTAGTTGTCTATGGTAAGACTATACAAACTCATTATCACTGAGCTTCATAGCCAACTAAATCAGCTACTCTCTAATGTGCTTCTGGACTGCTACATCCCTACATCCCTTTTCCATTTTATGCTGCAAGAGAGTAGCACAACATTCTCTTTCAGAACTACTACATATTATCCAAAGGTCTCCCTATATACTGAATAAAAACAGCCATTTTCCCCCGGTATATGCCTACCCCTGGTTTGCCTTTGGATGAGGATTTGAGTGTCTGATTTATTTATTTATCAGAATATTTATATCCCACCATTCATTGCAAGATATAAAATTATATGAACCATATAAAATATTTTCAGATTCAGACAGTAAAATAATGGAAACAGAGTAAAACAGATTAAACAAGTGAACAAGTTAAAACAGCATGAAAAGCTACAACATTTAAAAAAAACATGTACACACACATTTAAATTAGCTCTAAAAGCTTTAATAAACAGTCATGTGCATTTAAACAATGTTATCCTGAGTTGTCATGACTCCTATTTCAGCCTTATCCCCTATGTGTCTAGGGGCTCAATAAGTAATAGGGAGATGCATATTATGCATCATACAGTAAGACATATGGAGGTGGTGGTAGGCATTTTCCACATGAGCTGAAGTGATATCATATCACTTTGATTTTCATTTTCTGCCAATTTTGGGCTGGTCTTGGTATTTTGGGCTGTTTTATAATTGTGGGAGGTTTGGAGGGAATTGTGTGGACAAAACTTGTGTATTGAAGTGGTTTTTATCCATTTTGTTGGGTGAAACCACAATTTTTCCTAGCTTTACATATCTAGGTACTATTATTACTAAAGGTACAACCCACCTTATTAGAACTTTTATGTCCTTCACAAATTGGTTGAAAATGAAGTTCAAAGAATTGTTAAATCTTTCAGCATTTGGTCATTTAACAACAGTTGAAGCTGATGTTCTAAAATAGTTATTTGTAACTGAAGTTATATCACTAAAACCTTCTTTTAAAAACATGCAAAATGGGCAAAAATCCTTATCAACCTTTATTGGAAGTTGGAAGTAACACACAACTTGGGTTCCTAAAATTAGCTAGGTACTCTCAAACTAGAAAGAGAGGTTTAGCAACATTTAACACTGCACTACATTACGATACCTTTCAGTTAAAAAAAAGGCTTTTCAAATGGCTCTAAGTGATAGGATAGTACCATGGACAAATATGGAATGTAAGGATGGAGATTTTCAGATAGGTTTACAACTATTATCTGAATAGAAAATCTGTAACAAATGAATCCATATAGTAAAGAACTTGATTTCAATCTGCAATAAATGGAGATGACTTATAGCTACAGTACCGTCTCCGATGCATCCTTTTTTGGGCTACATCCCAAAAGCAGGAAGAGATAAACCTTTTCAAAATTGAACAGAAAGGGGCTTATATAAAATAAAAGATTTTATTTAGTTATTTATTCAATTAATTGTTGAACAAATATGTTCTACTATGGATGAAATGGAAAAGTCAGAATTTAGACTACTCCAAGCTTAAACTTTTGTAAAAACAATAATGCACATTGAACATTTCCACCCAAATATTAGCACATGGGGGGTATTACTGTATTGCGTAAACAAATACAAGGGGCCCTTGCTAACCACTAGAGTTTGGTTCCAGTTTTTTGGCAGCCTTCCCCCCTTAATCGGGTGCAGTTGGGGTGCATGTAAACAATGGAGATTCAACCTGGTTTCATCTTGGATTATTTTCATCATCTGAATAACCCCACAGATCAGAAAAGCATTTGGTTCTGTTTTTTTTAAAAGCCACTTCAACATTCTCTCTCTCTCTCTCTCTCTCTCTCTCTTTCACACACACTCACTAGTATACAGATAGCAATTTTCACCCTCTCAGTAGTCAATAATTATTTTTTCATAGTTTACAGATGCTGGAGCCAACAGAGATAGCACAAGTTTTACCTGGGTGATATCCTGAGACATCTCTACCGTCCCCTCTGCAAGTCACCATTTAGCTACTGCATTGCTCATGGTCATTTGCTGACTGGTGGAGGAGGGGGGGAACATCCAGCTATGTTCCTAAAACTGGATGTGCAGTGCTGAAGAATGAGATCATAGCTGTGTTATAAATGGATGCTTCTCCATTGCTCCCCACACACCATTGGCAAGGAAAGGGCCTGTGGGGGATGCAGCAGTGGGTTGAAGGGGTGGGAGTAGAATCATATCACTCTTCCTGGAGGAACTTTATGCTGCACCTTCCTGCTCCAGGATCTTTTAACTATCAAAGACATAGGAGGCCTGTCCGATTTTCAAATGGCAACCTTTATTGAATAGATCTGCTTCTCTAGCAGGAATAGAGTTTAGGCCACATGGCACTTTGATGTTTTTATTAGGAATGTAAAGACTGCTCAAGCCAGTGTGCTGCAATCGTCTGTGTGCTGGCCTAGGACTCTGGTAGACCAGGGTTTGAATTCTTCCTTCAGCCATGGAAATTGACTGGGTGATCTTTGGCAAATAACATTCTCTCAGCATTAGAAGAAGGTGTAGTGAAAAGGCCGATCTATCAGCCAATCGCAAAGCAGCATGTGACCAGCCAATGGGAAACCAGCTGGGCGAGGCTATAAAAGCACCTTGCAGAGAGTGAAAAGTGGGTTAGTTTTAAGGGAAAGAGTTACATTGAAGGGTGGGTGTGCTCTTAGAGTTCCTGAGGGAACATTTTAGTTTTGTTTGGTGACCACAAAGGGTCTTGAGAGTCCAAATAGGGACTGTGTAGGCTTGGGGAGTCTAGTAGGAAGAGGCTCAGAGCAAGCCAGTTGTTGAAAAGGGAATTTTGGTCCATGTACTTGAGTTAATATTGCCTGTGTAGCTGAAGTAATATTAAGATTTTGAAAGAACTTCTTTTAACTAGATAATAAGTCAGTATAACAACTTTAAGTCTAATTTATAGTCTACTTTTTATATTTTACAAATAAACTTTTGTTAGTGTTTAAATAACTACTTGACCTTTGTGTGATTTAAACCATGCTACCCAATACTAGAGATACAGAGGTGCTGTGCCATCTAAAAGAGCGGTGTTAAGGTGAAGGTTGGCAGGAGTGCTTCACAGAATTTGGTGGCAGCAGTGGAAGTAAAATTCCATAGGGCTGCCACAGTTCAGAATAGGTTGTGGGTGGACCGTGTTTGAGAGGGTTCACCAAAGAAGGCAATAGCAAACATCCTCTAAATAAAACTTGCCAAGAAAATCCTATAATAGATTCACCATGAGCAAGTCACCTTGATGGTACATTGAAACAACAAGAATACTCACTTAGGGGCTAAACAGTCAGACAAAAAGAGGTGCTTCCAAGCTGGCTTGAAGTTGTGGCATTTAGATGGTACATGCCTTGAAGCCAGCAGGAAAGTGCCCTGTAGGAGCCTTATGCAGAGAAAAGCTGTTTCAAAAAATAGCAGCTTTTTTCCACTTCTTCCTGGCTTAAAGCCATGTCGTGTCATCATGACATGAGCTGCCTTGGGAGCCAGTGGTGCAGTTGGTGTGGTTTCAATGTGGCTTTAGAAAAGGCAGCTTCAAGCCACTTTTTCCTGCCCATCTGTTTCACCCCTTATTTTCTTAACCTGAACAAGAACAATTGTCTTGAAACACTGAGCTACCCCATTTAAAGATGGTTGAGATTTCTTGCTTTTTAGGACAATTTAAAGCAAAAATTTCCACAAAACAACATTTTGTTCTGAAAACTGTATTTTGCAGAAATATTGTACCAATGTTTTGTGCAAGTAAAATTTTCACAAAAGTACAAAAATGTGAAAAATCATTCAAAAATATGAAAAGTGAGAAAAAATTTACTTTTAAAAATCTTGCTTATTGGAATAAAATAAGTAAGAATGTATACCATGAAGCCCTCTAGTCAAATCAATCCAAATTACTTCAGTCAAATTCTATCCAATCCCATTCCCAGACAAAGTTGATCAAGATCAACGTGAATCAATCACATTCAGTTCAGTCAGGCTAAATTAGTTGTGAATTAGTCATACAGCATTACCTAGACATTAAGATTAGCACACAATGCTTCATTAAGCATCATGCTGAATAGTATATTAGATATGGCAGGCTGTTGCTGAGCATCAACAGAATTTATAGAAGTAGAAACAATTGCAGCAGCAATGGAGAGAGGAACAAAAGTACTATCTGGAGAGTGATCACCAATGGGAGTCCTGTCATAAGATTTCTGATGAGGACAGTAGTGGATACTTAAATAACATTAGAGAAAAATGGTGAGCAGTTTTTTACTCACCTGCTAATTGAGGAAGATGCGGAAGTATACTGCACAACGTTTCTTTTGCTGCAGACTTCTATACTTTGACTTGCAATCCCATCTTCATAAAACACTCCTTTATCATGTATTTGAACTATTACTGGTTTAGCTGTAATGGACTGTCTTTAAACAATTCTAATAGCTGCATCATTAGCTAGATCTCTCCCTCCCCCCCTCTCTCTCTGTTATAAAAAATAAAGAAGGGTAGAATAAGTGCAGTATCTCCCAAACATCAAGAATCTATAATACAAAATCACTAGGCTGGGATTTGAGGTGGACAGATAACACTTTTTACTTTCTGGTCTTTGAATAAATAGAAGTCAAAAAGTTTTATTAGCACAGTAATCAGTTGATTGAAATTGTTCACCTGCAACATGGATTTACTTTATCTGTCATACAGACCAATAAAGAATATTGTCTAAACCAAGAAGCATTAAAGGTTACATGGCATCTGAAATCTGATTTCCATTGTTAAGACACTGTGATGCCATTTATAAAATAAAAGGACTGGAATGTTTGAATAAACCAAGTATTCTGTGTGGCTGCATGCACTGTTGATTTAATCTGGGCTCTCAGAGATTAACACTTTGGAAACTGTAGCAATGTAGAAGATATAAGTTATGTACAGTCAGGAAGAAAACTCACTCTTGGACAATTTCAAGCCTAATTATGCAGAGTGAAGAGATTTCAACAAGCTTTTCACATTATATAGTGTGAACTTTTGGTCCTTATCTGAAAAGCACTAAGGAAAGGATTACTATGTGTTGCAGTTGTTGCTGCTACTTCTGAAAGCTAAAATTTAATTTTTAACTGCTGCCACTGCTGCATTTTTCTGAGGATGCAAGAAGCATAACATAAAATTAGATCATCCTACACTTTAGGAGAGCTGATTTCAATAAACTTAGAGAAATACTGGGAATGACCCCATGGTCAGGAATACTAGAAGAGAAAGGAGTTCAAGATGTATGGGAGTTTCTCAAAAAAGAGATACTGAAGGCACAATTTCAAACCATTCCAATGAGGAAGAAAAATGGGAGGTGTCTCAAGAAGCCAGGATGGATGACTAAGGAACTTTCAACTGAACATGTATAAGAAATGGAAAAATGGGGAAATCACCAAAGAGGAATTCAAACAAATAGCCAGCACATGTAGGGATAAAGTCAGAAAAGCTAAAGCACAGAATGAACTTAGGCTTGCTAGAGAGGTTAAGAACAATAAAAAGGGCTTTTTGGATATGCAGCAAAAGGAAGAAGAAGGAAACGGTAGGGCCACTTCATGCAGAAGATAGCAAAATGCAAACAGGGGACAGAGAAAAGGCAGAATTACTCAACACCTTCTTTGCTTCAGTCTTCTCAGAAAAGGCAAAGGGTGCTCAACCTGAAGATAATGGAGCAGAGGACAAAACAGGAGAATTTCAGCACAGAATAAGTGAAGAGATAGTACAGGAATACCTGGTTAATCTAAATGAATACAAGTCTCCAGGACCAGATGAACTACACCCAAAGGTACTAAAAGAACTGGCAAATGTAATATCGGAATCATTGGCGATAATTTTTGAGAATTCTTGGAGAACTGGAGAAGTTCCAGCAGACTGGAGTAGGGCAAATGTTGTCCCGATCTTCAAAAAGGGAAAAAAGAGGATCCCAACAATTATCGCCCAGTTAGTCTGACATCAATACAAGGAAATATTCCAGAGCAGATAATTAAACAGGGAGTCTGTGAACATCTAAAAGACAAAAGGGTTTCAGAGAAACAAGTCATGCCAGACAAATCTGATCTCTCTCTCTCTTTTTGATAAAATTACCAGCTTTGTAGATGAAGGGAATGCTGTGGATATAGTATATCTTGATTTCAGTAAGGCCTTTGACAAAGTTCCCCATGACATTCTTGCAAACAAGCTTGTAAAATGTGGGCTAGACAAGTTAACTGTTACATGGATTTGTAACTGGTTGACTGGCCAAACCCAAAGGGTGCTCAACAATGGCTCATTTTCAACCTGGAAAGAAGTGACCAGTGGGGTGCCACAGGGTTCTGTCCTGGGCCCAGTACTATTCAGCATCTTTATCGGTGACTTGGATAACAGAATTGGGAGCATACTTATCAAATTTGCAGATGAAAATAAACTAGGAGGAGTAGATAATACCCCAGAGGACAGGATCAAAATTCAAAATGACCTGAATAGATTAGAAAGCTGGGCCAATGCTAACAAAATGAAATTCAACACAGAGAAATGTGTTGCACATAAGGCGGAAAAATGTAATGCACAGATATAGGATGGGGGACACCTGGCTGAATGAAACTACGTGAGTAAGAGATCTATGAGTCCAAGTAGACCATAAGTTGAACATGTCAGTTGAACATCTGTCAGGGTTGCTTTGACTGGGAGTTCCTGCATGGTAGGGGGGGGTTGAACTGGGTGCCCCTTGTGGTCTCTTCCAACTCTATGATTCTATGATTCTAGACACACATTGTATGACAATCAATCTTCATTCTTCATCTTCACAATATTTATTCCCATCCTGTTTTTTTTCTGTTTTATTAAATAATATCTTTTGGAAAAATGACATTCATATATAAAGGTACAAACTGGGTGAAAAAAACCTTGCCTAGATACCACTTTATTATATTAGTGAAAGGACTTATTTCCGACCGTGACCACCACTCTTATTGCTGTAGTTTCCATGCATCTTGATGGAACAACCACTTAAATTAATAGGTAATAAAATTCCTCACGGTCTCTCCTTGCTCTGTAAAAGTAGTGAGCAAACTTCAACATGGAGCAGCAAATATATATCTTTAAAAGACATAACATTTTCCCAAAATCTTGATCTTAAATGGCATACTGTCTAAATATGATAATGGATACAATTTACCAGATTGGTCTAGATGCATATGAAGGAAATGCAGCAACCATAGTCTACATTAATGATAATGTTATCCATGCATTTGCTAGTCCATTAGCAGAGTGATTTGTCTGATACCTGGAAACCAAAAAGCAAATCCAGTCTTCTAAATATGTCAACATGCACACAAAACAGATTCCTAAGGCAAGTAGTTACTAGGTCACAACCTAACATGCAACACTTGAATTACATACTCACCAACAATTTCACAGATGAAAACCAGGACAAAAGTGGCCAAGCAATATCGGTGTCCAAGATAGTAAACATTATTAACAATCAAAAAACATCAGTTAGGTGAGGCTGCAGCAGTTTCTTCTGTCCTCTCCCCCTGCTGAGTTAATAAAGTGCAAACTACTTTTGCACTTTCAAACCAGTTTGGAATGTAATGGAAATAATCAGAAGACAAAAGGGATAAAGTTGAGAGAGAAATTAAGATGTTTTAAGAGCAACTGAAAAAGCGAGATTGCAGAGGAAAAAATTAGGACTGGGATAGTTGGTGAGCATTAAATTATTAAGATGGGAAATTGTACAGGGTCTTACTGCTGTACTATCTGACTGCCCTAATTTGGGGGAAAAGGTAAAGGAGGCAGGATTCTGCTCAATGCATAACAATTTACTTAAGTGTGTTCATATTAATGGAGTTCAGTGTACATAACTCTGTTCTGGATTGTAATGAGTAGATAATACATTAGATGATTTACATGCATGATTTAGGTGATTTAGATTTAGAGAGGCTGCAAGACCTTTCCCTATATGAAAATGTAGTTCACAAGCTCAGTGCTCAGTTAGAAAATTCTTCAAGGGAAATTTGCTTCTTTGAACTATTAAATTTATAATCTCTCATGAGAAATTTATGGTTTGTCAATGTAAAAGCTAAGATGAATTACTTGTACTCACAAGTGACATATGGCAGAAATGACAGGAACTGACACCAGTACTAGAAGACATCTGGAAAATAATGATGATGATGATAATGATGATGATGATGATGATGATGATGATGATGTACCCTTGCTTTTGGTGACCACCAAGGTTGTGTGTGTCTCTCCATGTACCAATAGCCCATGAAAACCTATGTCAGCATAAAGAATGGCAATGCATATTTGAAATAAGTTGCCAGACCTCCTATGCTATTTCTCATGAAAGAAAGAAAAAAAACCTCTTCTCCTAAAAAAGAAATAAAATAAAAAGTTTTTTGCCTAAACTTAAAAAGACCTACCCAAGCAGCTGAAACTATTTTGGGGAAAGGGTTCAGCATCTGGATAGCTCTTTTAAAATTTGGAATAAAACCTGAGTAAATTTACCAATCTACTGATAAGGAAGCCACAATCCAGGGCCAGTGAATTGAGGGCATTATGTCACCAAGCTTTCAAGGTAGATGCTAGAACACACAATTCAGTAGCTCACCACAGGGGACACCATCCACACAGAATTTCAAAGTATTCCAGTCCAAGCACAGGCAACTCTTAACACCTAGTACAAATAGAAAAATACAAGACAGGAAGTTTTGCCTGGGAAGTATAGAGGTATAAAGTTCAGCAAGTTCAGGAAAAAGACCAACATTTTTTTTTAAATCTTAAAAATATAAAACTGGTTTGCAGGGGAAAACAAGAAGTTCTCTCTTTTCTGCTTGAAAGAGAGAAAACATAGAAATCAGAGAAAGAAGGGGAGATGAAAATAAATCAAAAAGCTAAAAGGAAAGGATTAGAATGGCTGAAGCTAGAGAATCAGTTGGTAGGATTGAAACAAGGATAGTAAAATATTGCTTGGAAAAGAGGCCTGGATGAAACAGGAATACAATCTATTCAGGTTCGCTGGATACATTTATTTCCAATTGTGTTATTTTTCTAGTGCTTGTATAGGAGTGCAACTTTGTATAAGGGCGCATGTTTTCAAACCTTCTCCTATTAACATTTTTTTCAGCAAACTAAATCATAACTGAGACATAAAGTGTTTCTGGGAGCCCTTTTCTACACTGGTGCTCTCCAAGGACTATCAATAAAATAAAATAAAATAAAATATTTAAAAACACCCTATGAGTAGGGAAAGTATAGTTTTCATTAGAGGGAAAAGTATTTTCCCCATACTGAAAATCACAGGGATTTAGTAAACTATGGCAAACAATAGCAAAATATGCATAGTAATTTTTTATGCTTCTGGCTACTACAGGCTTCAAGCACCTTCGGCAGCTAAAGGGTATTGCAGAAGAGTCTTGAGGATGGAGGTCAGGGGACACAAGAATAGCCTGGTGGTCCATATGCATCCCTAGGATTCACTTTGCCCCTCATTGTTTTAATCCTTCTAAATAATTTTTGTATGTTTCATCCTTGCAAGCTAGGAAAAACATTTTTTTAACCCTTTTCCTCTCCACTGTGTGAAAATTGCCAAAACAACAGCTCCTTTTTGAACATTATTTGCAGCCCAGAGCTTACTCTTTGCAAAGCAAACATCCACAGAGGCTGGGGGGAGAGAGAGAGAGAGAGAGAGAGAGAGAGAGAGAGAGCAGCATTTGGATAGAATAAGTTCTAAACTGAGATGTTCCTAACCTGACAAAGTTTCTACTTGGCGTGGTTTCCTGAAGCTTGACTAACCTGTTTTTTCACAATTTTTTGAATATTTCGGCATTCTTATTCCATTCCTAAATATTTTTTTACAAACTGTCTTTCAGCAGAATAAGTCCCAGACTATTATGATTTTTACCTGTCTGGGATTCACCTTGTCCTGCTTTTTGACACTAGAGAAACTTGTTTTTTTGAACATTTTTTTCCAGTATTTTCTTGAATAATACTTCCATCACTATATCTAATGATAAACCTTTTGTATTAGACATTTGGTGGATTCCTTCCTTGCTTGCTTGTTTTAAATTAGTGTAACTGTTTCCACATTACTTCAATAGGTACATGAATCCTTTAGAGACAGCTGCAGAAATAAAATCATTTTCCTGATAGCAGTATAAAAGGCCCTAGGTAGTTAAGATCAGACAATGATATAAGCACAGCATTTCCCTTTCACTCATGAAACAGAGCATTGCCAGTTCATGTTAAATCAAAGTATGTGCTGATGGAGAAAAGAGAAGCCTAGCCTAAGTGGGGAAAGCATTGTTCTTCTCCTTGGCTTCATAGTGATGCATCCCTAGAAGAGGAAACTAGCAGAGTTTGACTTTACCTTAGGGGCCAGTCCCACTGAGGTTTAAATCAGATCATGTGGAAGAATGATCTGGTTTAAACCACTATCATTCCCATTGGTGAATCAATTTGGAATTGATTTGGCATGGGTCGTTATGGTTTCCCCCCATTTAACCCATGTCAAAAAGGAGTTGGGTTTTACCGCTCCTTTTTGGGCTGAATCAATTTATTTGAGAATAAATTGATTCAGCCCAGTGGGAACCACCGGTGACAGAGATATGACAGGGGCAGCTGCAAGGGGCAGCTACCTTCCTTCCTCCCCCTTCCTCCTCCTCCCTCAGTCTCCTTCCCCACTGTCACTGTTGAAAGAGGCCTGGGCAGAAGGAGAAAGGCAGGCAGGCACGGAGGATGCAGGCCCGGAGAATGGAGGATGTGCATCCGTTTGGGAGGACAGAGGCACACACACCGTGGAGGCATGGATACATGTCCTCCGTCCTCCAGCCCTGTGTCCTCTGTGCCTGTCTGCCTCTCTCTTTCTGCCCATGCCTCCTTCTAAGGAGGCCTACTGGGGCAGAGAAGTCCCGGAGAAGGAGGCTGGGCAGCGGAGAAAGGTCCGGCCAGGAGGAGGAAGAGGAGGACCGGAGGAGAGGGCTGCTGCCACTGCCGCTGAGACCCATCCAACAGCAGCAGGAGGGAGGGAGGGAAGGCGGAGGAGGATAGAGGAGGAAAGAGGGAAGGTTCCCATCCATTCTCTTCATGGACATTTTTCCTTTTTTCTCCCCTTAATGTGAACAATAAAGGGGAGTAAAAGGGGAGTAAACAGCCCCGGAGAGAATTTGCTTTCAAAATAATCCATTTTCGAACCGGATTATTTTGTAAGTGGGAATGTCTTCTGCATTTCTTTACAAATGTCTTATCCTCATGAAAGGTGGTGAAGCAAGCAGAGAAGACTTTCATCATTTTGTGTCCATTAAATCAAATAAAATGTTATTGATTAATCATAAAAATGAAGAATAGCAAATGAAAACAATTGAAAGCAGTGATAATGGAGGAATCGCCTTTATGGGCAGCACAGATGAGGGAATAGTCTCCTTTGCATGTAATAAGGAGCTAATGAATGTTGTGTTAGAATCATAGAATCATAGAATCACAGAGTTGGAAGAGACCACAAGGGCCATCCAGTCCAACCCCCTGCCATGCAGGAACTCTCCATCAAAGCATCCCTGCGTTTAAAGTTTCATATTTATCCTCACAAAGGAGCATCAGAGATCATGGGAGTTCAACTGATAGTGTCCAGACTTTCCAAGAAGAGCTATAAATATTTTAGGCAGGAACACAAGGCATGTGAAAACAAGCAGAGAATCTGGGCAAGGTGCTCTGTGGATTATATTCCTAGCCGCCTTCCCTAGAAACATTCAAGCCCAGAATCCCTGTTGGACTTTGAGTAGATAGGGAAAATTTAGCTCATTGCATCAAGGACTTGGGATTATTTTACTGACTTGACTGAAAGTGTGCCTGAAGGAAAAAACATCCCTTCATGAAGAGAGCTACCTTTTACTAATGTAGATGTCTTGCTTAGAAAAAAGCCCTTTGTTTCTTCTCACACCTTTTCCATGTGTCTTTTGCTCAGTTGCATTTCCCCGCACAGATGGGATATCAGAGACAGAAAGTGCAAGTTTAACTCTCAGTAAGTTCCCACTGAATTACTGGAGGAAAAAAAGGGGGTGAAATCAATGGGTCATGGTGGTGTGGATGGAATTTCCATCCAGCTCAGGCAGAAGCAGAAGGAGTCCAGTGAGGGTATGACACAAACCTTCAGTAGGACCAAAACAAAACAAAACAAAACAAAAATAACAACCCTGCATTAAAACTTCATTATTACTAGCACAGAGAATTTACAGTTTTTATTATCAATATAAACAGGTCCTTTGGTATTATAGTACATTAGCATCTAAATGCTTCTTTAATTCTCCCATTCTGTTCTCCTAAATTTAGCAACACTATGTTTTGATTAACAACCCAAGAAATGTCTCAGTTTGAACTTAAACATGAGTATGGTGGATACCTGATGAGATCTATTTCAACAACATTTCCTTCTTTGTTCAGGTTGTATTACAATGGGCTACAGTGATTCGTGTTTCTTGACATTCAGATACAACACAGAAGCAAATGTGTGGGATTGGAGAAACCTTAGTATTTATTAAGAGATTTTTCAGAGTCTGTGCTGACATCTTTGGAATGCCCATGACAAAACAAACAAAATAAATAACACCCTTTAAAAGGACAAATGATTTTCATTTTTCATTATATATGGTTTTTTGATGTAGCAGTAGAATAGGTCACCTACTGAGCTTGTAATCCTTATAGGTCTAGAAGTGTATACAATACTCACAGATAAACTATATTATAAATGCTTGAAATACTATATAAATATTTAACACCATATTGTAATATGAAGATTATAATATGGAATATAGTTAATATATAATCATGTCAGGGAGGCTTTTATATGGAGCCTGTGTTTTAGATATGTTTTAAAGTTCTGTATGCTTTATACCATTTTATACTGTTTTTTGATAATTGATTTTAATTGTTTTAATTTTTTATTGTTATTTTATTTATTTTTTAAAGTTTTTATCTGTGAGCCGGCTTGGGTCTTTCCTGGGAGAAAGGGGGCATTAGACATCAAAAATAAAAATAAAAATGAAATATGATCAAACAATCTTTTGATAAATATTGTGATATAAATGGAAACAGACTTTTTACCTTTGGGACCTCCTTTTACATCTACATGCAGACATCATGCCCCATTCCAGTCAAGATAGTATATTAATAAAATATTTAGTGTGCTTTTTTCATTCACACATTCATGCATATTCATATTTTAACATCTTATAAGGAAATAACATTCAAATTAGAACAGTTCTATTTAAGTAAATTCAATATCTAACTCATTGCATTTATAATTTTACTCATTAAAAAAGCTTCAGAAGATGAAGAAGGATCAGAGCCTCCATGTCTCGTTCCCTTCTTGAGCATCTTTTACATTCCTTGAAGGTCCTGCTCCACTGTATGAGAACCACTGAACTAAACCATAAGAAAGAGCTAAAAGGACAACATTCTAGAAAGTATTTGATTTCATTGTATTTAACTCCCATGAATTGTTTCCCAACCTACTTTCCTACTGAAATAAATGAGACGTAAGTAAACAATGATTACGTTAGATTGGTGTAAATGGAACTTAGAGCAGAAACAGACCGGCCCAAAGGAGCAGCATGATGCTGCCCTGAAAGAGCTGGGTAGGGGCTGCAGCAACTGCACATCACAGTCCCACTCTAACATTATGCTGCCACAAAAAAGAAGCAGCAAATTGCTGCTTCTTTTTGAAGCATCTTTTCACCCCTGCCATGGCTTGTTGACATTCCTGTGGTATGGCACATATAAACGGTGCACTGCCATGAAGCTGGAGCATGTGTGGTCAGCTGTTTTGCTTCCCAGAAGCCTGGGGGCATGCACTGTCTGAATGTCATGCCCCCACACCACTGGGAAGCCTGTACTTACTGCCCATCTGTTTTGGCCCTTACTTAAGCAGGACAAAAAGTCTCCAGTACCACATACAATGAGTGCAAGAGATGTTGTCTTTTAAAAAAAATGTTTTCCTTTTCTGCAGCATGTTAATGGCTTCTTGAGCAAAACAGACTTTTTTTTTCCATGGAACTGGTGATTCTCAGTTTGGGACTTATTCTGTCCAAATGCTGTTTCTCTCTCTCTCTCTCTCTTTCTCTATCCCAGTGGGTGTTTGTTATGCAAAAAAGTAAGTCCTGAGCTGCAAATAATGTTCAAAAATGAGTTGGTTTTTGGCAACTTTCTCACAGTTAGGAGAAAAATGGTTAAAAATATTTTTCTTGCTTGTACATAGTTTGAAATTTACTGCTCATACCGTTTTCTGGTGCTGTCAAAGTCTAGATGTTCCTGATACATGATAGCCTAATACGTTTTAGAAAATGTTGATCTGCCATGTAATTCATTTGTTTAGCTTTTATCAGGGAAACTGGAGACCTGCTGGCAAGAAAATGATGGCATAATTGGTTTCATAACTTCCTAAGTGTTTCTAGCTTCTAGGGTTGGAGGACGAGAACAAATGGAGAAATAATAACTACTGTTTCAATCTAAAGATACACAGCTAATTGTGCTTTTTTCAGTTTTGAATAAAAATAAAATTGGCACCCTGATCAACTAGGCTTTTTTTTTTTTTTTTTTACTTGATAAACTAATTCTTGGCACGTTTCTGAAACAAAGCTGATATTCTCAGGAGAGTTGGAATGTGACAAAACATATCTGCCATGAATATAACATTAGGCTGCTCTGTTTATTTTCATTCTTCTGGACCCTGGAGCACAGTCATTGCAACTGCAGCTCAATGTTTTGGAGTTTTCCACTGGCAGCCAGAAATTTTAAACTCTTTCTTTGGGGTCACTAAAACGTCCATTTATAGTGCTATTCTAAATATAACTACTATTGGGTTTTATTCAATAGTGTAGGATTGCAGTAATAATGATTACTTGGGGCTCCTAGACATTTAAATGGTTGTCATATATTATACCTGGACAGAAGCTGAAAGGGACAGTTGGCTCAGTTTGAACATGGGCCATGTAAATATTGAAACTGAAAACGAAACCTTTATTTATGTTCTCTCTAAATTGTGAATACAAACTGGAACATTGGTGCCAATGGAGTTCTCTCTGTTAACTATACATAGAATCTGAGCATTGTGATAGGCATTAGAATGATGGTAGGAGAAACAAGACCCAGCATGGTGTAATGATGTAGGTGCTAAACTCTGGAACTCAGGGGTTCAAATTGCTGCTTGGCCATTGAAACTCACTAGGTGACCTTGGACAAGTCATGCTTTTTCAGCCTCAGAGGAAGGAAAAGGGAAAGCCCTCTGAACAAATCTTGCCAACAAAACTCCATTACAGACACAAGTTATGACCTGGAGGCACACAACAAACAACCAATGATAGGAGAAAGGGGGTCAAATTCTTCCTCCCTTTTCCTATGATCTTCTTATTATTCAGGCTAACCCACATCTGGTATTTGCATTACAAAAACAAATATTATTCTGTTATTCAAATAATTCATGTCATATGTTTGAACCTGTCTTTATAGGATATGAATCCACCTACCTATTTTTCATATTTAGTCTTGTCCATTCAAAAATGTTGGAGTAATATTTCAGAATGAGTACTTTAGTGCTTTGAACTGTTTTCATACACATGCTTATAAGTTTTAAAGGATTTTTTGATCAAATGGTTATAGCCACTAGAACTGGATATAGGTGTCAGAAACTGACATCTTATTAAGTTACTTGCACATTTTAGGATTATTATTTTAAAAATGAAAACTACATGCAACATTGAACATTTTTCTAAAAAAAAACTAGCTGAAGTAAGAAAATTGTCTAAGATCTAGTTCATTTGTAAGTGAAACTAACAACACACACACACGCATATATATCCCCCACATCACACAATCACTCAAACACATACACATATTTTAGATATATGTGAAGTCAGCTATTGACCTATTCTAAATCTTAGTAATAAGCAGTGTCAGCAGCTATATCTTAGACCAGGAAAAGCTTTAGCAAATTATATATAGAGAGTGGGGAGAAAGTGGAGGAGAGAGACAGAGAGAGATGAAATACATGCCAAGATAAAAGTGACTGAAACTTCTGCTTACATCTGTAATAGCTGCATATTGAACATAACAACACCTTGTAAAATAAAAATATGTGCTACAGTAATTTTATAAAGAAAAATACTTTACGAGTTCCACAGTTACATTTACATACACTGCCATAAATTTGCCCTTCACTGATATTGTTTTAACCCCTTCATTGCCACCATCAAAAATCCATAGACTGTTTGGCGATCAGTTCAGTGCAGCTGCTAAAGTTTTGACCTGATGTCCTATTTTTCATGACAGATGTCAATGCTACAGTAGATGTTATCTAGCAACAAGAAAATAAATTGCATGGAAGTTTCTTAATTTGTAACATTTAACATTTCACATAGAGATAAGTGTTACACATAAACTGATTGACTGTCAAGCAGTTAGGCATGTGTTTTATGCAGTGTTGGGTTCACTTTACCCCAGAAACACCAAGATTCTAGCTTTATCCAAATAATATCTAGCCAAGCTTACTAACAGATGATGTGTAAAGACTGCCTCTAATGTAGCTGTTGTATGGAGCATCAATTTCCTCTTATTCTTTAAAACAGAGTTGGGAGCAAAATAGTTCTGACAATGGGCTGTTTCTCAGTCCAGTGAAATTGTATACTTTTTTCTAACCATGTTACTATTTCATCAATAAAAACCCCTTGTTCTTCCCTGTATTGAAAATTGATGCTGGAATTCTACAGTCACAACTTAGTTATGTAACTACCTTAGTTGTACAACTAATCAGCCTCTATCAACATGACTCCCCAAATCATCTTTGAGAGGCCTCAGCCATGTAGACAGAATGGGACTTTCTTTCTCAGGTGAGAAGATTTCTAACCCACCAGACAGTGAAGCTGAGACAAGGTTTCTCCCATCCTTTAGCTATGCATTTCATTTTTCCACCCTAAGTTCAGTAGCTTACATTTCTCCATGTTGGAATTCATTTTGTTAGCATTGGCCCAGCCTTCCAATCTAATAAAGTCATTTTGAATTTTGATTATGTCTTCTGGGGTATTAGCTACTCATCCTAATTTGATGTCATCTGTAAATTTGATGAGCATGCCTTCTATTCTTTTATCCAAGTCATTGATAAAGATGTTGAATAGCACTGGGCCCAGGACAGAACCCTGTGCCACCCTCTTGGTCACTTTTCTCCAGAATGAAAAGGAGCCATTGTTGAGTACCCTTTGGATTTGGCTGCTCAACCAATTATAAATCCATGTAACAGTTAACCTGTCTAGCCCACATTTTACTAGCATGTTTGCAATAATGTCATAGGGAACCTTATCAAAGGCCTTACTGAAATCAAGATATTCTACTGTATTTCTAAATGCTATTTCATTTCACGTATGCCTATTGTTAGTTTTGAATAAAGGTTTGTTGAGCTGCTCTTCTTTTTTGTGGTGTAGGAATGTATTCCTATCCTTTCCATCTTCTTTCTATGCCCTTTCTGCGCCCTTTCCTGGAGACAAGGGATCTGGAAACTGATACATGCACTGGTAACTTCATGTTTGGACTACTGTAATGCGCTCTACGAGGGGCTACCCTTGTGCCTAACCCGGAAACTTCAACTGGTCCAAAATATGGCTGCCAGGCTTCTTGCTAGGAGAGAGCACATAACGCCTGTGCTCAAATCTCTCCACTGGCTGCCGATTAGTTTCCGGGCACAGTACAAGGTGTTGGTTTTGACCTTTAAAGCCCTACATGACTCAGGTCCATCTTATCTTAGGGATCGCCTCTTCCCATATGACCTCCCCCCCCCGCACACTCCTGTACTCTGGGAAGAACCTGTTACAGCCCATGAAGATCAGGCTGATGCAGACCTCCCAGAGGGCCTTTTCGGCAGTTGCCCCCAGGCTGTGGAATGACCTGCCAGATGAGATGTGTCTCATTCCATCTTTAGAAAGCTTTTAAAAAGCTTTAAAGATGCATCTCTTCTGGCAGGCCTTCCCAGAGAATGCGAACAATTCCCGGCTCCAAACCTAGGCCTTAGTGCCTCTCCAGCTGTCCTTCTCCAGTGTCTTTCCCACCCCTTTACAGCCTAGGTTTTCAGGCCCGCTTCCCTGTTGCTGCTTTTTACTGTTGTAATTTGCTTTATTTTATGTTTTTAATTATATAGTGGTTTAATTCTCTTTTTAAGGGGAGGGGGGCAGTGAGGGAAGGGATGGGACGTTTTAACTGATATTGTTTTAATCTTTTTGTTGTAACCCGCCCCGATTGCCTGTTCAGAGGGGCGGGCTAGAAATAAATTATTATTATTATTATTATTATTATTATTATTATTTTATTATTATTTCTGCCTCTAATAACAAATTTACTGTTAAAGAAGTAATATCCAGGATTTTATTTCATTAACTGAGGGATACCTGTATTTGATTTTTCAATGAAATGTTTGTGCTAAGCATCTCATCTATGGTGAAATCTGTATGCTCCTTCCCAATTATTATTTGATGATGTTAGTTAAAGTAAAAATAAATGTTTGTAATTAGGTTTTTTTTGTGGGTTTTTGGGGCTGCGCGGCCATGTTCTAGAAGAGTTTCTTCCTAATGTTTGTAATGTTCCTAATATTTGTACTTCTTATATTTTTGTACTTTTTATATTTCTTACTGTACTTTTTATATTTCTATTCCCTCTTATCTCTCAAATTAAACCCTCCCATCTATTCATGTGTATAAATACCTGCCAACTGTCCATACATGTGACACTGACTGCAGTTTGCAAAAGATTTTGCAAAGCAAAATTTATTAGATTTTAAGGGTAAATACTGTTGGGTAGATACTAGATATTATTATTTTTGTTACATTGACACTTATTTTGATTTTTTTTCTTCTTACACTAAGGCATATCTTGTTAGAGGTTTCAGGGGAATAGCTTTGTTAGCCTTTTCCAACATGACAGAAGGGTTTAACATCCCACCAAATATCCACCATTCTTATGGTTTCTATATCCTAACCCTTATATCAGCCATTTTTTGGGGTAAGTGGGTGCTCTCATTTTAATGTTTGCAGGTTACAATAATAATAAAATAAAAATAAAACTTTAATTTATACTCCGCTTTTTGTGGAAACAGTCAAAGCGGCTTACAAGATAAAATACAAATACAAATATACACCATACCCCCCCCCCCCATAAAACAGTGGTACAATTAAAATCTAACATTGGTTAAAAATACAATAACACTATTAATAATTAATGGTGGGCAGAATTATTGTAACCAGAGTTACACCTATATAAGCAGTATATGGCCGGGGGCTGTTCTGGGAAGGCCTGCCGGAAGAGATCTGTCTTAACAGCTTTCTTGAAGCTGTCTAAGCTGGATATTAGACAGATCTCATCCGGCAGGCCATTCCATAGAGTGAGAGCAACTGCAGAAAATGACCTCTGGGAGGTCACAACTAATCTAGTTCTCATTGGTTGTAATACAATGATTTTATATTGTTTATTTTTTGATTTAACATGACCATCTTTTAGTTGTTTTGATTTTATTGTTATGTTTTAGCAAAATTTGTTTTATTTATCTGAGATGCTACGGGTCCCCACCAAGTTAAAGGAGTATTAGAAATCCAATAAACAAAACAGACAGACAGACAGACAGACAGACAGACAGATAGATATTTTCACCAGCAATATTTAATTTTGTAGGACGTATGTGTGACTTCCTATTGTACAAATGTTCATACCATACTTTTTAGACATATAATTGTGTTCCTTTATTTTTGGATCCATTTCCCCAAAATCTGAAGATTCACATCAAGCACCTACCTTAATAAGTTTTTTATCTGCTTTCCCCCCTTGCCTTTTTTCTGCTCCTCCTATCCTCAGAATATCATCATAAAGTGGCTCCCTCAGGGAGCAGAGCATAGAAGTAACGTATTTCACTGTTCCACTAGAAGATCTGCCTTGACTCTTTCCTGTGCTTCTAACATTCTTCCCATTCCTGGAACTCAACACATTCTCCAGCAGTGCCCCTTTTTCCCTGTTCTTCTTCTTCTGCATCTTCTATCCCCTCCCCTTTTCCCCCTTACCTTATGACAATATAACTCTGGACAATACCATGCTCCAGTGTTATAGTATCATTACTTCACTTTTATGGCTATGGTGGCCTGCTATGAAATCCTGGGATTTGCAGTTTAGAGAAGAGCAATTAAAATTTTCAGCCATATTGCTCTTAGGCCTCACTACACCACAGATGCCAGAATACCGCAGGAGAATGCTATAAAAATGTGTGGTATTCTCCCTCTCTTGCACCTTGCCCCCCATGATGTGTACCTCTCTATCTCTATTGCATATCTTCTCCTCTCTTCTCTCCCCCCATCCCTTGCTGTAGTCCTACTCTTTCCCTTGCCCCACCTCATCCCCTCACACCCATTAGTTGTTTCTTGCCATCTGCTGCTCTCACTACTCATTTATCCATCTGTCCTACTCTCACCCTAATCTCAGCTCCCACTGTCACATTGTATCCTTCGCTGGCTTCTTGTCCTCTGCCACTTGCATTACTGGTTTTCCAACTGTCTGACTCCCCTCATATTGTTACCCAAAGAAGGTGGAGTGAATTGTGGGGTCCCCACCAACTGTTTTGGCTTCTTTTTGTGCTTGGGGAATTGTTTAGCCCAATGAAGCTTGCAAAAGGGTGGGTAACACAGGATTGTTTCCACCTAGTTATACCAGTACTAACTACAAAAGTCACCAAGTTTGGTGAATAAAGATTTTTATTTCAAAATATGCAAGCATACAATAAAACACATGATAGTAATTCAAACAGACACACTGACTATGAGAGTTCTCTGATGTATGACTTTTGTAAGCACCAGATAACAATAGCCATCTGAAAAGTGGGAAACATTCACTTCAGATAATATATTGAAGGTGTGTGCACCTCAATTGTCTGAACCTATTAAAGGCCAGCATGTTCTGGTGCCTTCTTTTTTTCCCTGCCAACAACAATGAACATTAGCAAGAACTTGATATTATTATTCTAATAAGAAACACATAATATGCTGCATTTTCTTGACTGACTTCCTCTGTTTGATAGCTTAGTGTTCTGAAAGGATCCAAAGTCCATCATCATGAGATATCTTTTTTGTGACAAGATGGTGACATTATTTAATAGCCTTTCTTCATGTGCATCCCAAAGACAAATAAACACCATTAAAAAATCAAACAGAAATTCTACTATGTGCTAAAGTTTCCTTCATTTTAGTAGAATTTAAGTATATAGCTCTGATTATAATGCACTAGAACTTCAGGATGTTGGGAATTTGCTCTGATTGCCAATGAGAAATATGCATTTTCATGTTCATATATTAATATGTTCAAGAAGATAAGGTGAGAATTGCATTAACTGAGTCCATTATCAACATTTCCCGTCTTTCCCCACTTCGAACAGAAAGTCTGATGGGGAAGCCTATCTGTTCATCGGAATGAGCAAAGGTTCCCCTAGGAGTTCTAGAATCATAGAATCATAGAATCATAGAATCATAGAGTTGGAAGAGACCACAAGGGCCATCCAGTCCAACCCCCTGCCATGCAGGAACTCCAAGTCAAAGCATCCCTGACAGATGGCCATCCAGCCTCTGCTTAAAGACCCCTAAGGAAGGAGACTCCACCACACTCCGAGGGAGTGTGTTCCACTGTCGAACAGCCCTTACTGTCAGGAAGTTCCTCCTAATGTTGAGGTGGAATCTCTTTTCCTGCAGTTTGCATCCATTGTTCCGCGTTCTAGTCTCTGCAGCAGCAGAAAACAAGCTTGCTCCCTCCTCAATATGACATCCCTTCAAATATTTAAACAGGGCTATCATATCACCTCTTAACCTTCTCTTCTCCAGGCTAAACATCCCCAGCTCCCTAAGGCGTTCTTCATAGGGCAAGGTTTCCAGACCCTTCACCATCTTAGTTGCCCTCCTTTGGACATGCTCCAGTTTCTCCACATCCTTTTTGAATTGTGGTGCCCAGAACTGGACACAGTATTCCAGGTGGGGCCTGACCAAAGCAGAATAGAGTGGCACTATAACTTCCCTTGATCTAGAAACTATACTTCTATTGATGCAGCCTAAAATTGCATTGGCTTTTTTAGCTGCCGCATCACACTGTTGACTCATGTTCAGCTTATGGTCTACTTGGACTCCTAGATCCCTTTCACATGTGGTCTCATTCAGCCAGGTGTCCCCCATCCTATATCTGTGCATTTCATTTTTCCGCCCTAAGTGCAGAACCTTACATTTCTCCGTATTGAATTTCATTTTGTTAGCACTGGCCCAGCTTTCTAGTCTATTCAGGTCATTTTGAATTTTGATCCTATCCTCTGGGGTATTAGCTACTCCTCCCAGTTTAGTGTCATCTGCAAATTTGATAAGTATGCCCCCAATTCTGTCATCCAAATCGTTAATAAAGATGTTGAATAGCACTGGGCCCAGGACAGAACCCTGTGGGACCCCACTGGTCACTTCTCTCCAGGATGAAAAGGAGCCATTGTTGAGCACCCTTTGAGTTCGGCCAGTCAACCAATTACAAATCCATGTAACAGTTAACTTGTCTATCCCACATTTTCCAAGCTTGTTTGCAAGAATGTCATGGGGAACCTTGTCAAAGGCCTTACTGAAATCGAGGTATACTATATCCACAGCATTCCCTTCATCTACCAAGCTGGTAATTTTATCAAAAAAAGAGATCAGGTTCGTTTGGCATGACTTCTTTTTCTGAAACCCATGTTGGCTTTTTGTGATTATGGCATTGGCTTCTAAATGTTCGCAGACTCTCTGCTTAATGATCTGCTCTAGCATCTTTCCTGGAATTGATGTCAGACTAACTGGACGATAATTGTTGGGATCCTCTTTTTTTCCCTTTTTGAAGATGGGGACAACGTTTGCCCTCCTCCAGTCTTCTGGGACTTCTCCTGTTCTCCAGGAGTTCTCAAAGATTATTGCCAATGGCTCTGATATTACATTTGCTAGTTCTTTTAATACTCTAGGATGTAGTTCATCTGGTCCTGGAGATTTATATTCATTTAGGTTAACCAAGTATTCCTGTACTATCTCTTTACTTATTCTGTGCTGAAATTCCCCTATTCTGTCTTCTGCTCCATTATCCTTCGGTTGAGCACCTTTTGCCTTTTCTGAGAAGACTGAAGCAAAGAAGGTGTTGAGTAATTCTGCCTTTTCTCTGTCCCCTGTTAGCATTTTGCCATCTTCTGCACGCAGTGGCCCTACTGTTTCCTTCTTCTTCCTTTTGCTGCGGACATATCCAAAAAAGCCCTTTTTATTGTTCTTAACCTCTCTAGCAAGCCTGAGTTCATTCTGCGCTTTAGCTTTTCTGACTTTACCCCTACATGTGCTGGCTATTTGTTTAAATTCCTCTTTCGTGATTTCTCCATTTTTCCATTTCTTATACATGTTCCGTTTAAAACTTAGCTCAGTTGAAAGTTCCTTAGTCATCCATCCTGGCTTCTTGAGACATCTACCATTTTTCTTCCTCATTGGAACTGTTTGAAATTGTGCCTTCAATATCTCCCTTTTGAGAAACTCCCATCCGTCTTGAACTCCCTTTTCTTTTAGTATTCCTGACCATGGGATCACTCCCAGTATTTCTCTAAGTTTATTGAAATTAGCTCTCCTAAAGTCTAGAGTGCGTGTCTGACTATGCCTAGCTTCTCCCTTCCACTGCATAACAAACTCCAGGAGAACATGGTCACTTCCACCTAAGGATCCAACCACTTGCACCCCATCAACTAGGTCTTCCCTGTTGGTTAAGATCAGATCTAAAATGGCTGATCCCCTTGTTGCCTCTTCCACCTTTTGGACAATGAAATTGTCTTCCAGGCAAGTGAGGAATTTGCTAGACTTTGAGGATTTGGCTGAGTTTGACTTCCAGCAAATATCCGGATAGTTGAAGTCACCCATCACTACTACATCTCTCTTTTCTGAGTATGTGATTATCTGTTCTAGAAAGGCATCATCCAATTCCTCTGCCTGAGTCGGGGGTCTGTAGTAGACTCCCACAGTAACATCCCTGTTATTTCCCTCTCCTTTAATTTTTATCCAGATGCTCTCCACCTGGCTTCCAGTATTGACTTCCTGCATCTCTTCACTGGTGTAAATATCCCTGACATATAATGCTATTCCTCCTCCTTTCCTACTTGGCCTGTTTCTCTTAAAAAGGTTATACCCCTCTATTTCTACATTCCAATCATGAGACTCATCCCACCAGGTTTCAGTGATGCCTATTATATCATATTTCCCTTGTTGTGCTAGGAGTTCAAGTTCATCCTGCTTATTTCCCATACTCTGTGCATTAGTGTAGAGACATTTAAGACCATGTGTCCTCTTTACTTGCTGCTTTTGCACATTTTTTTGCCTCCTACTGTTGGGTCCTTGCACTGTTTGCCTTGTTCCCTCTATGCCACTTGGACTATTCTCTCCATCCCTTTTGTCTTCCAGTATAATGTCTCCCTCCCCCACATAACTCAGTTTAAAGCCCTCCTGATCAGATTCTTCAGACTGTTGGCAAAAACGTTTTTGCCAACTGGCGTGAGATGCAGCCCATCCCTTGCCAGAAGTCCCTCCTCATGGAACCGCAGCCCATGATCCAAGAATCCAAACTGTTCTTGGCGGCACCATCTACGGAGCCAGTTATTCACCTCTGCTATTTTCCTCTCCCTTCCTGGACCATGCCCTTCTACCGGGAGTAGAGATGAGATGACAACCTGTGCATCCATCTCTTTCAGCTTCCTTCCCAGAGCCTCATAATCCCTTTTGATATTCTGAAGGCTGTGCCTTGCAGTATCATTGGTTCCCACATGAACCAAAAGAAGGGGATAACGGTCAGTAGGCTTGACAAGTCTTGTCAGCCTCTCCGTCACATGATGGATCTTTGCCCCAGGGAGACAACACACCTCCCGAGACATCTTGTCAGGCCCACAAACCACTGCTTCTGTACCCCTCAGCAAGGAGTCCCCCACCACGACCACGCGCCTCCTCCGAGGCTTAGCAGTGGCTGTTCCTTTTCGTGATACTCTCAGACTCCCCTGCTCTGTCCCTGATGTCTGTCCCTGCTGCTTTTCCTCATCATCTCTGACAACAGAGAGAGATTCAAAGCGATTCTGTAGCTGCAAGCCGCTCACAGAACGTTCCCTGGTTTCCTTACTTCTGTGTGTGACCTCCCTCCAAGCATCTACCTCTGTTGTATGTGGAGTGACCTCCTCCACCCCAACAACTTCCTCTGTCTGTTTCCCACCCAAGACATTCTGGCCTGTTCTGTTCAGGAGATTCTCCTGCTCTCTATGATGCTGGAGTGCAGATATCTGCTCCTCTAGCTGCTGTACTTTCTCTTCCAAGAGGACTACCAACTTGCACTTGTGGCAGGTGTAGTTCGCCACCTCTGTAGGCAAGAAGACAAACATCCCACAGGTGTTGCAGGTGACTGCTGCAGGGCCTTCAGTGTCCATACTGAGAAGTCTTAAGGAGGCACTGAAATAAGACTGTGGGCTTCCCTTGCTAGACTTGGCCTTTATTCCCAAGCTCTGTCACTGAGTTCAAGTCACGGGGCCTATAGTTATGTAGAGAGCTCCTGGCTGAAAGCTCCTTCCAAAGGCAAGTCTCTGATTCACTTCCTCTGATGCTTCAGGCCGGCTCCTCTTCTATTCTCTAAACACCTCCTTGACTAGATAAATAAAAAAAAAATTCAAAATTCGCGCGCCGTTAGGCGCGCGCTTCTGCTAGCCTTGAGTAGCCTTAAGTAGCCTCCCAGCACTGGCTCCCAGAATGCAATGGCTCAAGTGAAAATTAAATTAGATCTCACCCAAGCACATGGACTACAGCCTCCTCCTTTTCTTTCTCCTCCTTAAAGGAAATGCAGCTTCTGCTAGCCTGCTAGCCTTGGCTCAAGTGTAAATTAAATTAGATCTCACCCAAGCACATGGACTACAGCCTCCTCCTTTTCTTTCTCCTCCTTAAAGGAAATG
Organism: Urosaurus nigricauda; assembly: GCA_034509955.1. NCBI lineage: Eukaryota > Metazoa > Chordata > Lepidosauria > Squamata > Phrynosomatidae > Urosaurus > Urosaurus nigricauda. The sequence goes on along the minus strand of JAOEGL010000003.1, from coordinate 44,300,874 downwards.
CAGCTTCTGCTAGCCTTGAGTAGCCTTAAGTAGCCTCCCAGCACTGGCTCCCAGAATGCAATGGCTCAAGTGAAAATTAAATTAGATCTCACCCAAGCACATGGACTACAGCCTCCTCCTTTTCTTTCTCCTCCTTAAAGGAAATGCAGCTTCTGCTAGCCTGCTAGCCTTGGCTCAAGTGTAAATTAAATTAGATCTCACCCAAGCACATGGACTACAGCCTCCTCCTTTTCTTTCTCCTCCTTAAAGGAAATGCAGCTTCTGCTAGCCTTGAGTAGCCTTAAGTAGCCTCCCAGCACTGGCTCCCAGAATGCAATGGCTCAAGTGAAAATTAAATTAGATCTCACCCAAGCACATGGACTACAGCCTCCTCCTTTTCTTTCTCCTCCTTAAAGGAAATGCAGCTTCTGCTAGCCTGCTAGCCTTGGCTCAAGTGTAAATTAAATTAGATCTCACCCAAGCACATGGACTACAGCCTCCTCCTTTTCTTTCTCCTTAAAGGAAATGCAGCTTCTGCTAGCCTTGAGTAGCCTTAAGTAGCCTCCCAGCACTGGCTCCCAGAATGCAATGGCTCAAGTGTAAATTAAATTAGATCTCACCCAAGCACATGGACTACAGCCTCCTCCTTTTCTTTCTCCTCCTTAAAGGAAATGCAGCTTCTGCTAGCCTGCTAGCCTTGGCTCAAGTGTAAATTAAATTAGATCTCATCCAAGCAAATGGACTACAGCCTCCTCCTTTTCTTTCTCCTCCTTAAAGGAAAAAGATTACTGATTACTTCTGATTCTGATTACTTCCCCAACTCCCAGGATACTTAAAAATACAATGAAAAATCCTACATGTGTTCAGCTGGACACATATAGGTTTTCCCTTCAGGATTTTCTTCCAAGACAAAGAGGTATGCAAAAGCAGCCACAATGAGGATGGTGATATTAAGGATAGGCCAGAATGTGCAGACCTCATCTACCACAAATATTGCTTAAAGATATGACAATTGAATTCTAAAGAAAGGGTCAAGTTACACTGCACACAAAACAACAGGCACACTCTGATGCTATGATGTGACATCAAAAAAGGAGACCAATGCATAGGCTGGAGCACTAGCACCCCAGTTGGTATTGAGTGCCTTCAAATTGACTCCAGTTTATGGCAATGCCATCACAGTGTTTTCTTGGTGAAATTTAATCAGAGGAGGTTTGCCATTTCTTTTCTCAAAGGCTGAGAGAGTGTGATTTGCCCAAGGTCATGGGTTATCAAGGATCTGAACACTATTCTCCTGGAGACCAAGTCCAACATTCATACTACTACATAACACTGTGCAGCTAATGTGCAGCAGTACCAATAGTTATTATTGTTGAGGCATCATTCTATGTTCCAACATGCTTCTCTTGCACCACAGGTGGATACAGTTTGGTTGATGGGCCTCAAGCAGTCTACCATGGCCCATACAACCCACCAAGTCCCACAGTGTGATCATTTCTTGTTTTGAAAGGGGAAAAATATATAGTTTTGAAAAACAAGCACATATAATCAGCTGGAGGTCTAAGGGGCTGGAAAATGGGACTGCTCATCCGTACTTTGTTTTAAAATCTATTTACAGGGAAATATAAGGCAGCTTTCTTTCTTTCTTTCTTTCTTTCTTTCTTTCCTTCTTTCTTTCTTTCTTTCTCCAATTGTCCCCTTCACCTTTCTTATTAATAGTTATTAGAATGTTATTTTTGTATTTACCATTTTTTTTTCCAGCGGTAATATTTTCTTTGCCTTCCAAGGCAACAGTCAAAAACCAGATTAACTTAGGCCAGAATTCAGGATCTATGGATGAGTAACCTTATCCATCTGCATAGGATCTGTTTCACAATAATCATGTAGTCACAATTGTGGCATCATTGCTTCCTCCCCCCCCCCCCCCGACCTATATCTCAGCATTAGCTGCATGGAGAGAAGGGAATCTGTTTTTCTGGAAATCAGAACATGAGCAGATAACATTTCTATCTCCTCTTGTCAGCCAGTGAGGTTGTAGTTATCATAAACAGAATCCCTTGTCACAGCTTCACTGGCTGGTGTGTTAGAAATCTCATACCCTGATCACCTGAAGAAGTGTTCGTATGATAATTTCACAATACAAATAGCATAACTCCAATCCCCATTTCTTTGTTCAAACAATATTTCAGAACTTTCCGAACTGTACAGAAAAAAAGTTTGAAATATTTCTCATAGAGCATTTGTCTGTCTTAAAAAACGGTTTTCCTTAAATCTCAATCTCTCCAAAAAAGGCAACTTCATAGAATTTTCCTTGAATGTCCTCCAAACTTTTTCAGTGACATCTACCATCCCACCACCATAGAACTTCTGGAGAATGGCAGTGGGTAAGGTCCATGTACCAGGAGCCATTTTTCAAAGAGGCCAAGGCCTACAAAACAAAAGGGAATGTGACTAGTCTAACAGGGGCCAGGCTATGCAGGAGAGGTTAAGAATAGGAGTATAGCAGGTCCACAATCCTGATTATTTCCCTGTTGTATTGTGTCTACAGTACATGAGGGCTTTGCTGTTGCACAAACTCATGGCAGCACTTTGTTGGAACCTCTGTGGGAGGAACTTTGTTGTATTATGCCTTCAAGTTGTGAGTTATGATCACCCTAAGGCAAACTTCTCACAGGGTTTGCTGGGCATGATTTGTTCAGAAGGGATTTACCACTGTCTTCCTTTAAGACTGAGACAATGTGACTTGCCCAAGTTCCTCCAGGAAGTTTCTATGGCTGAGTGGGGTTTAAATGATTCTGAGCAACACTCAGACCACTACACCAAAATATGTTCAGCTGTACTTCCTTTTCTTACAAGTCTTGAACCTTCCCTGGAACCTAAAGAGCAGATTGAGACATTCTGAGTTCTACTGAAGCATAGTGGTTCAAATTATTGAAAATTGTATGGCTCCAAGTTGCTAGTCTAGGTGTGGATTTGGAGATACTGCTTTATGGATCCTTCCTGAAGATGTAGTGCTAAGGGAATAATGTTTGAATCCACATCCATCATTCTTCATGTCCTTCAGTCTTTTATTTTGTCCCTCATATTATTAGCATATACACAAAACCACTTGGACAGGTTATTTGAAGTTTCTGGGTTTTGTGATACTGATAACAGACGAGAAATAAGGCAGTTATCTTCTTTCCATTTAAATCCCCCCTCCCCCCCCACAAAAAACCATTATGATTTGATAGTGGACTGTTCAAATGTATCTGTTTTATGGATGTCTAGAAAATTTCAGTCTATCATGTAGGGTAAATTTATTGCAGAAAGGCATCCTTTTAGCAAAGCTTCCATTTCATAATATTTGTTTCTTTCTGCTCTTCCAAACTACAGGCTTTCCAGCATGCAATCACATCATCTTAGAAGCAGCTATCATCAGATGACTCTTGACATTTATGTGTCTTTCTACCTCTCAGGCAAGTGAACTTGTGATTCGCTAACTTTAAGAAACTCAAAACACTAGTCTATGAGATAGAGATATATTTAGTAATGAAAAGAGAAAAGTGTGTTTCATTTGAGGAACCACAGCTTATTCTTTTAGTATAAAAGTATACCTTAGTTTAGTGCTAGTAAAAAGAAAGAAAGAAAGAAAGAAAGAAAGAAAGAAAGAAAGAAAGATCACATGATTTATGCTGTCTAGCTATAGTCCTGGAATGCAAAATTAATATTAGTTTCTAAGACATCCACACTGTGAATTATTATTTTAGTGTGTACTTGAATTTAATTTATTAATTATCACAGAAGCTATATATTACTATATCTGTAAATTAAGGACCACACAAGGATTTTGGACAAAGCCAGGACAAAATATTTTGCCATATGAGACAAAGAACAAGTATTAAGCTGTTGCATTCCATGTACAGAAGCCAAATGGACTGACAATTAAATCTTGCTCCATTACTACATTTCTCCTGAAGACAAAAGACTTGTTTACAGGGTACAATGAGGGCAAAGAGAACACAGCTGCCTTTTCAACATCTTCCGGTCATTTCCCACCAACTGCCAACTGAGGTGACCACATTACTCTGTCCAATGATAAGGCACCATCAACTGTGTGATGTAATCACCTCACTCTGCCAGTGGTACATAATTTATTTAGTGATAAGTGACCACCAATTATTTACATGACTAGAAAGCAAATGATGAAAACACTGAAATAGTTAAATATTTTCCATACCTTTGTTCAGTCATTAATTGGAAAGGGGTCTGCAGCCAAAATATCAGAAGAAGACTAGGATTTGGAAGGGCTGCTATGAAGAAAGTAGAGAAGATGCTGAAGTGTGAAGATATATTATTGAATACTAACGTCAGGATTGTTGATGCCAACATATTTCCAATTTTCTGTGTGTAACTCTGAAAGCTAGAATGAAGAAAGATGATAGGAAGAAAATCAAGTCATTGAATTGTGGCATGAAGGAGAATTCTGTTGATACCATGGATTGCTAAAAAAGATAAAGCTTGATTTGTCCTAGATAAAATCAAGCCTGAATTCTCCCTACAAACCAATATGACTTAATTGAGATTCTCATGTTTTTGACATATCATGAGAAGACATGATTTATTTGAAAATACAATAATTCTTGGCAAGGCTAAAGGCACTAGGAAAAGAGGAAGATCACATTATAGATAGATAGACTAAATCAAGAAAGCCAGAGCTTAGAGTTTGGAAGACCTGAGCAAGGTTGTTCATAACAGGATAACTTGAAGTTCTCTCATTTATAGGGTCACCATGAGTAAAGTCAAAATGATTCTTAGAGAAAGTGAGTATTCCAGTAAAGAAACCATTCTACAATATGCTCAACGTAGAGAATCCACAGGATTAAGTAAGAGAATTCAGAGATGTCATTGTACAAATGTTTCAGGCCAAATATTTGATTAGAACTAGGGAGTTAAGATATACTTGAAGATCAGACTGAGCTATAAGAGAAAACTGAATGCGGAATATAGCCATGAAGTATACAGACATGAAGTAAATGCTACTAACAAGCAATTAAAATCTTATGCTATGCATGCTAGAAATAGACAGACTGCCTGAAGACTTGAGAAAGACATGCAATGCATCCTAGAGGTCAAAAAATTTCAATAATAATAATAATAATAATTGTATCTCACCTCTCTCCAAGCATGAAGACTTCAGGGAAACAAAATGAAAGAATTTTTTTTTTGGGGGGGGGGGATAAAAAAAGGTTTTTTTTTTCTTGAGATTAGGGAACTTCTAGTGAGGAGAACCCTGCAAAGCCCTTGACACAGCCTCTGAGACCCTAGAAGGTGTCTCTCACTTTATCCCCCAAAAAGACTGCTCCTCCAACATCCTCAAATTATCTAACCAGAGGGATGGACTTGCATAAGATAGAGGATTACTCTTTAACCATGGTTAGTGGAGGACAATGGGAGCTGAGGATCATCTACTTATATGCTGATTATCAGTGCATGATGATGACATTATCCTTTAGGACCTCCCAAGAATGATATCAGCATAATACTAGCTACCAGAATACACTCTGAAGATCCATGGGTGGTAACATTCAGTGACTATAAAATGACTGTAAATTGAAGGTCAGCAGGAGTAAATGATGGGGTGGGAGAGACTTTCACTCTGCTGCAATAATGTTTTTGAAAACACATTAGTTATTGTGAAGTTGAAGGCTTTCATGGCTGGCATACATTGTTTTTGTGGGTTCTACAGACTAATGGTTACTCCAGCTCAGACATCAGAAGGGCTTCCAGACCCAGAAAAAAACATAGGAGTGAAGACAAACAACCACCAACTTATTTTTACCATACATCAAAGGAGTCCAAGCCCACACGCTCTAAGTCCTAGTCCTGCTGCCCGGGTGCCATCTTGGTGTGTGCCCTTATGGGGTGCAGCATGATGACGTTCCTTAGGCAAAGCACCCAAATGGTGCTATGTACAAGGGGCATCATCATGGTGCCAAGCGTGCCAATGGCAACCTTTCAGGGATGCAAAAAGAACCTGCCAGGAAGTGAGTTCGTATTCGTCCTTCCTGAGGCTGCAGCATCTGGTTGCCATGGCCTACAACCAGCACAAAAATGGGAGGCATTGAGCCACCGATCTCTTGAGCCCCATCGTTATTGGCAGTTTCTAGAATGGGAAGCATTCTTAAAGCAATGCTTCCTCATAGTGAGTTTGCAAAGAGTAGATTGATTTGTTATTGTTAATGTCAACCTCTGACTCATAGACGGATGAAATATATGAGGTAGTGCATCAGCCTTATCACCAAAAGAAAATTCAGGCCTGATACAAATGGACAAAAAGCGGCATCCTGGAGCCAATTCTAGGTTTTGGGAGCTCACAGCAGCCACATGCTCCTGAACCCTAATACACAAAGATGATGCCATCATGGCTCACCACCCTCCACACAGGCAGTGCCAAAATGACATGAGTATCACACAGTACCCAAATGGTGCTTGCAGGAAGAGACACGATTGGCATGCATGCCCCTTCTAGGAAACTGTTTTTGGCAGCTTCTTTTTGCTCCCAGGAGGGAGTGCATTGTTGTTGCAGCATTTGGTTGCTGCAGCAAGTATGCAAGGCTCAAAGGGGCAGCATGGAGCCGCCCATCTGTTTAGCCCCTCAGTATGTTTGAGATCATATTTAGTGTTGGGCCCTTACAAACTGAAGTTTTCCCTACTCACATGAGAAATGGGGTTTAAGCATCTCATTCATCTTTGGAATACTTTAGTAATGACCAAAATAGGCTGACTCAAGGAAGCCATCAGAATATCCAGTGGTGATATTTGATATGTTAAAATATCTGTAGAAACTGATTAATAGCTGTAGATTAATCAATATGCGTAGTATGCTTCCAACTGCCTCCTCAGCTAAGGCTAGGGCTTTTGCAGTGTAACATTTAACTGCCACAGAGAGTACTACTGCAGGAGGGGAAAATTCACTTTAGCTTCTATTATTCCATGACTCTTGAAACATTATGAATTAAACTATTTGTAAAGGTCTTTCCATCCAACCCTTGTACCTTTTCTAAACAGATGAATATGAGTGAGAAGAATACATATGCTTGACCTACTCAGCTGCTTTGGGGTGAAAAATATAACATAAAATACCTTTAATGTTAAATAAAGTATAAATACATATATAAGTAGATAATAATAATAATAATAATAATAATAATAATAATAATTTGTATCCCGCCTCTCCCTCTGTTGGATCGAGGCATGTAACAGCAAGTGGGGAACAGTTAAAAAAATCAAACAAAAACAATTCATAATAAGATTGGAAAACATCCGATGGGAGCAGTGAGACAGATGGACTGTTAAAAAAAAATCTGACGAGGTCAGTTAGGGAAGGCCTGCCGGAAGAGATCCGTCTTTATTGCCTTCTTGAAGGCATCCAATGATGTAATAAGGCGGATCTCTTCCGGCAGGTCATTCCATATTTTTGGAGCAGCAACTGAAAAGGTCCTCTGGGAGGTTGCTACCAGCCTGGTTTTCTTTGGCTGCAGTAGGTTCCTCCCAAAGGACCTGAATGCACTGGAAGGATTGTATGGGAGGAGGCATTCCCTCAAGTATGCTGGACCCAAGCCATGTAGGGCTTTAAAGGTAATGACCAACACCTTATACTGTTCCTGGAGGCTAATAGGCAGCCAGTGTAGGGATTCTAAAATAGCTGTAATAGAATCAAAATTAGAACTCCCTGTAACTAATCTGGCTGCCACGTTTTGAACCAATTGCAGCTTCCGAACATGGCATGAGGGTTGCCCCATGTAGAGCGCATTGCAGAAATTGAGACGAGAGCTTACCAGTGAATGTTCAACCATGTCTAGGTTCTCCCGTTCCAGGAAGGGTCACAGCTGGCATATCAGCCAAAGCTGATAGCAGGCACCCCTGGCTGTCACATCAACCTGAGATGAGAGGTGAAGCGACGAGTCCAAGAGTACCCCCAGGCTACAAGCACAGTCCTTTAGGGGAAGTGTGACCCCATACAGGACTGGGGGACATATCTCCGCACCCAGAATAGGATTGTCTATCGCGAGTACCTCTGTTATATTTGGATTCAGTTTAAGTCTATTTTCCCTCATCCAATCCATTACTGATTTCAGACAGTCATTCAGAGGGAAGATGCCATCCTTGGTCACAGAAGCAGTCCGAGACATGGAGAAACAATTTTACACACACACACACATATGAAAAGTCCCTTAGTTTAACTCAAAGGCTTTCTGTGATTTCTTCACAAAGCTCTTTTGAAAGAGTGTGGGTGGTCCTTTCCTTTAAGAGTATACTTTCTCTTGGTTAGGTTTGGGACACAGGAATAGGTAAAATAAGATTACTCACATGTACACAGGTGATTTCCTTTGAGGAGGTCAGTTGCCATGCAGAGTAATTTGGCTAAAATAATTAATATTTTCAAAGTAAAAAATGGAAATCTCCTTTATGTTATACAATACAATTATAAAACCTTTTTTTCTATCACTGAGAGCTAATTTTCAAGATAATTTGAACATTATTATATTGTCCAGTTCTGACAATTTGCTCCTACCTCGGTAGAGAATTACTATGCATTCTACCTTCTGTTTTAGAGATTCTACTGGTTGTGGTAATTCATGTGCAGAGAGAAGAGACAAAGGGATATGTAAAGACATTAAAATAAACTTTTTAATTCTGATAACCCAGCGTAGAAAATCATTTACAGATAACTATAGAGATATAAGTAATAAAAGTCAATAGATTAGCTTCTGAATTTCATTTTTTGGAGCATGATTAGTTATATAAAGAAAAAAGAATATGACATGTTTTTTTAATATTAATGGATTAAATAACCTGATCAAAAGGATGGCCATTACTAGATGGCTGAAGAATTATATTTTAATGCCCACTTTTTGTATGTTTTTAACTGTATAGTTATTTTAAATTGTGAGTAGCTTTGAGTTCCATTTTTTTTGGGGGGGGGGGAAGAAGTGGTTTATAAACATAACATTGAAGAACAACAACAACAACAACAACAACAATAATAATGATAATAATAATAATAATATCATCATAACAACAACAATAATGCTGTCACTTCTGCAGCTTAATTAATCTTTGGTTGAGCAAAATGCTAATGCAGACTGAAGGAATAGCTCTTCCTTTTGATCCCAGCTAACATCTCCCAAAGACGAAGCTGTAGATAAGGCACAGCCCTCTCTACAACCAAGATGCTGGAGTGGAGACCTAGGATGTGTATGTCACTGTGTAAGCACTATCTAGTTTCTTTCCAGAATTGGACGCTACATTGAATGAAAAAAAAAAATAGGTGACAGTCTAACAGCCACTCATTTGAACCTATTTTCTCCACTGAGGGTTTATGTCCCTGTGCTGCTGGGATTTGGTCATATTTTTTTCATGTTTTCAGTTCCAGGGTCTACAGATGCTCTTTTTTTTAAAAAAAACATTTTTTTCACTCATTGAACACCTTGTGTTCTAGTCATTCTGCTAGTGAAAGAAATGTTTGGGTACCTCTGGTGATCTGTCTTGTGTTACAGAAATAGCAACGATAATGCTGACACATTATTATTATTATTATTATTATTATTATTATTATTATATCATGAATTATATTTCTTACCTACCTCTCTCCAAAGCTCAAAGTTGGGTACAACATAGATTAAAACACATAAAACCATTTAGATATTTATTGTTGTCTTGCTGTTACATGCCACATAGCCCCCGGATATTTTTAGCCCTATAAAAGACCCTGAGTTTGAATCCCCTGTTGAAACTATCCTCAGAATCCAGGCTGGTCCACGCCAGTTTGTTCTCTGCTCATAGCTCCCATGGCCTGTGTCCATCATCCATATCCACTTATATCAGGCTTCCCAGAGAAGACTTCCAGCGGTCTCTCTCAGACCTAACTCCCAATCTTACCCCTCCTTTTTCGCTAGCATTGAACGTGAGTGTGTGTGTATGTCCCCTTTTGCTGTGTGTGGTATTTATGCCCCCAATAAACTGAGTATTTTCATTGGACTCATCTGGACTAGTGTCATCTCTCTTGCGGTTTGTCGGTGGATCTCTGGTAGACAATACTGGGACTGTGATTCCGGCATAAGACTTTGTTAGGATCTTCCTCTTTGCATATTTTGAGCTAATTATAATTCCCCTAAGTGAGAGACTTCCTAACAGTACACATTCAGAATGACAGTTCTCTTGGCAAGATTTCTTCAGAGAAGATTTACCATTGCTTTCCTCAATGGCTGAGAGAGTGTGACTTGGTCAGGGTCACCCAGTGGATTTCCATAGGTGAGCATACATTCAAACTTTGATCTTCAGAGTCCTAGTCCAACCCCTATACCATGCTAGCTCCCAGAAACAGATATAGAGAATTCCAAATATTTTCCAAGTAATTCACCAGTCACAATGCTAGTAAATTAGGGGGAAAAAACTTCTCATAAAGTCATCTCAATTCTTTCCACAAAAAGAGTTCAGAAAAACATTGGGGGGGGGGAATCTAAAAGTAGTTTCTCTCCTACCCCCCCCCCCTCAAATTACTGATTATTCTGAAGGAAGCAGGTTAGCACTATGGGAAGCTGCTAAGCTTTTTACTGAGGTGATGTGTGTGAGTTACTTTGCTTTTCTTAATAAGAAGTGTACACAACAAAGAAAGTGAATCCTCCAGGAAATAAAATAATTGGAAACAGAGACTAAAAGAAATGAGAGGCAGAAAACAATAAAACTGGCCGAAAGTTACTAGGGGAAAAAAAGTAGATATTGTGGATATAGGAATTATAGTGAGACTGAAGCCATTGGTCTTTCTTTCTTCAGCTTTTGGGTCCTTCCTCCCTCTTTACCACTTTACAAAATGGTTATAAAATATTTGTATTTGGAGATGCAGCTCGAAACCTGAGCCCCATGTTCTAACAAAATAGAATATTACCTTCCACTTAAAGTGCCAATTTATTCCTCATCTGAAATAGGAATGAAAAAATGTATAAAATATGTATATGCTAATCCATGTATAAATAAACACACTAAGGCTACCCTTGAATATGTTTCCTGGATGTGATTAAACCACTTTAGCAGATGCAGTGGATCCTAAAGAGGGAGCCAATGTACTGGGACTTTACCATTTGGGGCTTCTATCTTCAACAAAGGTTAACCTTTAAAAAAAAAATTAGGACTGCATTTGGCATGTTTGCCAAAACAACACCTAAAATTTTCCTAAAGCAAAAGCATTGAATCTTCTTTTGAGAGATTCAATGTTCTCTGCTTTTAAAAAAAAGAGGCTGTCATCTCACGAAGGATAGAGACATCTGGGACCTAGGTAAGAAGTACAGTTTTGTATTGCCAAAGTAATTCAAATTTTATCTCCTGGACTTTAAAATGCTTTGTACCCAGTGCTACATGGTCAGAAGAAGGAGGGACCTATTTGCATAGATATACCTCCAAAGAATGCTAGCAACATAGTTTTTTTGTGGAGCTTTCAGGCTATGTGACCATGTTCTAGAAGAGTTCCTTTCTGATGTTTCGCCAGCAACTGTGGCTGGCATCTTCAGAGAATGATAGTCTGGAAAAGGATTGGATATATATATCCTGTGTGACCCTGGGAAGGAAGGGGTAATTTGCAAATGTATTGTTCTGTTGCTAATGGCAGGGTGGGAGGATATGCTGAAATTCTGAACCATGCCAACAACTACCATGTCAGAATGCACAGGGAAGCCATTGAAATCCATAAACACCTGGACAACTTCAACAGCAAAGAGGAAACCCTGAGGGTAAACAAGGCTTGGCTACCAGTCCTTAAGAACAGCAAGGACAAGACTCAACCTATGCAAATGAGAAACAGCCTAAGGCCAGGGGATTCCCAGCAGACCATGAGCACCAATTAGCAGACATTAATCCTTATTTGAATATCCTCCCACCCTGCGGACTGCAATTAGCAACAGAACAATAAAGCCAAACCAATAAAATAGCTGAGGAATTAAAAGGACCATGTGGATGTGCACCATATTAGCTGCCTGCTGGAAGCTTAGAAGAAATGAAGTCAACTTAATAACCTCTTCCAAGGAATTTTACATGCAGGGCACTGCTATAGAGAAATCTCTGCCACATGTACACACCAACCTAAATTTGTGGGGTGTTTGGACATGAAACTAGACATCTGCTAAGGACGTCAGATTTTGGTCAGGCTCATATGGGAGGAAACAGTCTTTCAGGTATCCAGATCCCAAGCTATCCAGGGAATTGTAGGTCAAAGCCCAGCATCTTGAATTGAGTTCATAGGAAAACTAGAAGCCAGGGCACATCATGTGTAAGGATATACTCCTTCATTAATTTTCTTCTTGAAGCAAATATTAAGTAACTTTAACTATTTTCTTCAAAGCATTCTTCAAAAACCAAAACAAAACCCTGCAGACACTCTGGGGTGAAGTAGACTGACAGAAGCATTGGCTTGAGGGCACCCCTTCTGAGGCCGGATTGAGGCCACCATAACTGCATGCTACAACTTCAATCTGTCTTGAAGACTCCCCTCCCCCCCCCAAAAAAAGCAAATAGTTGCTATTTTTCAGGTAGCAAAAAGCAGGTTTTTCCACCTATGCCATGGCTGGAAGACAGCTTCATGACACTCTGGTAGTGTGTAAATATTGTGCCGCCAAAGCATCATGAAGCCACTTCCATGTAAATGGTCAGGCAGCTTCCATATGGCTTGGGAATCATAGAACCATAGAATCACAGAGTTGGAAGAGACCACAAGGGCCATCCAGTCCAACCCCCTGCCATGCAGGAACTCTCCATCAAAGCATCCCCGACAGATGGCCATCCAGCCTCTGTTTAAAGACCTCCAAAGAAGGAGACTCCACCACCTTCCAAGGGAGAGTGTTCCACTGTCGAACATCCCTTACTGTCAGGAAGTTCCTCCTAATGTTGAGGAATCTCTTTTCCTGGAGCTTGCATCCATTGTTCCGGATCCTGTTCTCTGGAGCAGCAGAAAACAAGCTTGCTCCCTCCTCAATGTGACATTCCTTCAAGTATTTAAACAGGGCTATCATATCACCTCTTAACCTTCTCTTCTCGAGGCTAAACATTCCCAGCTCCCTAAGTTGTTCCTCATAGGGCATGGTTTCCAGACCCTTCACCATTTTAGTCACCCTCCTTTGGACCTGCTCCAGTTTCTCTACATCCTTTTTGAATTGTGGTGCCCAGAACTGGACACAGTATTCCAGGTGGAGCCTGACCAAAGCAGAATATAGTGGCACTATTACTTCCCTTGATCGAGACACTATACTTCTATTGATGCAGCCTAACATTGCATTGGCCTTTTTAGTTGCTGCATCGCACTGTTGATTCATGTTCAACTTGTGGTCTACTTGGACTCCTAGATCCTTTTCACATGTGGTCTCATTCAGCCAGGTATCCCCCATCCTGTATCTGTGCATTTCATTTTTCCTCCCTAAGTGCCGAACCTTACATTTCTCTGTGTTGAATTTCATTTTGTTAGCTTTGGCCCAGATGGAACATAAAGCGTGTAAATGCCATGCTCCCAAGCTGCCCAGAAGGTGGTGCAAAGGGGTGGTTTGTTTCGCCCCTTAGACTGTAGAAACATTTGAACATAATATTTTTGGAAAATGTGCAATAATTCTAGTGGGGAGAAATATTTAGTTGATCCATCCCTACTACTTTTACAAAGGTCTATGTATTCATACTAGGTCCTATCTATACCACCAACCAATACTCAATACTGTCTATACTGGCTGATAGCATGTTTTAAGGCCTCAACTCTGCCACAGAACTTTCACATCACTTGCTATCTTATGCAGTAGGGAAAGGTCTCCTCAAGAGGAAAATAAAATAAAGGTTATCTCATCCCTCCGAATGAAACAAAACCATCAAATAAAAAACAAGCAAACAACAAACCCTCTCTCCTCCATGAGAAAGGAGGACTAGGAGGATTATATTTCAGGCTGTCTGAATGCAACCATCCCCCTGAGATTAACATACTGCAACTTCTAGTTGCAAGTCTTACCTGTCTCCCCATTGTATTAACAAAATACATAGGGCAAATAGGCGAAGGTATATGCACCTTTAAATCACCTGTCAACTTATGGAGACCCCTTGAATGTGATATGGTTTTTGTAGGTAAGGAATGCTCTGAGGTGATTTTGCCAATTTCTTCCTTTGAACAAGATCCTATTTAAGAAGAGTAAATAAGTGATGAAGTAAAGAAAGAAGGTTATTAATATATTTTATTGGGATTTGCTTCTTAAATTCCTTTTATGAGATTAATAAAGTCATTTAGCAGATGGAACCAAATTCAAGTCATAAGAAACCTTCCAGTGTAATTTTTTTATTAACTCTAATTAGGCCTACCAATAAAGAAATAGCTAAGTGTCTTAAGTTTCCCTGCTGTTTAATCTTATCTAAGGAACCGTGACTCCTTTAACAAGTCCTTTTAGGAAAGGACAAAGATAATTTACCCCTTTTATTGGGTTACATAAGAACCAATGACTCCATTAAGTATCATACAATATCCAGTAAAAGTACACAGAGGAAATGGGAAAGGAGAGAAGGTGAGACAACACAAAAGGAAGAGCGAGAGAAATTAATGGGGTTGGGGTTTTCGCCTTTGGATCATACATTCTCACAAATTTTTTTCTGTTATAATTTGCTGCCTTTGAAATAGAATTGTGAACTGATTTTATAGTTGTAATGGGATTCAAGAGGATGAGAATGTGACTTGAGTACTGACTGTATATTTATTTAATGAACATTTACTGGCAGAAAGAATGGAACCTGAGGAGAAAATTCTCAGGCCCAGCTATGGTTGATCCTTGGAATTAATGGAAATTATATAAACATTGATTTACCAAGCTATAATTGGGTCTGTCGATCTAATTATAGTTGGGACAAAAAGCAGGTTTTAGGCCTGGATTTAGTACAGTTACTATATTCCTTACAATCTCGAGTTTCACTCCTAATACGTGATATTATTGTCCTGAAATCTGTGTTTAAGCATGAGTTACAATGATTCCTACTTTTTAACTACAAATGCTGAACCAGTGATGCTTTAATGTTTTTCAGCACTCTCATCAGATAATGAAATAGTACTATTCTAATTTTAAAGATGAATAAATCTGGTTTTACTAATACACTTAGCAATATGCTTTAAGGCAATGAAAAGAAAAAAAAACTTCATTATGTTAAGCTAACTTAAATTTGGTATTAGCAGTGAAAAAGTACCACAGATTTAAAGCCCTCCTTATATAGGGTAATTTTTTTTAACACTAGTGACACAAGCATTCCGAATTCAAGCATCCAAAATATATGAGGATAGGGAGCCCCATCCTCTCCTACACTTCCAATAGCTTCTAAACACAGTAGTTTTCTGAAAGGAAACACTGTCTATCCCTGGAGGCTCTTTGTGTGTTTTAGAACACTGATTTTGCAGCATTAAAATCTGTGCAGAGAGTCTCCATAAATTCATGGGGCTCTCTCCTTCCACATGTATTTTTTTTTTAAAAAAATATATGTTGTTATTAAAATAGAATAAATAGATACACAATAAGACAAACATATGCACAAATACAACAATACAAGAAATAACCCCTCGAACAACCAGTCACTACCTGTACAACATCTCCAAACATGAATACAAAAAAAAAAAAAAAAACCCTAACAAAAATTTGTACTTCCAAATCTTTCATGCCTTCTTTTCTACATTATCACTTATCTTAGTTCAGATGATATATAATAATTCTACTCCCATATTTCTTGACTCATATTCTACTTACTCATCACTCACAAACTTAAAATAATTGTATCTTTCATGCTTTAACACCTAATTTAACGAAAGTACTTAATATTTTCACACCTATAAAACGTGATCCCCAATCATTTTGCAGGTATGTAATCAAAGGTTTCCATTCTATTTTAAAGTCATTCAAGATTTTTCCTTTCATCAAATATGTCAACTTATTCATCTCCATGTAATCATATATTTTTACTAACCAAGTTCTAATTGTTGGGTATTCCATACATTACTATTTAGCTCTATATACTAGTCTTGCAGCGGTGGTCACATAAAATAATAATTTCCTGTTATTTTTCTCAACCTTCTCATCTGAAAAGAATCCTTAGGGGGCAATCTAGACCACCCAAAAGGGGCGGTCCGTGACTGCCCCTTTAAGTGGCGAGATGGGGCCAAGGCTGCTGCACCAGGAGCCTCCACGGCCCCATCTCACCGCTTCTAGAGGCTGTGGGGAAGCGGCAAACTGCCGCTTCCCTGTGGCTTCCAAGTGGAGTTCAGCAGGCGCCCTGGACACCCGCTGCATCCTGCTTGTGGAGGTGGGGCTGAAGGGAGGAAGGGGCCGCTGTGGCAGCCCCTTTCTCCCAGGCTCTTTGCCCGTGGCCATCTAAAAGCTGCAGCAAAGACCCACTATCCAAAAGGAGCTCCGTTCAGAGCTCCTTTTTTGCGCCACAGAAAGGGCACAATTGGCGCCCTCCTGTGGTGCAAAAGCATCATCACGTGCACGTCTAAATGCTGTGCACGTGATGATGCTACTGTAGCACGTCCATATGGACGCCGCCATTTTAAAATTGTGGTGCCCATACGCTTTAGGGCTAGGGAGGGTGTAAAAGCTGTGCCCTCCCTAACCCTAAAGGCAGCGCAAAGAGCCCTTATCGCACCTCTTTGCGCCAATCTAAATCGGCCCAATAAGTACATTTTAGGATCCATCGGTAACCTTATATTTAACATTTCTCCTATTTTAAGATGTATTGCTTGCCTAAATTCTTTTGCAATTTTATACCTCCACCATATATGGTAGAAGGTACCAACTACTTTTCCACATTTTCAACAATGATTACTATACTTTCTATTAATTTTGGATAATTTAAAAGGGGTGAGATACTACCAAAATTGCATTTTATAAAAGTTTTCTTTCAAGAAATAATTTAATGTGAATTTTAGTCTCTTATTCCATGATTTCTCCCATTGATCAAGATTTATATTCTGACCTATATCTTGAGACCATTTTATCATCGCCTTCTTAATTATTTCATCCCCCATTTCTATTTTTAGGAGTTATTTCATAAAAATTTTGAGGTTATATGCTTGTTCCCCAAACTCAATATATTTTCAAATTCGTTAACAATTATTCCATTTACCTTTGTTTTGATATGAAAAACAAATATTTCATGAATTTGATGATAGGTGAACCAATTACAATTATAACCTTCCTTTATCAGTTGTTTTGAGTTTTCATTTTAAGCCCTGATTCATCACTGATCATAAATCATTATATGTCACCCATTTATGTACCACAAGAATCTCTCTTCTCAGGAAAGCCTCATTCTCTAACTCCCATTTAGGAATGACATTGTGCCACTTTTCTTTAATCCTTACCTAATTCTTAAGAGTGACCACCAAATGCAATGACTTTTAAATTTGTTATGAACCTTTACTTTATCATAAAATAAATAGGTGTGCCACCCAAATCTTTTCTTATACCCTTGCAACTGCAAGTTCCTTTATTTTCTAAAGCCATCCAATCCTTAATCTAATTAAAACAATTGGCATAGAAATATAATCTCAAATTTGGTAAGCCTAGGACATCTCTGGATATGTCATCTTGCATTAATTTCATTCTTGCCCTGGGTTTCTTTCCATTCCATGTAAATAAATTTCCATATATTTTACCAAATACTAAAAGGTTGATCATTTGTAATAAATGAAAAATAAAAATTAAAAAAATCATCTTTGGTAGGACATTCATTTTTATTGTCGATATTTTTCCCATCCACAATAAATTTAATTTCTTCCACATGTATTAATAGCAATGCATGAAGAACAACCAGGATTAGTTCAGTGCCCCTCTTTATGGTTTGTGAAGTCACATCTTGAATACTTACATAGGAGTTCTGTTAGTGTATCTAATTCCTATTACCAGTGTCTACAACACTCAAACTCCATTATTTGAAGAAAGAGATTGTGCAGCAAAGAATTCCAATGAGGAGATAGTTGTTGTTAACAGCCCTTGAGTTGACCTTGACTCATGGCAACCCTGTGGATAAGACTTCTCCAAGCCCCCCATCCTCCATTATTTTGCTTAGATCCTGCAGATTTATGCCTATGACTTCCCTTTATAGAGTCCATCCATTTGGTGTGCAGTGTCCCTCTCTTTCTGCTACCCCCTACCTTTCCTAGCATTGTTATCTTTCCTAATGAGTTGTGGCCAAAGTACGATAGTCTCAATTTGATCATCTTGGCTTCCAGGGAGATTTCAGGTTTTATCTGTTCAAAGACCCATTTGTTGGTCTTTTCGGCTGCCCACAGTTTCCTTACCACTTCTCTCCAGATCCACATCTTGAATGAAATAATTTTCTTCTTATTTACTTTCTTCACAGTTCAGCTGCCACATCTGTATATGTTGATGGAGAACACAATGGCTTGGAAAAGGTTTAACTTTAGTTTTCAGCTGTATATCTCTACACTTAAAGATTTTTTTCTACTCTCACAGGTGCCCTTCCCATTCTTAGTCTTCTTCTGATTTTTTGACTGCAGTCTCTACTCTAATCGATATTTGATCCAAGGTACAGGAAATCTTTTACTATTTCGATTTCCTTATTGTATAGGTTGAATGTACGTAGATCCTCTGTGGTCATTATGTTTTTTTTTCTTTATACTCAGCATTAGTTTTTTAAAAATAAGTATGAAGTTCATGGAGCCCCCCACCCCCCGATGTTGTTAACGTAGGGATGAAAAGCAAAGAAGACTTGAGAATTACAATAATTAAATACAACTATAAAACGGATGATGATTTTTTTTGGTTAAATCAAGGTCACTCAGCTGTCATTTACAAGACTGAAGCTATCCAGAGTCTGACATTAACAATTGTCAACAAGACTGCATAGAAAACTCACATTTATCTTTAAAAAAACAGAAATGAAAAACTGAAGTTTGACCTATGATTGCATAATCCAAAAACTGCACCTTAATATTAGAAAATACTGGCACGTTTTGTGGGACAAAAATGGGTACCAGGCAAAGCCTCTTAATTATTTTTAAGAGACCTCATGTCATTGATGACATATGAAGAAGAAATGATTTCAGAACATATCAACAATATTCTACAATAAACCCTGAAAGGTCATAATCCATGTGGACATTGTGCTCATTGTAAGTATGTATTCAAGATAGCACAGTTGTGAAATGTAATGGGGGGGGGGATACATCCTGTGTTTTATGCTACCAGGTGCCCCTGCAACAAATCTTGTGTGTGTATGTGTGTCTGTGTCTGTGTGTAAAATCTAGAAGATCTGTATAGGGGAACAACTTAACAATTGACTGCAGCCCATCACAATCTTCAAAATGAGAGACCTCCATGTCACCCTTTTATCAACAGCCCTGCTCGTGTGTTGCAATTAGTATAGTATTTTTCTTTATCCATGCACACAAATAATTGAACATTTGCATTAAGGATTCTGGTTCTATTTCTCTCACCTTTAACTTTTGCTTCCCATTTAACCTTAACCGTTTGAAGAGTTTCATCATTCATCCATTGAGGCTTCTTTTTCTTTTTGGTAATGCCTTTGATAATGCCTTTCTGCAACTTAGCAGTATCAGGAACAGAAGATCAGATGCTCCTTTGACCATTTCCTGGCAAAAATATCTCTTTTAAGTAGCTGGTCTTTTGGCCAAGACTTATGCAAGACTTGATACATTAATCCCACATGGTCTAAATGTGCACTCAGAGTACATCCATCTACTTTAAAACTCGGGTTTTCACATATCCTCTAACTTTCCATTCTTCTGTAGAATTGCTGTGATAAGGATGCCCTTGGTACACATTGAAAAAATGGAATAGTATAATGTTCTGCCTTCTCCTTCTCATACTATCAGTTGCCAAGCATAAACTCTGGAAACACTCTTTTTGTAGGCACTATAGGTGGTTTTAAAGTTGCACTGTAAGTAATATTTTGTACTTGTATATTTGGCTTAAAAAGTATTTTTAAAACTGAAATATTTTACATATATGTACAGAAAATCAATATTGAAAATTTTGTCTGTTTTCTGTTGAAATTTTGTTCTTTATGTATTGCACCTTTGCTTCCTTTTATATTTAAACAGCAACTGAAGAAGACCATTAAATATTACTAGGCTGGAATATGTTGGTCTAATTACAAGAATAAAACCATCATTTTCAACACCCTGAGACTTTGTCTCCTCTCTACATCCCCCCACCCCCCACACACACACCCAAAACTAAGGTATGGAAAGAATATTCTAAACTATTTGGCAAATGGTTGAAGAACATGGCTTTTAAAATATTGAGAAGCCCTATTGAGATGTATCCTGGAGTGAGGAACATTTTTTGTATTTCAGAGCTTATTGAAAAATTCACACATGGTTGTTTTATGCAGGAAAAAAGCATTTTTGTGCAGGAAATAATATTTTCTGCATGCAAAATAATGTTTAAATGCAGAAGTATTAATTCCTGAACACAAATTTTTGTTTTATGCACAATTGGAGATTCTGTGTAAAATTCATGATTGGTTGATTGGCATACAAAATAGCATTTGTGTGTGTGCAGAAATCAGCATTTTCTGTGCAAGAATTAATATTTTTGTGTTGAAATATTGTTTTATATGCAGAAAATGCTGTCTCCTGTAGAGAAAATGCTGTTTTCTGGGCAAAATGACTATGTGCAAAATTTTCACAAAATAAGTCTCAAATTTCAAATAGCTTACTTTCAGATTTTTTTAAGCCACATTCCCCCCCCCCCCCCCAATCTTCTTGGATGACCTATTTTAAATATAAAAATAAAGCAGCATAAAAATAAATCTGAAAGAGAACAATGCAATTATAAAATATTAATAAAATAAAATTTGAGGTAGATAAACTTTACTGAAGCCAACTTCATCATCTGGCTTTTATTGCCTTTGTGCTCATGGCCTTTGGAGTGTGGCCTACTTTTATAGTATAAAAATTGTACACAGAATACACAGTCCTCTGTCTCAGAGCCCCACATACTTTGCAAACCCTGCAGAATGATTTGATAATTGTAATAGAATTCAAGGGGATGATAATATAACATCAATTTTTGCATGCTTTTATTTTTGCCATCTTTGCCTGATTGAAAAAACAACAACAACCCTATGATCTTTGAAAGGTAAAGTGATTAATTTTGTGTCTTTATTGTTTCTGTTGTTAGCCTAACAAAAGTATCATCAGAATATGTGGATTCTCTCTCTCTATTACATTAATTTCTTTTGAGAAAGGTTAGAAATTGGGGGGGGGGGGATGGGCGCACTGGAGTGTTAAATGTATTTGCCAATCTTTCATAATTAGAACTATCAAGTTCCCACATGTCTGAAATGAGATGTGTGAAGAGATATCCACAGTTTTACATCATACCTACTTAAGTGATAAAGATATATCGAAAGTGGAAGGAAATAATTGTTTTAACCCCCCCCCAACCAAAAGCAGAGGTGTGCGACACATAAATCCATCTGCTTTCACAGCTCAAATTTCTAATCTAATAAAGCTGGCTTCATGGCCAAGTGAATTTCAAATAAAATCAACTTACTGCCTTTTTTTTTGCTTTTCGATTAAAGAAGATATATTTTATATGGTATATTCTGTGTATGTATATAACACACACACACACACACGTACATATACATACATACAGATGGAAACTATTTAACACTTCTAGTAGTGAACTGAATTCTATCTGAGATTTTTCAGTTCAGAGCTGTTTTGGAGTTAGAACTTGGAGGAATGTTTCAAAATGTGTGTGTGCCTGTGTGTGTTTGGGGTGGGGGGTGAGGGTTTCAATTTAGCAGCATAGATGTTATTTTTATTTTATTTTATTTTAATGGAAAATTTTACTTAACTATTTAATGTTTTCATGACAAAATGATGTCAAGGGTGAAATTGCTCCTTTCATCATTTTGCAAGTAGAAACCTAGATTCCACAATAAAAAGAAAGATATAGATCAATGTTTTTGTCTTTCAAAATTATGTGATGGGGTGAATATTTACACATGGAATACTGCCCCCCTACATACAGCTAACCAGAGCTGAGCAAGGGGAATATTCCTAGTTAATATGATTACGTGATGTATTCTAAGGCAATACATTTATAGCCGAATGGAAATTTACTCATTCACATTTTGTTGTAGGCAAAAGTCAGATAAAGAATGGCACTGCTGCTGCTCAGAAGAATCCATGTCTCCAGGCCAGCTACTCTCTGCCTCTTGTTCTCTGATGAACCCATCTGCCCGCCTTTATATCAATGTGAGTTTTCTGGTTGCTTTGGGGCCAGATAAGAATTTGTTCCTATTTTTAATGGTTTTGTTTTGTTTTTGTTTTTTGTTTTTTGTTGTTTGTTTGGGGATTGAACAATTGACACAGGTATGGTCATAAATAGGTTATCGCTTGCTGGGTGGTGGGAAGAAATATACCATTCAAATCAACACCCGTTTGGGGTGCAGATTAGGTCTATGGAACTGCCTCTTTAGGTCATGTGAAAGAGACCTTCCTTGGGGCTGACCTGGGATCTAAAACCTCGCTTAAGTCATATGAGTTAAGTGGGAAAATTATTATTATTATTATTATTATTATTATTATTAACCTTTATTTATATAGTGCTGTAAATTTACACAGTTCTGAACATACAATCATTAATTAGATGGTTCCCTGCCCTCAAGCTTACAATCTAAAAAGACACAACACAAAAGGAGAAGGGAAAGGTGATGGGGAAGGGGATCAGGTCTGGCAGTTCTTCTCTCCCTCTGAGGCCTGGACCAAGGCAGATGACGTGGAGGGAGGGCTCGGCTTCTTAATATATAGTTAAAACGAGGCATCCTTGGGCAGACACGGGCACAAACCTGGGGACACTTCCCTAAACAATATAGTATTTAACTCAGTTTTGAAATTGTTTAGAGTAGTGATGAGGCAGAAGAGTTCCAGGAGTGGGAGACAGCAAGTGAGAAGGGACAAATCCAGGACAGGGCAGTGGAAATCCTAGGGTGGGACAGGAGTCCTTGACTACCAGAATGGAGGGTATGAGTAGGAAAGTAAGGAGAAAGAAGTTCAGATAAATAAGGAGGGGCCAGCCCATGGAGGGCTTTGAAATTCAACAACAAAAGCTTGTACCAGATGTGGAAAGGGAAGGGGAGCCAATGAAATGAAGAGAAAAGAGGAGAAACATGGTCAAAGCGGTGAACGGATGTGATAATACATGCAGCTGAGTTCTGGACAGAGATTAAAGGATGGAGGTGAGAGAGAGAGGAAACCCTGTCAGAAGAAGTTGTCATTCTGTGTGCAAACTGGCCAGGAAGCAACCCAACTGGGAAATAGACTGCTGATCTCAGTAGTTCCCACACTAGGTTTCTCCTGACAATTTGCAGATCTCATAGAAAAGCACTTAAATAAGATCATTTAAATAAATGGCCAATTTTATAACCCAAACCTGTTGTCTGGTCTCATTATTTCCAAGTGGGTCCACACATTTATAAGGCAATGGCCTTATAAACCCAGCTTTATTCGGAAAACTTCTTTTGTCAGAATTGCATGACTCAGCCTACAACCATGTAATGGCAGGATAGGTAATGAAGGTTACCTTACTTGGGCCCAGTACAGACTGCTGGAAAGCAGTGGTCTAGGGTCAATTTTAGGGCTTGGGTGTGCAGAGTGACCACATGCTCCCGAGCCCTATTGCACTCCGGCAGCACCATCATGGCTCAGCCTCCTCCCCATGGGGGCCACCATGATGACACAAGCACCGTGCAGCATCTACAGGTTGCCATGTCATGTGTGCATCATTGCTGCATGCGAGGGTGGCAATGGCACCCCATGTGCACCATAAAAAGGAGCCCCTTTTGGGGACTTCTTTTCTGAGCTGGTTGGGGGCATGGCATCCGGTTGCCACATCCCCAACCTCGTGTATCTGGGGGGGGGGGGGCAGAGCCATCCCTGGAGAGCTTTCTGTACAGCTCCTTGGTTACGAACTGTATTTCTTTTACCTGACTACTCAGCCAGCAAGGTTACTGTCCGCTCCTTCCTCTTTTCATCTACTTTATGTGGCAGAATGAAACTGTTGGATTATTGGAGCAGGTAGCTTAGGTTCAGCTGTTTGGTCATATCTTTCACCAAGCCAGTAGTGTAATGAAGGAATCTTTAAGATAAAAGGCAGTGTCCTGCCTCTGCACCTCAGAAATGTGGGATCCTGCTGCAAAGAAAGACTTCAACCTGATATTTAACCAATAACATCTTCAAAACTGGGTTTGGGAGAATAATTATTCAAGAGGGCTGTGGCTAACAGGGACGAGTTCCTGTTCGCCGCCACCTATCTCCAATAAGACACTGATAACTTTGGTAGCATGTATCAATAGTTCACAGAGGCCAAGTGGTATTTCAAAACAAGAATGAAGTTTATTTATAAAATAAACAAATAAAATATGAAATATCTTTAAGGCTTTGTCTTATCTCTCAGTTACACAAGTTCCTTCAAATATTAACACTACAGCCACTCAGGCAACCTTATCTTCAGTATCAAAACTGATTTGCTATGAGTCTCTCTCCTAGACTCCCTCAAGCCTATCTATTCCCATATCAGGCTCTTCAGACCCTTCCCTGGTCTAAGAATGAACCTACACCTGTCCCCTCAGGAACCTAAGAGCACACCCTCCCTCTGTGGTGTCTCTTACCTTTCAAAATCCCAATCAACTAAGAACCCACTTTCACTCTCTGCTCAGGCTCTTATATAGCCTTGCCCATTGGCTGGACACCTGGTGTTCTGTGATTGGCAGTCTCCATGGCCTGTTCACTACAAGGGCCTCTTTAAGCACCTTAAAATGTGGTTAGTGGGCTTATGATCTATAATAAATACCAGATGCTTATAGTTTTATAATAATACTAAAGGAATAATTCAAAATATTTGAAGGTCATTTTGACATAAACCTTTGCACTGGTAGAAGGCTATGATCATTGGTGTTAAACAAGTGATGTCAAAACACATCTGGACTTTGTTCAAAATATTTTTATTATATCTCAATCTTTTTTGTGGGTTTATTGTAAACTGGTGTTTTAAAGTTTACAATACACACACACACACACACACAACTAAATTAGTTCATGACACAATATATTTATATGCATTTTGCTTACAAAAGCTGTATCTGCACTGCAGAAATAATCCAGGCTGACACTACGTTAACTGCCGTGGCTCAGTGCTAGGGAATTCTGGAACTGTTGTTTGTTTTGGTCCTAGAGCTCTCTGATAGAGAAGACTAAATGTCCCACAAAACTGAAGATTCCAGAACTCCATACCCTGTTTCCCTGAAAATAAGATATCCTCAGAAAATAAGACCTAGTAGAAGTTTTGCTGAATTGCTAAATATAAGGCCTCCCCGCAAAAGTAAGACCTAGAAAAGTTTTTGTATATAAATATATATGCAGTATATAATAAATGTTTATTTATTGTTCAACAATTAATGTGAATTCATCTTTATAAGACATTCCCTGAAAATAAGACCTAGTGCCTCTCTGGAAGCAAAAATTAATATAAGACACTGTCTTATTTTCGGGGAAACACGGTAGCATTGAACTAGAGCAGTTAAACTGTAGGTGCACACTTAGTTCCTGCCTCTGTTGTTTTGTTGATTGTCAGTCCTTTGAATCTGTTCTTAGTTTTCCTCCTTATCTAACTGGTGGGCTTGACACTAGCGGTTGCATTTGCTTTTATCTGCCTGAGTTAAAATGCAGAATATTTAGCACAGTTCTGTTCAGAATGAAGGTGGGGACATGTAGGATTGAATTTAGCTTCTCCTGGCATGCTAGAGTTCCACAGATGGGTGGTCCTAGGGGTGGGAGAGCTGCATCCAGCCCTGTGATTTTTCAGCTTACATTCCAAGTAGTGCCTAATGCCATAGATCATTTTTAGTGAAGCAAGATTTAAGTAGCAGGAAAGATTAATAAATGACAGGGTAAGTAAAAAATAGAAGACAAATCAGTATTAAACAAATTTGTAAGCAATCTCTGTTTCTCCTCTTCTCAAATAGTAACATTTGGAGCCTGGCACTCCATGGTGTTCATTTTTGAGTAATTTTAAGTTTGTCAGTGAGTCAAGTCTAAACATAACATAAAAAGACAACAGTTTACTGGCTGCACTCCAAGTTTCATTCTCACTTATAGAATTATCCCAAGATTGCAATCTTCATATTGCTCGCTCTTTCTGTGAAGTGTGTGTATGAATGTGTATGCTTGGTTTCAAAGTAAATTCAAGTGTCTGTGTGAAAATACACTGATACAGTCTTTAATGCAGTGCATACTTTCTTGGGAGTAAGCAGAATTTGGAAAAGTAACTTTTTGGATAAAAGTTGTTGTTGTTATTATTGTTGTTTGACAACTGATTCCTTAACTCTTCATGCCATCTTAATGGCTGGGAAAGTCTAAGAGCTCTCATCCATAAAGGTAAGTTTTCCAAGGTATGGGACTGGGGATAAGGTCCTTTGAAATCAGTGGGGTTGCCTCCAAGTAAAAAATATTTAAGATCAGACTGTCTAGCAAGCTTCCCACGTAGATATTCACCATTCTATGCAGCATCAGTAGTTTGTTGTTAAAAAGTCAAGGAGGACTATTGCCTCTGGGTGCATTTATAACCATATGGTAACTATGGAAGAAGCAAGAGGTCTTAAATCTCTCTCATGCTGCAAGCCTAACCTCATTCATCCTCCTTAAAGTTGTTGTTCTTTTTTGGAGAAAGGCTTCTTTTGGCATCCAGGTGGAAAAACATGTGTGTGTGGAGAATATTATCCAGAACCAAACATGGAAGAGGAGTTAATGTTGGGAAATGTGAGATATAATAGTGAATTTCTCAAACAGAATGATCACATTGGAAAGGCAGAAGATGAAAAGCCAGCCTGCCTCTCTCTCTCACTCTCTCACACAAGCACACACACAGAGAGAGAAAAAGAGAGAGAGTCTAGCAAAGAAAGATATAAGTATATGAAATCCAGTCTTCTTTGTAAAACGTATAAATTAGCTCTGCTCACAAAAATTTGGGCATCATCAGCTACATAATCTAATGAAAGAGAAAGGAGGAAAGTTACACATTAAAGTGGTGTTGAAAAAAATGAGCGTTCAGTAAAACAAACGGGGAGTTACCATAAATATATGTTCTGCTTAAACTCCTAAAGAGTAAGATACAAACTAGCAATTAGTGAGCATGGACGTGCAAACATTGCTAATCCTAACAATTAAAATCCTTTTTTAATGAAGCCCTATATGTTGGCATCTAGATTGTGAAAACAATGTGTGTTCTGTAAAATCATGAAATCAGCAGTATGTTTAGTCGGACCTTCTTTCTCGTCCATCTGCCCCCTTGGATGAAGAAAGGACAAGGCAAATGGATACAATGGTGGATGGAGAGGATTCAGTTTAATATAATAAGGAGATAGAAGTTGGAGGAAAGTGGGGCAATGATTTGAAATGTCTCTGCTGATACTGTTGCATATATTTGTTTAATGGCTAAATAAAAAATGTCTTTTTAATACATGTAAAGAAAAGAAATATCTTCTGGGGGGACGTATAGGATTGCAGTAGCAATGGGGTGAAATGAAAGAAATGAAATGAATTCACATATGTGGCAACAGGACCTGTATCTTTAAAAGGCATTTCAGCACAGAAGAAAAAGCTGTTATCATGTGTAAATCAGCTACTGAGAAGATGTTACTGTTGAAGGCATTCAGAAGAACGAATACAATATACACTCTGTAATTAAATTATGCTGCTCAGGTTTCATGAGTCCACTTCAAGTATCATCCATAATGTTAGCCTGCAAACAGTGCAGCCTAGAGAAAGAAAGAAAGAAAGAAAGAAAGAAAGAAAGAAAGAAAGATCACCATACTGGCCTTGGGGATTCAATGGCTCAGTGGTTTCCACACTTCTGCAACTGTTCCTGGGACAGCTTTTAAATGCTTCCTGGATGAGATAATGCATGAAAATTAGATCCTTGAACAATTTTCCATTTAACTTAACACATACCCATCAGTGACCTATCAAATATTTGGAAGGATAATGCAGAAATTTTGATTTATGCTCAAGCAGAGAGAAATCCTGCCTTTATAATCTTCTTTGATGATGAATTTTATTCTTATTAAAGAGATGAAAAATTTCATTCTCACAGACAAGACCAAATAATTCAACGATTTCCCTCCACACCGAAAAGACATTAAAAACTGCATTTCTCCAAAACTATTTGCAGTTCAGAACTTATTCTGTGCAAAGAACTAAACAAAAACAAGCAAGCAAACAAAAAACAAGAGAAACCATAATATTTCAGTTCAGGACTTATTCTGTGCAGAGAACAACAACAACAACAACAAAAACCCTAAAAAACAAAAACAAAACCAGAAAATGTCTTCTACACAGGAAACATCTTTTTAAATCAGCATATTCTGCACTGAAAACAATGTTTACATTCCAAACACATACACACAGCACCATTTTCTCTACAGATAAGATCTTTCATGTGCAGAAGATAACATTTTCTGTACAGGGAACTTATTTCTATTACACAAAAATACCATTTTCTGTGTAAAAATTCAGTTTGCTCCATGTTTGGTTTTGCATAAAATAAGTCCCTAACTATGTAGCTTCTCACCTATCTAAGATTCCTCTTAGTAGGATTTCATCATCATCATCATCATCATCATCATCATCATCATCATCATTATGGAACCATCAAAAATATTTTCAAATATTCTTTCCAGCCCTATAACAGGCTCCACTGAGGAAAAGAGGCTGATTTCAATCATATGGCACTAAAAGCTATTCCAGCTCATGCTTTATTTAAGAACTTCCTACAGGCCATCGTGTGAAATGCAGTTCCCTCTCATCAATATCTGCCATTTTTGCAAATCAGATGGAACAATTAATTGTTTCCAAGAATGACACAAGGTACAACCAGTACTATACAGTGCTCCACTAGCACATTTCTTTTGAAGGGCAAATTATTGGGTTTTTTTTCCCCTTTCCTTTCCTTTCCTTTCCTTTCCCTTCCCTTCTCTTTCTTTCTTTTTTCTTTTTCCTCCATGTATTCTAATATTCTAAGATATCATTTTTATAAAGTCTGGATGCCCACATTTAAATGAAATATAATATTCTGTATGAAGAAAATGGTAACCATTGTTTTCCATGGTAATTTTTATTTACATATGCATTTAGGTGTATACACATGCCCCATGAAAACAGGACCAGTTTGCATACAGATTTTCTCTGGGTGACAAACAAATTACCAGTGCAGTTCAACAAAAATGGAACAGACACATACCATATTCTACAGACTACACTTGAGGGCATTTATGTCAAGTACCCAGTTTCCATGTGCTACAAGATAGGGATGTAATTATTTGCTAATTTGGTTCTCAAAGGAAGTACAAAGTGGTTTTTGGTATTTTCTTCCCTCTGTGAAGAAGGACATATTCTGCACAAAAGGAACATATTTCTGTGCAGAAAGCCACATTTACTGTGCAGACAATCTTGATAAGAGAATGCTGTTTTCAGAATGAAACCTCCCTATGTGAAAATGTGGGGCAAAAGAAGCCCCAAACTGCACATATTCTCAGAAGTCCATATTTTCCTCCAATGGTTTCCCAACACTGAAGAAAAATGTTTTTGCCATTTTTAAGAAAAATATACATTTCAATAGTGTCCTTGCCTCTATCGCAAGGTAGAGTCAATCACTCCAAATTAACATATTAGTATTGTAGAATATTTCCACAGAGGAAATGTTGTAGGGTTTTGCTGTGGTGGTGGTTTTAAATGCTGTTTCAGTCTGGTTAAGATCAAAGTAAACTTTGTTGACTTTGAATTATATTTTTATTTCTAATGTGTTTGTTAGGCTATTCTGCAGCCTACTTTTTAAATCCATTCTTATTTACCATCCTGTTTCTTTATTTATTTTTGAACAGTTTCATCTCACATTTCCTCAATGATGTGTTTAATCAATAATATTTTTAAAAAATAGAATTGATTTTTTTTTCTCAAAAGAAAAAAAAAGCCCCAGAGAAATAGAGATGATGTGAAACTTGCAACAATTTTCTCAGTCACATTAGCTTTTCTGAAAGTATGGTTCTTTTCTTGAACTGCACTTAAAGATAAAGCCTTCTGATGTGTTGGATGGCTGATTCAAATAAATTCCTTTCTCTCAATGAATCTGTGTTTCTGATTTGAAGCACCTGAAGAATACAATTTACCATGGAATGAAATGTTCCTTAATCTTTATAAGATTTACCAAGAGAAAAAAATCTTGCCAATGTTACAGAAAGAGATGGACCTTAGGGCTAAATTCCATGCACTACATGAGGATGAAGGTGGGGGATGGCCAATGAGAGAGACAAATGTTGGGGACAATGGTATCAAGGCAAAGTACTGCCATCTGGCCTAGATTATCCACGGCTTCGTGCAGAGCTGGTAATGCTCTCTAAAACATAGCCTTCCTTTTTTTTATTTTAAAACATATCACAGTAGGGGCCATCTGTCTTGGAGAGTACATGGTTACATATGGCTGAGATTTTTTTTTAAAAAAAAATCTTAAAACTAAGTGATGAAGTTATCCTTTTAAAATAGCTATGGCCTGATACAGATGGCACAAAAGGGCCGTCTGTGCCACACGATTAGGGTTAGAGAGGACGTAGCATGTACACCCTCCCTAACCCTAGCACATATGGATGGCTCCATTTTAAAATGGCGCTGTCCACATGTGCGCACCATGATAACGTCATGGCATGCACTGCATTTACGCCATGCAGTGTGCGCATGATGTCATGGCACCTTCAGCTCCTTTTTGTGGCTGGTCCTTGGCGTGGCCTTTACATGGCCACGCCAAGGACCCCGAGAGGAAAGGGGCCACGGCTTAGGCCACTTTCTCCTCTTGGAACTGCCAGGGACTGCGGGGTGCAGCGGGCACCCAGGGCGCCTGCTGTACCCCGTTTCCAGTCCATGGAGAAGCGGCAGTTTGCTGCTTCTTCGTGGCCTGGAGAAGCACTGGGATGGGGCCTCTGGGGCTGCTGGTGAGGCAGCTTTGGCCCCATCCCGGTGCTTCTTTGGGTGCTGACAGACCACCCCTTTGGGGCGGTCTGTACAGCCCCTATGATTCTTTTCTACAATAAAACAGCATTAACTTTTAGGGCAGCACCAAGAAATTCTGTTTGATCCTTATAAGTAATGATTTAAGTACGTTTATGGTATCTGGTGATGGTGGGAACATGAGAGAGAGCCTTCTCGGTGGCTGCCCCTAGGCTCTGGAACTCCCTGCCCAAGGAGATCAGAACAGATCCCTCCTTGATGGCCTTTCACCAGGTGAAGTCCTTCCTGTTCACACAAACATTTAAGGAATTGTTATAAGGACAGGCTGGTAAGTTGCATCATTTTAAAACATGTTTTAATTGTACTGTTTTTAATGCTATGAAGCCGCTCTGAGTCCCAGTTCTGGGAAAAGAGCAGGATACAAATAAATATAATAAATAAAAGAATAAATAAATAAATATTCCTCCTTAAACAGCAAATCCCAGAATACAACAGGAGGCAGCCAGAGCAGTTAAAGTGGAATAGCAGCACTATATGTAGTGCAGTAATCCACCATGTTGAATGCATGGATGCCATGTCTGGGGGCATCAGATGAAAATCCATTTTCCAATGCCTGAATTGGTACACACATACCCTATACTCTAACAGATATTTAAGGGTCCACTCAAACATCTTTGGTATCTGGAAGTGAAACAAGTTGTGTTTATTTGTTTATTAGCATAACCCCTCATGGAGACCAGCCCCTTCATAACTTACATTTTTGTTTGTTGCAGAGGTTGGAATTCTGTATCAACCATGCAATGACAAAATCCCTCCAATCCATCCTTTCTCTATTGCAGGAGCCACAGCACAGCTATTTCCTGACCAGTAGAGAGTGGGGGATGTAGCAGAGAAGTGCCCAGCTATTTTCCTGTACATCTTCATCTGGGACCTAAAGTGGAAACCCAGGAGGAACCAGAGGATGCCTGTCACTATGGGGTGGTACAGACTGCCCAAAAAGGGAGGTCTAGCACCACCTCTTTTAGAGTTGTAACTGCTCCGCAGCAGCTAGGTGCTGCGGAGCAGTTGCACACCTAAAAAGGAACAAGGAAACCTCACTCCTTTTTAGGTGCACAGTTGCCATTTGGTGCCTTTGCCCCACCGCAACTGCTCAGTTCTGTGCGGAAGCTGCGCAGTTGCGGCAGCACCATTACATAAACTGTCTAAATGGTGTTACATAATGATGCCGGTGCCATAACGCACTAGGGTTTAGAAGCGTGTATACGATGCACGCTCCCGAACCCTAATGGTGCCACCCAGGCTCCTCTTCAGACCTGTCTAGATCAGGCCTATGAATCCAGCAAATGGTAAAGAGATAGATGCTTCCCTGCCATTCTCCCCACTAACCAGGAAATGGCCACGGGGCATCTGGCTGCAAGAGAGAAAAGGTTGCTGGGGGTTGAATGGAAAATATATGGTATGAGTTATGCATGTGTGGTATATTTCTTAAGCCAGAATTTCAGCAATTATGTTGCTCTTGCTGCATAGACTAACATGGCTATTCCTGTTAAAACTAATGATGATGATGGAGGAGCAGATGGAAATTTTGCCAGACCAGTACTGAGGTTTTCCAAGTCCTTGTTTGTCATATCTAGAACCACTGAATTGTTCATGTGATCCAAATGAGTATCCCAACACCTTCTGTGGAACAAGAATTAGCATTTGGCATGTCTGAAACTGTGTCAGACACATTTAACTTTTTGCCCCCAGCTCATTCTATCTCTGTCATGGCTTAAACTAGAAGCTTGATCTCCACATTAGTACAAAAATGACAACAGCATGCCATCCCAAATGAGATGTACAAAATCCCTAATAATTTAACAGTTTACCAATCTTTCAGGAGTTTGACAGCTAGGGCATCTTGTAATGCAATATCTGGCCTTTAGGAGAAAATGTGATTACATGGTTTGTTGTTGTTGTTGTTGTTGTTGTTGTTAGCTGACCTTGAGTAGGTTCTGACTCATGGCAACTCTGTGGATGAGACATTTCCAAGAATCCCTATCTTCCACTGCCTTGCCCAGATCCTGCCAGTCCTTGCCCATAACCCCCTGATTGAGTCTATTCATATGGTTTGTTGTCTTCCTCTCTTTCTTCCACCTTCCATCTTTACTAGCATTATTGTTTTTTTCTAGTGACCTGTGCCTTCTCATTATGTGGTCAAAGTATGATAGTCTCAACTTGATCATCTTTGCTTCCAAGGAAAGCCCTGGTCGGACCTGTTCAAGAACGCATTTGTTTATCTTCTTGGTTGTACATGGTATCCTAAGTACTCTTCTCCAGCACAAGTTCAACCTTAAAACCATAGGTATTACTTCATTGTAGAAGGGGGTTGGGCAAGATGGCCCTTGGGAATCCCTTCCAATGTTAGGATTTTTCCATGGCAGGATTCCTGCTTGGCAGAAGAGGACATTTGCCATTTCACTCCACCCCTACCCCTTCTCCTCTTTTGTGAGGGTCACACTCTCTCAGCTGAAAGTACCAGCCTTTGCATCATATAATCCCAAACTCCCAAAGGCTAACTCAGTGCCTGATTCGTATTAGAAGCCTGAGACACCCTACTCCCTGAAAGGAACCTCAACAGACATACCAGGCCTCTCCAGCATCATCACAGAAGAACTTGCCACAGACACTACAGTAGGGTTAGAGCACTCTTCCTCCACCATCTGATTGTGTAATCTGCCATGATAGGATTTGTCCAAGGACTCTGAATGAGACAGAACTATGGCATTAAAAGAGTGGGAATGTACCCCTTTACCTCCCAACTGTGAAGACTTAGAAACCAGTGTCTGATGGATTTCAGGCTCATCCAATTTAGATAGGATGTCAGCTTTGGCCAGGCCACCATGTCACTCTCATCCCCTGGTGAGTCAGGGACTACAGTGGCTAAGTGCTTAAGAGGGGCCCTTCTTAGCAGACAGTTTACCTTTGGACTTTCTCACACCTTTATTGGAAGCCATAATAGCCACTTGTACATCAGAGAAATCCCACAGCCGGAAGGAAAACTAGAAATACCAAGCTTGTAAGTCAGAGCCTCCACACCCAAAAGGAAAACTACACATTCCAAGCTCGTAAATCTGAGAGACCCTACAGCCAAAGAAAAACCACATATTCCAAGCTCATAAGTCAGAGAGACTCCCACATCTAGAAGAAAAACTACAAATCTGAAACTCATAAGTCCAAGAGACCCCATAGCCAAAGGAAAACAAATCTCAAGCTTGTAAGTCCAAGAGACCCCATAGCCAAAAGGAAAAATACAAATCCCACATGCATACATCAGAGACATCCCACAGCCAAAAACTACAAATCTCAAGCTCAAAAATCAGAGACCCCACAGCCAAAAGGAAAACTACAAATCTCAAGCTCGTAATTCAGAGAGACTCCACAGCCAGAAGAAAAACTATAAATCATGAGCTTGTAAGTCAGAGACCTGACAGTTAGAATGAAAACTACAAATCCCAAGCCTGCAAGGCAGAGAGACCCTACAACGAAAGGAAAACTAAAAATTCCAAGCTTATAAGTCTCTAATCATGAAGACCATCAAATACATACCTTCCTTAAAAGTGGCTGCACCTCTTAGTCATGTCTGAAGCGAGCATAGCACATTCATAACTGCCAGGATACTACTGAGTATTGTAAAATGTGTGGTCTAAAAAATACAGAATATAGAATTATTCAATCAGTAGTTTGAGAAATATGTGTAAAAAATACTTTTGAACATACCTTCTTAACAATATGCCATGGTTGACAAAGAGCTATATCCCAAGAAGTGGAAGGAGGTAGAACACAACAGATAAATCTGTAAACATTCATTCAGAAAAGAGCACAACAAACAGTCTGTTAAAACAAGCAGTGACTAAAAGCAAAAAGAGACAACATATAGATCTAAAAATATTACAAACTTTAAAACTACTTCAAAGCACAACATCGCAGCACACAGGAAATATAAAAGCCTATGAGGAGGAAATGGAAAGATAAAGAGTATGTTATGAGTGAACTTTTCAGGGGAAGATATTCTATGTGCTGGAATTATGGAATCAAAGGCTCAATGCAAGCTGGTGTACTTCGGATTCTGAGCCAGATAAATATGAATTCCATTGATTTCACTCTAGTTTTGCTTTCTTATTTTTCCTCTCTTAGCTGCCTCCTTCTTTTCTTTCACACTCATACACACATCACACAGGTTATATCTGTGACCTCTCAGTTTTATTCATTTGTAATTGGTGGAGATCCATTCTTTGTTTACATTTTGTTTTAAATTCTCTTTTTATGCTGTTCTTATGCCACCACATGTTTCCTTTATTGGGATTAGAATGTTCATGTCATTTGCCAAAGAAAAATATTGTTTCTTTCATCCTTCATTATAGATGAATTAAAAGCAGGCACTTCAGAAGCCTTCATTTGCTTGTGGAAGCTCCTCCTTCTCTCTTTCTATGATAGTTTGTTTCTGTTCCCCCTGTGCAGTAATCTGTCGTTTCCTGCTTTGATGCGGTTCAGTGGTAGGATTGTTGTTCTTTAATGGCATATTAAACAATTTTTGCTCTTTCATCAGTCTTTTATGTTTGATTGATGTTGGCCCGTACTTGAACAGCTTCTTGTGAAATGTTTGTCTTCTTTTTGGAATCTGTTTTGCTCCTACTCACATTTTTTCTTAAAATGTTTATACATGTTTTTAGGAACAGTGTATTCTTATATCCTTATGCACTTATTAATGGATCATTTCATACCAGTCTGTGAAAAACATCACCTTCAGGGACATAAATTATTTTCTTTCTTTAAGTAAATGAGGCTTGTAAGGAAAGCCCTCATCTAGAGGTATTGTTGGGCACCATTGACAAGAGATGTATGAAAAGAGCAATCCTTCCTCTTGCCTGGAAAAGAAATTCCTGGCAGAATAGAAGGAACTGTTTCCTATCAGATCAACTGGTTTATTAATTTACCCCAGCATGGTGTACTGTGACTGGTAGTGGAGCTAAAGCATGATTGGCCAAAACACAGCACACAAATGATATGCAGCCCTGCAGGGATCCCGGTTAGCTCTCTATAACTCCCCCTCTTTTTGGCTGCAAAAAGTCTTTACTATTCTTTATGAGTTCTTGGGTCCCCTCCCCAAGGTCTTTAATTTTTCAAGAACTGTGTTGGTCCTGGTGCTGGACCTGTCCACAAAACCAGAAGTAACTACTGATTGCTCCCTGTTTTGGAAAAGAACTAAACAAAAACACCCTTCTCTTGGTCAGTTGAGGATAGCCCTCCCCCTAAAGGTTACACAACATAAAAAGCATTGTTCAGTTTAAAAAGTGAAGGATGTAGGGGAGGTGTGTGACCCCCCCAAACTTCAGAGAACTGTTTGTACTTGATCTATCTTCATGTCACCTACTACTTATTAGCCCAATCTAAAGGATAACAGACAGGAGCTTTCACATCACCTGCTACTTGATTCATTTTAACTAACAATACCAAACATACAAAAATTCTGCACAAAAAGAATGCATTCTGTTCTCCAAATGGACTTCCACAGTATGATTTAATGAGATGAATGGGCATGTTAGTACCTTTATGCAGCCCACCATGTCACTTTTTTTCCATTAGTGGACACCTCTAGATGCTGGAAAGGAGGTCTCTATTCTCTCCTAGGGCAGTATTGGAACATATGAATGAATATAGAAACAGATTTCATCCCTAAGCATGTGACACATTTTAACGATCATTTTGCAGATAAAATTTCTCGGATAAGAGCTGATTTGGATGCCAATTTGAGGGCAGAGGCAACTAGAGAGGTATCCAGTGCCTCTGCCAATAATAATAATAATAATAATAATAATAATAATAATAATAGATTTATTTCTAGCTCGCCCAATCACAAAGAATCTAGGTGGGTTACAACAATAAAATACACTGAAGTTACAGTAAAATCAAACCCTAAACCTCCCCACCCCCCATTCCCAATATTAAAATAGAATTAAACTGTAATAGTATAAAAAACATTACAAGCATTAAAAACTTTAAAAACATTGCACAGAGACAGAGACGCAAGCGGGGAAGGATAGGCGAATACGTGGCAAACATCTCAATATCTGGGGAGGGAAGCTAAATTGGAAAGGCCTGCCGGAAGAGATCTGTCTTGAGTGCTTTCTTAAAAGCTGTCAGAGTGGAAATGTGACGGATCGCCTCCGGCATGGCATTCCATAATTTTGGAGCAGTAGTAGAAAAGGCCCTCTAGGGGCCTAGATTTTTTTGGCTGTAATAAATTTCTTCCTGAGGACCTTAGAGAGACAATAAGGAAGAAGGCATTCCCTCAGGTATTCTGGGCCCAAGCCATGTAGGGCTTTAAAGGTAATCACTAACACCTTGTACTTTGCCCAGAAGATAATAGGCAGCCAGTGTAGGGACTTCAAGACTGGTGTTATGTGGTCATTCCCAGAAGTTCCTGTAATCAATCTGGCTGCCATGTTTTGTACCAACTGAAGTTTCCGAACTTGGCATAAGGGTAGCTCCATGTAGAGCACATTACAGAAGTCCAATCAAGAGGTTACCAGTGCGTGTACTACTGTTTCTAGGTCCCTTGGCTCCAGGAAGGGGTGCAGTTGGTGTATCAGACAAAGCTGAAAACAGATGCTCTTGACTGTCGCGTCCACCTGGGCTGTCAGATGGAGTGATGAGTCAAGGAGCACCCCCAAGCTGCAGACAAAATTCTTCAGGGGAAGTGTGATCCCATCCAGAACTGTCTGACACAACTATATTCCTGGATTTGGGGTTCCTATAGCAAGTACCTCCGTCTTACCTGAATTCAGCTTGAGTCAGTTTTCCCTCATCCAGTCCATTACCACCCCAAGGCATTCAGAGGAGAGATGCCATCCTTAGTCACTGCTTCAGTTCAAGACATAGAGAAATATAACTGGGTGTCATCAGTGTACTGATAACACCCTGCCCCATGTCTCCGGATGATCTCACCCAGCGGCTTCATATAAATGTTAAACAGCATTGGGGACAGAATCGCTCTTTGAGGAACACCCAATTTGAGCTCCCTCTTGGCTGAACAACTGTCCCCAAGCGACACCATCTGGAACCTGCCCGAGAGGTAGGATCAGAACCACTGCAATGTAGTGCCTCCAATACCCAACTCTCTCAGTCGTTCCAGAAGGATACCATGGTCGATGGTATTGAAGGCCATTGAGATGTCCAAGAGTACCAACAGGGTCACACTTCCCCTGTCGATGCCCAGATGGGATCATCGACTAAGGCGACCATGGCAGTTTGTATCCTGCCCTGAATCCGGTTTAAAATGGATCCAGAAAATCCGTTTCCTCCAAGATGGCTTGTAGTTGATTGGTGACTGCTCTCTCGATCACCTTGCTCAAGAATGGTAATAACAAGACTGGTCTATAATTGTTTCTATCCAGGGGGTCCAGGGAAGGCTTTTTAAAGAGTGGCCTAACTACTGCCTCCTTGAGACAGGGAGGTAGGGAGCCTTCCCTGAGGGATGCGTTAATTATGTTTTTCAACATCCCCATAACTTTAACTCCCCCCTGGATAGCCAGCCAAGTTGGGCAAGGGTCAAGAGGGCAAGTCATCTGTTTCATACTACTAAGGAGCTTGTCCATGTGGTAATTTGTGTCTATCTTTGTACCTCCAATTAACTGCTTGGCTTCGCTTTAGTGATGGCTCTTGTCATCAGTCCACTAGATAATGACTGAATGTGACAACATGGATGGCACTTGTGTATGGGCTGACATATCACAAGGTTCCTATTTATACTAGCTAATGGGCATGTACACATAAAATCATGTTGGTAAGGTTCCTGCTTGTATCAGGCCATCCAATGGGAGTGTGGCAATGAAAGCAGAAATGCATATATCTGCATGCTTGATGGGCAAGAAAATAATTAAAACAGAGTGGCCATGGATGTGTGGCCAAAAATGATTCAGAGAAACTAGCTTGTGGGCTATGATTTTACTATGAGGTGACCTTGGAATAGGGGAATAGGGATTTGCCTTGATGTTGGTAGTAATTAATAATAATAATAATAATAATAATAATAATTTTTTTTCTAGTCCGCCCCCTGAACAAAGCAATTGGGGCGGATTACAACAGAAGTTAAAAACATAACAGATTAAAATATTCCCATCCATCCCCACCTCTCCCCTTAAAAAAGGATTAAATCAAACTATAGATTAAAACATATACAATAAAAACATGTGCAATGGGTTAGGCCAAAAATGCCTAGACAAGGATTTCTAGCTCTAGTAGAGAAAGAGCACACAGGCGGAGGTTGGGGAGGTCTATACCCTGATTTGGAGCCGGGGGTATTAACTAGTGTCTGGGAAGGCCTGCCAGAAGAGATGCGTCTTTAAGGCTTTCTTGAAGCCATCGATGGAAGTTATAAGATGTAATATATGTCTATAGTAATAGTATAGAAAAGAAGTAATGTAGAAAAACCCAGGCTTGCTTCAAACTCGTGGCCCACCTGGATTTTATAGTAAGTGCAGGCATTCTGTGTTTCCAGCTTCAGTCAGACATAAGGGCAAGGCTGAAACTGACTACTTCTCTCATAATACACTTTTCTGAAGCTATTTTTGTATAGCTGCCCCCAGGTGTCATGTTGGTATTATCAGCCTTTCCAGGTTGCAAAACACTTTTCCTGTTCAAGCTTCCTCAATGACACTACAACAACATGGGGGGGGGGGGGGATAATGGATTGCATGAATGGGATTAATGGATTGAAAACTGGATCTGTACCACTAGCTCTGAACCTGTTGTTGCACATTCTCTCATTACACCCTTAAAGTCTGCATAGTAGGCATGGTTATCTGAGTTGGAAAAGCCTATGGGTATAGAGCTACTGTAGTGTAATGGTTTGCATATTGGACTGGGAGACTAGAGACCACCACATACCAAAAGGCCAGGGTTCAAATTCCTACTCTGTCAAGGAAATGTACTGCGGGATCTTGGGTAAGTCATATGCTTTCAGAGGAAGGGAGTGGCAAACCTCCACTGAACAAATCTTGCCAAGAAACCCTATGATCATCATAAGTCACAATAAACACATAGATTCTTAGATTTATAGGCTTCCATATGAGCTGAAACTACCAGAGTTCCAACTCCCATGGAGCTCTAGCTATATGGGGTTCCTCACCTCATACTCCCTCCTTGCAATGTATGAAAAACAGCTTCAATTAAACAAACAGCTTCATTTATATACCACTTCATACCACCTAAGCAGTGTTTAAGCAGTTTACAACTGTAAGCTACTTGCCCGCAACAATCTGGGTACTCATTTTAGCAACCTCGGAAGGATGCAATCCTGAGTCAAGCTTGAGCCCTTTTGCTGGTATTGAAGTCACAATGTTATGGTTTTGAGTGAGTGGCTGCAGTACAGCATTTAACCCCTGCACCACCAGGGCTTAATCTTTAATATAAATGATATATCAAATTATTATAGTGTCTTTCCCAAGATTAGCTTGAGCGAAACTAAAGAAATGCTGAAATCTGCCAACAGTTACAGAGCAGAATTGAGACACCACACTTATTGTAATGAAATCATACATCTCAGCCCAAAGATTCTGTTTCCTTTCAGTTCCATTACAGTTGGAAATCACCTCTAATTTTTGTTTTGTTTTGTTTTGTTTTTTTGCTCTGCTTTAGAGTGCCCCCTCAAAATTAATCTATTTTTCATTCAACTGCTGGACACTAATTACAGCTGGGAGAGAATCAATATTAGCCCTGGAGGGCTTTTGCACGCCTACATCTGAGCTTTAATTAGGGTTCATGAGTTGTACAAAACATAGAGAAATATCTTAGATTTTCAAGCAGTTTGCTTAGCTACTCAACTAACAGTTCTTCCTCATTTACCATGTACATCTTGATTTAAAAACTGAAACACACTGTGATTATACTTATTTCTCTTAAAAATTCAGTACAACTTAATGCAATTCAGATGTTTTAAAGGGTAGGGGAATGTGCGGGTAGCAATATAGCCATAAGTAGAAAGCTTTCTCCCATATGGTGTTTTGTCTGTCTTCTGCTCTGCCTTCAACCATGTATGTAATGTGTTATCTGACCCCAAAAAGAACACATTTTATGTAATTTCATTCTATAATCATTCTGAAAATAAATATACCTTCATTGTATATCTGTGCTTTTTAAAGACTGTTTCATATCCTTTGACAATCAATAGACACACTGAGCTGAATTTCTAAGGAAGACTTCTACTGCACTAGTGAGTTTCAACAGCTATCACCATAAACTTTCTCATGATGAGTAACATCATCAAAATGAATTGGTTATATTTTTGTATCTATCTGTACATTCTAATAAACTGAGCAATAATATCAGTTTATTGTATTGATAAGCCAACTGTAAAGTGTTTTATATGATACTCCTATTGGCAAAGACACTATAGGGCTGTGCAGACTGCCCCTAAGGGGTGGCCTGTAGCTGCCTTCAGGTTTACTAAATTGGGCCCTGGAAAGCATGTGATAGCTGCGGCATGTGATAGTGTGTGGACATAGAGCCACAGGAATGCCATGATAGCATGTGCCATGTGGAGTGATGCCTTTACTCTGCCCCCAGGCCAGCCTTAATGGCTGGTCTGCACAGGGCCTATGTGAACATAAATTGCCACTGTAATCACGTAGTACTAAGGGAAAAAGAAAAAAAATGAAAAGAAAACCAACCACAACCTGATATTTTGCTCTCTGGTATGTTTGATTGCAATAAAATAAAATAGGTTTGTGTGTGTGTGTGTTAGAGTAAGTAAATGTTTAGACAACTTTCCCATGGTAGCAAATAATCCTGTCTTCCTTCCTTTGTCCTCCCCCCCCCCCCGCTCTCTTTTTCTTTCAGAAATCTATGTACTCACCACATAGCACTGTTTTCCAAAGCCAGAGGAGAAATGTTAGAATGAGGATACTCCAAATCAGATAAACAAAGGAAAGGAAAAAGATGTTTGTAAAGAAGCGAAAAATGGGGCTTTCTAGATTGGCAGGAAAGTGTGACATGAAGTTGCCTTTTCCTTAATGCTTAGCAGCTGCACCACAGCCTTTAGATGAAGCTGTGCTGTTCCGCAGTTTTTAAAAATGAAGCTGGGAAAACCAGCACCTTTTTAAAGGCACTTCTCCCCTAAAACGCAAAAAAAAAAAAAAGCGTTTTCATGGCACACTTTCCCTTTTTCTCATCTAAAGGCTAGACTTTCATGCAGCCATGAACACACTTCTTTTTGCCAATCTAGATCAGGCCAATGTTTGTAAAGGATCAAATCCATTCTTTTATGCCTAATTAAATAATTGTAGTAACATGAGCAAGCTTACACTTTTCAACCTGTTTGTAAGTTCCTGCAAATGGAATAAAGAAGTGAAACTCTTATTGTTGGATTAATGCAAAACAAAAAGAGATCTGTAATGGATTATAAGCTATGTGGAAACATTGACTAAGGCCCAATTGCGTGCTCTAGTCCTGAGTCTAGAAAGAGTTGCCATTTAGAGTCAATATTTCTAACCTGAGCTCAAGACAGGGAGTATGTGAGCCATGTAAGACCCAAAGGAGTTACTCTTTCCAGCCCTGAAACCATGTGTGGCAAGTGTAAGTAATTTCTTTTTATTTTCTTAGTGTTTTTGTGTATTCAACAGTGTTTCTGCTGTCCAGCCCTGTGTTCTCACACCATTTTAACACTGTGATCAATTGCCTTTTAGTATTTAAGACAAGTTTTAAATTAAAAATCTCTAGTGAACACTACATATACCCACCCCAAAACCATACTGTTTTTCATCGATTTGGTTGATAGGCTCTTTATGCAGGTTGTTGCTACTGTATAGTATCCCAAAGGACACCTAGGAAAAAGGTTTACATACATAAAGGAAAAGGTGACCACTGGGCTTATAAAGTCTGATGAGATTTTATAAACCCTGTGTATGTAAAGTCCAGTGAGAGGTGGAAAGTGG
This sequence comes from Urosaurus nigricauda, assembly GCA_034509955.1. NCBI lineage: Eukaryota > Metazoa > Chordata > Lepidosauria > Squamata > Phrynosomatidae > Urosaurus > Urosaurus nigricauda. The sequence goes on along the minus strand of JAOEGL010000003.1, from coordinate 44,257,836 downwards.
GATTATAAAGTCTTCCAAACTTTTTCCTAACTACCCAGTGCTTTGTTTCTTCTCAAAACTGCCTTCCCATTACTTCTCATTACTTTTTCCATAGTCGTTGAACTACAACTTCCAGGACCTCCAATCAGCATAGTCAATGGTGAAGAATGGTTAAAATAATAGTTTAGTGTTATGAGGAGGACTGCATGGTTCCCACTCCTGAAGTAGACAATATTTGGCAGGACAGATCTATGATTTAATACAGTATAAAAAAAATTTTTTTTTGTTCTTTCATGAGGGCTTCTCATTTTATAAACTTGTCTTTCATGTCAGTAATAATAATAATAAATAATAATAATGTTTATTTCTTACCCGCCCCTCTGTAAAAACACTCAAGGTGGGGTACAGCAAGATTAAAAAACAATTACAATTAAAATAATTCAATGATCCCATTCCAAACCTCCCACCCCTTAAAATAGAATTAAACTAGCTGAGTTTAAAATTAGATTTCAAGAATAAAACAACCAACATGTTATACACATAACACCACAATGCTGGCCACAGCATAGGTAACAACAAAGTACAGGGGGGGGGGGACAGAGAATAGGCTGGGAGGATTGTAGATAGTAGGAACCGGGTAGATTATACAGTTTCTGGGAAGGCCTGCCGGAAGAGATACGTCTTTAAAGCTGTTTTGAAACAGTCTAACACTGTAATAAGACGTATCTCATCTGGCAGGCCATTCCATAGCCTGGGAGCAGAAGCTGAGAAGGCCCTCTGGGAGGTCTGTGCTAACCTGGTCTTCATGGGCTGCAACAGGTTCCTCCCAGAGGATCGGAGTGTGCGGGGGGGGGGGAGGGTTCATATGGGGAGAGACGGTCCCTGAGATAGGATGAAAAACTATTGAAAAATGTTGTGTTCCAGTTGACACAGGGTAATCTGAACTATCAACCTGTGTAATCCAAACAATCTATGTAGCTGAGTATTGAAAAGTTACTGTTCAGTTTATGACATTTAGGATCCTGGAATCTCCCAGCCACCATGGCCAATTGCTCCAGCAAAAGCGGGGTACAAATAAAAGTTTTATTGTTATTTATTATAATGGTAATGCTAGGTTAGTTTCTGGAATTTTTCCAAAGTGCTAACTTTCCTAAACTCTGTATGTAGCACCTTTGAGACTAATTGAAAGAAAGAAATTGGCAGCATGAGTCTTCATAGACTTCAGTCTACTTCCTCTTGTGTCATCTAAATCCCCACTTCGAAGCCAGCCGGAAACCTGCTTATTTTTACTGTCTGTTTTACCTCTAAGACACACTGTTCTTCTTGGTAAGTTTTTCTGCTACTCAATTACATTGTCATCTTTTTGAAATTCTCTTCTCCTCTTATGTATCTGCTCCTCAAAGGAAAGTTTTTTAAAAAATCCATGATACACTGAAGGGCTCCCATTGTTTTGTTCACCATGGCCACATCCAATGATTCGGTATCATCCTTTTCATAGTTTCCTACTTAGTATTTTCAGATTATATATTTACTATAAAAGCATAATGATGACAAACTATCCAATGGTTTGCAATGGACATCAATTTATTCAGTTTAGACAAAGACACTTTTTAAAAGACAGAGATACATCTGTTGTAATATGAAAGTTCATATGATATCACATAATGTACTCTATTTTGCATTTCTTGTATTCTGAAACCAAAGTAGAGAAGTCTGTTTCAGCCTTCTGGGGTACCTAGTAGAGCAAGAGGTGTAAAAAGTGTGAGAAACACGATGTAACTGCAGGGATTCATAACTTGAAAACAAACAAAACCAATATGCCCCCTGCCACAGAGTGCTTTAGAATGATCATACCCAGAGAATTTTTAACAATTAAAAAAATGGATCTCAATGAAAAAGGTATCTTGACAATCTTGGAGACCAGAAAAACATTTAATTTAATACTTCTGGCAGTTTGAGAAAGAGGCTGTGAAAATCACATGAGGTCAGGCAAAAAGCTTATCTAGTCAAGCATACTGTTCCCACAGTGACCAATCAGATGTCTGTAAAAGGCTCACAAAAAAGGGTATGGACTTATTGTATCTACACACTCATGTTGCCAAGCAACTGGTGTTCAGAGACAAACTGCCTATGATACTGGATATATAGTGATCATGACTAGAAGACATTAATAGTCTGAGTCACCACAATTTCATCTTTTTGTTTTTAAATAGCCATCACTGTAATGTTGCCACATTGTGGTAATTTCATAATTTAACTATTACTATGCAGTCTTTTGTCTTTCCTGAATCTCACAACATGCACCATTCAGCCTGGGTTATTGAATGAATCCAGGTTAGTGGTCTCATCTAATAGGAAGTGATGGGTGGCCCCACCAGGAAATGCAGCTAGCTTCAGTGTCCTGTGTGTTAAACAGCAGATTTCTACAAATAGTTGCAGTTCAAGACACCTGAGGAGCTGGAAGACTTACACTGGTGCCTAATGGAATTATTCTTGAAATGAACTTGGGAAAATTTTTATCAATTGCAGGCTAGGAGAAAATGTTCAGGAAGGACCAAATAAGTTGAGCTAGGTGAAAACAAGACAGTCACAAACATGAATGGATCACAACTAGAATTTCTTTTCTGGCAATAACAGTAGAGTATAACTAAAGGGATACCAGATCTCTGTAACAGGGAATCTAATTCACACTATTTCTTCTGCAAGCAAATGTATGTACGTTTTCAGATGTAATTTCTGAGAAGGTAATTCGGGCCAGCAGTCCATTTCAGTAGGATATTTTTGCAATCCTTCTTTCATTTGCATCCATCTTGTGTATACTAGTCTTAAAAGTGAATGTATTAATGTACTTTTAATGTGGTGTGCCCAGTATAATTTCAGTAACTGTTATCCATTTCTTCATATTCTCCCTACAAAGTTTGATATGGATGATAATGCCTTTGGTGTACATTTCAATGCAGATTTAATAAATTTGTACATATCAAACATTAGTATGAACCATAACACAATGGTCCAAAACACATAACAGAAATAATCCAGTCTGAGATCACTTTAACTGTCCTGACTCAGTGCTAAGGAATCCAGGGAACTGTAGTTAATTTCGGCACCAGAGCGCTATGATAGAGAAGGCTAAATGTCTTACAAAACTCCAGTTCCTTAAATTCCCTAGCAATGAGCCAGGGCAGTTAAAGGGCAATTAAAGCAGTCTCAAACTGGATTATTTCTGCAGTGTGTTTTGGACACATGAAAAATCAGCTTCTCCTCTTTTTCACAGTTTGTATCTGCATTTGTGTGAGCTTGTTTAAAGGACACCAAAATATATATATTTGAAACAGTGCTTATTACAGCCACGATCCAAGTGAGGGGTTGCTTAGGCTATAGTTCTTTCAGCATAGTTACACTATGGGCCCATTCTCACTTCATTTTGATGTGAAGCATGACGTAGGCTATATGACCCTCATTCACATTTGAACCCACTTCTGATCCTCATTCAATCAATTAGTGCAGGAAAGATCCGGGTCCAAAAAAAAAAAAAAAAAAAAAAAAAAAAAAAAAAAAAAGACTGGGCTTTCCTGACACTAATTTGGGAGAGGTCTTTTTTTGTAAAATGCAATTCTGAAGCATGCCCAATAAGTGGGAACGCTGGTCAGAATCATGTTTTTTTTTGGGGGGGAGGTGGTAAAATTGATCACAAAATCAATCTTTTGCAAAAGCAACTACTTGCTTTTGCAATATAGTGCATTTGCAATCAATTGTATTCACATATAATTGTATTCACATATAATTCACATACATGCAGCGGTGGCAACGAGCCCTCCTTAAGGAAGGAAGGAAGGGGGAAAGGAAGGAAGGAAGGAATCCCTGCCAGCACTGGGAAGTGGTGACGGTGGCTGTCCCTGGCAATAATAATAATAATAATAAAATTTATTTTTATACCGCCCTTCCGGAGATCAGGGCGGTGTACAAGATTAAAACAACAAGTTACAACCAGGTAAAATAAAACAAATTACAATAACACAATAAAACATTAAAACATTAAAAGATTATCCCTTATATCAAGGGCGGCGACAATGGGGAAGCGGGTGATTGGCAGGCACTTTACATAAAACAAACCGATCAGGGATATGCCAGCCTGAATAAATAGGTCTTCATATCTTTCTTGAATTGGCTGAGGGTGGGGGACAAGCGGAGCTCGGAAGGTAATGAGTTCCAGAGGCGAGGGGCAGAGATAGAGAACGCCCTCCTTGTTGTGTTCACTAATCTTGCCTCTGGGACTCTCAATAAACATTGTCCGGTTGATCTAAGTGTGCGGGGCGGATTATATGGGGAGAGACGGTCCTTAAGGTACTCTGGGCCCAGGCCATATAGGGCTTTATAGGTGATAACCAGCACTTTGTACTGAGCCCGGAAGCGGATCGGCAGCCAATGAAGGTCTTTCAGAATAGGTGTTATATGGGCGGTCCTGGGAGCACCAGTGACCACCCGGGCTGCCATATTTTGTATTAATTGCAGCTTCCGAGTGTGATACAAAGGCTGCCCCATGTAGAGCGCGTTACAGAAATCCAACCGAGAGGTTACCAGAGCGTGTACTACGGTTTCAAGATCCCCCTGGCCCAGGTAGGGGCGCAGCTGGCGTATCAGCCGAAGCTGATAGCAGGTGCTCCTGACTGTCGCATCCACCTGAGAAGTTAGATGGAGCGACGAGTCAAGGAGCACCCCCAGACTGCGTACTGTGTCCTTAACGGGGAGCGTGACCCCGTCCAGGACAGGTGGAACCACCTCCATACCCGGACCCGGGGAACCTATCACGAGTACTTCCGTTTTCTCTGGATTCAGGCTGAGTCTATTTTCCCTCATCCAGTCCATTACCGACTCCAGACAGGCCACGAGAGGAGCGACGCCATCCCTGGTCACTAATGGGGAACACATTAGGAGTAGGAGGGCACAAGAAATGTGTGTGTGTGTGTGTGTGATTACAATTGATCGCAAATGCACTCTACTGCAAAACCAAGTAGTTGCTTTTGCAAAAGATTGATTTTGTGATCAATTTTACTGCCCCCCCCCCCAAAGATTCCCCTGTGGGAAGGGGTTGGGTGGTGAAGGGCTGTCACCTTCCCTGGCTCCTCCAGTGGGAACAATAAGCATTCACAGCTAAAATAGCAGTTCCAAACAAGGTCCCTTTTCCCAGTGTGAATGAGGGGCCTTTTGGGCCCATTTTCCTTAGCAGAGCAGAGCCAGGTTCCAACGCAGATTTTTCCACAAATGGGAATGGGTCCCAAAGGTACTGTGGAGAAAAGGCAGATTGGAGTGTTGGCAACATCCAGTCAGAGTGAGCCTGACAACAGCCAGTGGGAGCTTACCCAAGAAAAGGTAAGGGCTACTCCCAAGACCATGTATAAATATGAAGAGGTGTGTTTAATAAATGAGATAGGAAATTGGACAGAGTCTAGAGGGACAGAGCTCTGAGGTAGAGTTTGAGGTTTATTAGACACTGCGGGGTTTTAACAGCCAGCATGGCTGAGATACACTACTGAAAGGGGCAATTAGAAGGGGTTTGAATACCCAGGTGGGCTTTAGAAGATGTTGAGTGTGGAACTTGAATTGGTGTGACTAGTAGTCAAAATGTAGCAACAAAGTTTTTAAGCTCAGAGTTTAGTCAAAAGTCCTATGTGAAACTGTAACTGTTTAAACACATAAACACTGTATCAACTCTTAATACCAATTAGAAGAAAGATACTGTACCCCACTATCTTGAAAATAAAGCTTTATTTTGTTTTGCTTCAATGTGTGGTCACTTGAGGCATTTTAAGAAACTATGGGGCAAAACAGATGGGCAGGAAAAAGTGGCTTGAAGCTGCCTTTTCTAAAGCCACATTGAAACCCCACCAACCGCACCACTGGCTCCCAAAGCAGCTGGGGTGCTCATGTCATGACTACATGATATGGCTTCAAGCCTGAAAGAAGCAGGAAAAAAGCTGCTTCTTTTTGAAATGGCTTTTCTCTGCACAAGGCGCCTAGAGACCACTTTTCTTCTGGCTTCAAGGTATGTGTCCTCTAAATGCCATAACCTTCAAGCCAGCCTGAAAGCACCTCTTTTTGCCTGTCTGTTTAGCTCCTATAAGTCAAATGCATCAGTGATTAATAATACTTATATTGCACAGAAAACTCAAAATAGTGAGTGTCCAGTCTTCCTATTGAGTGGCCCAGAAGAAAAGAAAAGCATGGGAGTTACTCAAGCAAGGGATCCAAGTTTAAGGATCTTGTTGTGCAATTTGGTGGCACTTAGAGTGATAGCTGTCACAGGTACACTATACTGTCTAGATCACACCATTACACAATGGATCTCAGTACTCCCTGGACAACTGTCCCTTCAGCCTCAGTTGACATAGAGCAGGGGGTATATTTATACAGCATAAACAGTACCATCAGTTGTGGAACAGCTACACCTATGGTATTCCATTTTGCAGCCACAGTCAGAATATGATTTTTGTGCAATGTTCTTTTGGTACATGGATGTTTTAATGAGCCAGTGTACTGTGCTGGCTCAAACTAACTATCTGAGTGTTGGGAAGGACCTCTCAGGCCAAGGGTTGAAAATGCCACTATGGAAACTCACTGTGGGATCCTTGGTAAGTCACATTCTGTCAGACTTAGAAGAAGACCATAGCAAAACTACTATAAGTAAACCTTACCAAAACCCTAAGATGGGTTGCCATATGATAGAATCTACTTGAAGGCACACAGCAGCTACATGAAAAATATGGTCTTTGTATGACCCAGTAATGGAAGCATCCAGTGAGGGAGACAAATATCACTGCATGTTTAAGTAGAGCTCTAGCTTTTATAGCCTTGATGTCTTCTATCATGACATGGAGAAGACCACAATGTACTTTCTGATCATTGATAATCTTACCCTGAAAATAGAGATCTGCTATGAATATTGCAGGGAGAAAGTGAACAGCATGACTTTAGGGGCTATTCTCTTCCATGTTTTTCAGCTTCAGTGGTTCAAGATCATGGGGATTCTCTGTTGAGAATAATGTTGATTCTGATTTTGGAGAGACAATTATGATATTAAATGTATGTGAACTGGCTTTTATAGCACACAGAAAAGAGAAAGAGAGAGATTTTAATTGAAATGCAACTTTTGAGGGCTCTAACAATTAAAAAACAACAATAAAAAGTAAACCTCACTCATTTCATTACACATCCAATCAAATGAAATTAATGGGAATATTTATATTCTCTTCCCTTTTCTAAATCTAAAATTCAAGCAAAGTCTGCTCTGCAAATCGATAATGAGAGGTGAAAGCTACATCAAAAGTGACATTATCTTTCATTTTCCACCAGTGTTGGTTATAACTGAGCAAATAGTGGTAATATAGTAGCACTGTATTCTACATTGAAAACAAATACTTATCTAGCTTTATGAAACAAGACTTTAACACTTAAAAGAGAACCACTGAGTTGTTTTGTTCCTTGAACTATGCAAGATCTATTAGGCTGGAAACCTTTATTTTCTCTGAAAAAAAGATGTTACTGTTTATTAATAGATTTAAACTTCATTCTCCTACTGCATAAAGTTGAGGGGAAAGTATATATACCTTAAATTTTGGAACTGGAAACAAGGCATTGAGTTCAATTTCTATCACACTGCATGGAAATGGACAGGATAAAAAACAATGATGATCAGCCCTGAGAAGGTGATAGTGAGATACATATTGGAAATAGCATAACAATTATCTCTCTATATACAGTGTATGCACATATTTACTTACTTTATAAGGTGTTTTATCTCTTTCCTCCTTCTCTTCCTTCTGCTTGTCTTCTCTCTGTTGTAGTTTTTATTGTTACTGGTGTTGCCATCATCATCACCATCATCATCATCATCATCATCATCATCATCATCATCATCATCTGCTATGGCCTCTTTCCCCTTGTAATCCCTTAGGAAGTAGCAGAAGATCATTTAAAGTGAAGTAACCTAATTGATTAAGTTACACAGAAATTTGTCAAGCCTATTTGCTCATATTCTCTTGGGAGCATGCAATATGGAGCAGATGCTCTTCAAAGCTATGTTCTGAATCTTATTTTTACTTTCATTATCCTTATTCCTTTATGTCATTTCAGGCATCATGTTAAACTAAAGTTTTAACTTTCTTAGGTTGAGTTTTTTAAAAAGATGATGACCACACATGCTTTCAGAACCTGGAATGTTAGTTTTTATGAATAATTTGTTACTTAGGACTTTATAACAGTGGAGAAATCGGGGGTTTAACAGTGATTAACCTGTGAAAATCACGCAATCATAATTAAGATTTTCACACGATGTCAATATTGAAGTGCATTATCTGGGAATAAACTGGCAATAAACAGCAATAAATCATTCGTGGGGAAATCCTATAAACAATTTGTTGCCATTTATTTCCTGGTTATTCCTTCCTTATTCCTGGGATACTGGCTCTTTAAACACAATGTGTGTGAAAATCTTTAACTACAATTGCACAATTTTCACAGGTTAATTGCTGGTTAAACCTCCAATTATCCCCATGTGATAAAGTCCTTAGTATGCATTGTTTTTATGGATTGCTTTTTTAAAAATGCCATGTTATAATTATTTGTTTCTCTTTATTTTAAAAAGTGATTCCTCAGTAGTTGCTAGTAAGTATGGGGTGGTACAGACCACCCAAAAAGGTGGTCTGGTGCCACCTTCTTTGATTCTGTAACCGCTCCGAGCGGAAGCTGTGCAGTTGCGGTGGCACCATTATGTACGCCATCTAAACGGCGTTACTTAATGGCAGCAGTGCCATTACGTACTAGGGTTCAGGAGCGTGTATACGATGTGCGCTCCCAAACTCTAATGGTGCCACAATGGCGCCTCTTCAAGCCTGTCTAGATCAGGCCATTGTGCCTTTTATTGCCTCTTAAAATATCCTTAAAATAAAATAGTTTTTAAAATGACCCCTAATGTAACAGTTTAGAAATAGTGAATAAAAGCTACTTGTTATACTAAGCTTTTTATGGGATTTTGTCAGGTGTTATATTTCTTTCTAAAAATAACAAAGTTAGTAATATTGTTACCTCCCAAATAACATGTTATATGAAATGTGGTCATGCGTATGGTGTTGTTTCCAAGATCTGTTATCAGTTTTGCTTTCCTACTAATTCTGTTTGTGAAGAAAATCTCTCTCTCTCTCTCTCTCTCTCTCTCTCTCTGGTGAAATAAATCAGATGATTGGACTCTAGATGTTGTCTTGGCAACATCTGGCTGTTCCTCCCTTTAGAACAAACCAATATCTCATGGCTTACTCCTCCCATTCCCTATCATTAATGTGCAACTAATCCTAATTATTTTGGGATCCTAATAATATTTTGCTTTTCTGCTAATGAAGAATGTTTGGATTTCTGCATGTAGCAAATGAGGGATTAGATTTTCTTTCCTGAAAGTTTCACTTTTCCTTGATCTACATGCATCATCCATGAGAAATGTCTGAGTCACATGTTATGACAAAATGTTTCTTTTTAAAGACAATTACCTTTCAGACATCTGTCTGCCAGGTTTGACTCATTATTCTGCTTCAACCTAAAAATGGATCTCCTCTTCTACATCAATGCACTCCTGGTAATCTTTCACAACAGCCTGAAAAGGATGTGTAAAGGATTACAAGCTAGGAAATTTAATGGGGATAAAACATCATCCAAACAACATAATCCTTTTTTAATCACTCTCCTCACCTTGATCATGTGAATTATCATGCAGGTCTTTAAACTTAAATGGTCATGGTCTTTCAAAGACTTATTAAGAATGAATGTGGGGGAAGAAAAAGAACATTAGTTTGAATCAGATCTTTATGGAGCACTGTCATAGGTTATCTTTATTTGTCTTTACAAAAGTCATTTACAGAGTGTCATGGCAGGCAAGTAGATAGTTAAGGGCCTGCATTCTAATCAATAGGTATTGCACTGTAGTGACAGACAAACGTCTCAGTGATCAGGAAGTAACTAAGGCATGTGCTACTGTGGCCAGATCCAACATCTCTAGAAATGGACACAGATGGTGCAAAAGATATCTGTGGACACCATAGAAACTTGATTATCCAGGCTCACTACTAAAATACTGCAAACTTGTGTCTTTAGGAGAATATCTGTCAGAGTCCCTTTGAGGTTCCCTTGTCATGGATCACAGTTTACAGTTTGTTTGTATAGAAATATAATGATGTTATAGTTGGAATTTATTGTTGTTATTGAAATGGTTTTGGGTTAGTTGCTGGTAATGGGAGGTGGAAAAGGAATGAGAAAGAGAGGGAGTGAGAAGCAGGGGAGTTAGGTGTGAAGTGGATTATATGTTTGTGATTAGGTCTTTGAAGCTAATTCTGGCAGACACGTGTCTACCATACTGAGCTGCTCAATAGATCCTTTCTGGTTTACCCATGAAGCCTGGTTACTGAGTAAGTTAGAAATGGGGTCATCACAGAGTCTTTAGGATTTACCACAGGCTGAATCCCTACTCCAAGTTCTGACCTTTGACTGAAGATGAAGTGACTTGTCTGAATTTAGGTTCAATATGTTCACCCTCATCCAGTTCATTACTGATGCCAGAAACTGGTTTAGAACTGAAATAGCTTCTTTCATGTTTGGTGGAAAGAAGAAATAATGTTGAGTAACATTGGCATAATGGTGGCACTGTACCCTGAAGCTCTGTACAACCTCTCCCAGTGGTTTCATGTACAACTTACAATGTACATGAGATGACCAGTCACTGTCTTAAGCTAAACAGAAATCCTAATGTTTCAGCCTGACCACCAGTAGCTCCACTTTTACACTCTTCACTGTGTTTTCAGGGTTGCACACTGGTCCCTGTCTTGGTTGCCAGGAACCTTGAAGTCCTGCTGGAACATTTGTCCCTACGTCCTTCATTGGGATGGCTGCTAAAGCATGTAATTTCCATCTTTTATATATTTTTAACATCCATAAGATATGTAGGTTTTTATGCATAGAGACTGCCTATTTGTTTGCCCAGGCATTGGTTATTTTAGGCCTTGGTTATTAAGACAGAATGGATCTGAAAGATTTTATCTGAACAAAGTTGTTCACAGTGGGCTGTTGAATGGGACGGATTCTGCTTTTCTGGACCAATGTATAAAAAAACCTCTGGCCACTTCAAGCTATTCTGTTGGTAGCCTCTTCGCAGAAGTAACAATGTCAGAGAAGAATAATCATTTTTGCTGCTGGCATTGCCATGCAGTAGGCCTTCAGATAGGCTCTAGTCTGTGAATGATCACATCTTCTCCATGTTTTATTCCAGCAAAGGTCTACTGGCCATCTCATTTGTTTCATTGCTGCCACATCCCTGGAAAGCTGACCAGGTTCATTTGATGCTCTGGTTCATTTGATGCTCAGGAGTGATTGTGTCCACTGCCCTGGCTATTCTCCTATTTCAGATGTCAATCAGAGCTCTGACAGATCACCTGTTCACCTCTACCTTATGATGCAATACCAAAGACCAGATTCACAAGCCTTCTGAGTGAGACCATCTTAATCCACCCCAACTTCACAGAGCTTCTGAGACCCTCAAAGTCTAAACTCCTTCAGGTAGTGATTTATTCATGACAATAGAACTATAAGTGCCACTCCACTGCCAGATCACCATCACCATGTCATCATGCTTTGTTTTTATGGCAGATATGAAGTCCTGACCAACTTCTGGCAGGGCAGTCTCAGCATAGATTCTACTAGTACCCTAATCTTAGGAGAAACTGACACTAACAATGAGACCACTTCAGCTAGTTTAGAAAGGGAGACTGTTGAGCAGCAAGGTGGTTGGTCCACCAATAAAATCCCTAAGCTTCCACATCCTTCCTACCCTTACAGATGTTGGTCTTTTTATGAGGTTAATCAAACTTTTTAAAATATAACTTGAGGTGTGTAGCCTGGAGTCAGATCTAGTACTGGGGAGTAAAGGACCCATAATAACTTGGGGTCAAGGCAGCTAGGATGATTATGGGCTGATTGATTTGCCACACTCCCAGGTAGCAAGGAGTACTCCCTATGTGTTTACATAGGGCTGATCTAGACTGGCAAAAAGGGGTGTGTTCATGCCTGCATGAAAGTGATGACCCACACTGAAAGTTTGGCATGAACACACTTCTTTTGCATTTTAGTGGGGCAAAAGCAGCTTTAAAAAGGAGCTGCTTTTCCCAGCTTCTTTTTAAAAAGGATATAACTGTGCAGCTGTGTCTAAATGCTGCATTGCAACTGAACAGTTTTTTAAAGCTCCCAAACCCTAGTTCCAGCCCTCATCCGAACCCTAGACATGCGCAGTAGGGACTCCGGGATGCTGTAACTGTTATATGTTAAGCATTATATGTCAGGGATATTTACACCAGTGAAGAGATCCAGGAAGTCAATACTGGAAGCCAGGTGGAGAGCATCTGGATAAAAATTAAAGGAGAGGGAAATAACAGGGATGTTACTGTGGGAGTCTACTACAGACCCCCGACTCAGGCAGAGGAATTGGATGATGCCTTTCTAGAACAGATGACCACACAATCAGGAAGGAGAGATGTAGTAGTGATGGGGGACTTCAACTATCCGGATATTTGCTGGAAGTCAAACTCAGCCAAATCCTCAAAGTCTAGCAAATTCCTCACTTGCCTGGAAGACAATTTCATTGTCCAAAAGGTGGAAGAGGCAACAAGGGGATCAGCCATTTTAGATCTTATCTTAACCAACAGGGAAGACCTAGTTGATGGGGTGCAAGTGGTTGGATCCTTAGGTGGAAGTGACCATGTTCTCCTGGAGTTTGTTATGCAGTGGAAGGGAGAAGCTAGGCATAGTCAGACACGCACTCTAGACTTTAGGAGAGCTAATTTCAATAAACTTAGAGAAATACTGGGAGTGATCCCATGGTCAGGAATACTAAAAGAAAAGGGAGTTCAAGACGGATGGGAGTTTCTCAAAAGGGAGATATTGAAGGCACAATTTCAAACAGTTCCAATGAGGAAGAAAAATGGAAGATGTCTCAAGAAGCCAGGATGGATGACTAAGGAACTTTCAAATGAGCTAAGTTTTAAACGGAACATGTATAAGAAATGGAAAAATGGAGAAATCACGAAAGAGGAATTTAAACAAATAGCCAGCACATGTAGGGGTAAAGTCAGAAAAGCTAAAGCGCAGAATGAAAGGCTTGCTAGAGAGGTTAAGAACAATAAAAAGGGCTTTTTTGGATATGTCCGCAGCAAAAGGAAGAAGAAGGAAACAGTAGGGCCACTGCGTGCAGAAGATGGCAAAATGCTAACAGGGGACAGAGAAAAGGCAGAATTACTCAACACCTTCTTTGCTTCAGTCTTCTCAGAAAAGGCAAAAGGTGCTCAACCGAAGGATAATGGAGCAGAAGACAGAATAGGGGAATTTCAGCACAGAATAAGTAAAGAGATAGTACAGGAATACTTGGTTAACCTAAATGAATATAAATCTCCAGGACCAGATGAACTACATCCTAGAGTATTAAAAGAACTAGCAAATGTAATATCAGAGCCATTGGCAATAATCTTTGAGAACTCCTGGAGAACAGGAGAAGTCCCAGAAGACTGGAGGAGGGCAAACGTTGTCCCCATCTTCAAAAAGGGAAAAAAAGAGGATCCCAACAATTATCGTCCAGTTAGTCTGACATCAATTCCAGGAAAGGTGCTAGAGCAGATCATTAAGCAGAGAGTCTGCGAACATTTAGAAGCCAATGCCATAATCACAAAAAGCCAACATGGGTTTCAGAAAAAGAAGTCATGCCAAACGAACCTGATCTCTTTTTTTGATAAAATTACCAGCTTGGTAGATGAAGGGAATGCTGTGGATATAGTATACCTCGATTTCAGTAAGGCCTTTGACAAGGTTCCCCATGACATTCTTGCAAACAAGCTTGCAAAATGTGGGATAGACAAGTTAACTGTTACATGGATTTGTAATTGGTTGAGTGGCCGAACTCAAAGGGTGCTCAACAATGGCTCCTTTTCATCCTGTAGAGAAGTGACCAGTGGGGTCCCACAGGGTTCTGTCCTGGGCCCAGTGCTATTCAACATCTTTATTAACGATTTGGATGACAGAATTGGGGGCATACTTATCAAATTTGCAGATGACACTAAACTGGGAGGAGTAGCTAATACCCCAGAGGATAGGATCAAAATTCAAAATGACCTGAATAGACTAGAAAGCTGGGCCAGTGCTAACAAAATGATATTCAATACAGAGAAATGTAAGGTTCTGCACTTAGGGCGGAAAAATGAAATGCACAGATATAGGATGGGGGACACCTGGCTGAACGAGACCACATGTGAAAGGGATCTAGGAGTCCAAGTAGACCATAAGCTGAACATGAGTCAACAGTGTGATGCGGCAGCTAAAAAAGCCAATGCAATTTTAGGCTGCATCAATAGAAGTATAGTTTCTAGATCAAGGGAAGTTATAGTGGCACTCTATTCTGCTTTGGTCAGGCCCTACCTGGAATACTGTGTCCAGTTCTGGGCACCACAATTCAAAAAGGATGTGGAGAAACTGGAGCATGTCCAAAGGAGGGCAACTAAGATGGTGAAGGGTCTGGAAACCTTGCCCTATGAAGAACGCCTTAGGGAGCTGGGGATGTTTAGCCTGGAGAAGAGAAGGTTAAGAGGTGATATGATAGCCCTGTTTAAATATTTGAAGGGATGTCATATTGAGGAGGGAGCAAGCTTGTTTTCTGCTGCTGCAGAGACTAGAACGCGGAACAATGGATGCAAACTGCAGGAAAAGAGATTCCACCTCAACATTAGGAGGAACTTCCTGACAGTAAGGGCTGTTCGACAGTGGAACACACTCCCTCGGAGTGTGGTGGAGTCTCCTTCCTTAGGGGTCTTTAAGCAGAGGCTGGATGGCCATCTGTCAGGGATGCTTTGACTTGGAGTTCCTGCATGGCAGGGGGTTGGACTGGATGGCCCTTGTGGTCTCTTCCAACTCTATGATTCTATGATTCTATGATTCTATGATTCTATAACTGCACATAAAATGTCAATTCATTCATAAACTTAAATTGTAATGGTTGTAATATCTTTTTAAGGGAGGGGGTTGCAGTTTGTTTTATTGATGTAATAGTATTTTAATGTGTAAGCTGCCTCGATTGATCTCAAAGGGTTGGGGTATAAATAATAATAATAATAATAATAATAATAATAATTATTATTATTATTATAAAATAAAGGGGTTCATTTATGGTGCACCGATGCAACTGCGCACTTTAAAAAGGGAAGTGAAACCACAATGGTAATTTGACAGATTTTCATAACTGCACAGTTCATGTGTGGTGTACCGGTGCAACTGCGCAGGTCGCAGCTGGCAATACAATTGTATAATGCACCGGTGCAACTGCTCAGTTCGCAGCCGGCAACAATAACAAAATAAAAATAAAAATAAAAAAAATAAAAAAAATTAAAATAAATTAAAGGTTCAGTGCAGTCAAAAGCCCCATTCATTGCCACCTGTGTAGCTGCTCTGCCTGTGTTTCTAGCATCCTGACAGCTTCCAATGTAGTTGCTGAGCAACAAAATAGACTTCAGATAAGTCATCCCCACACCTCCACAGTGTAGCTGCCCTATGCATTTTTATTACACACCTGGGACTTGCAGTGCAGCTGCTAAGTATTAAGGAAAAGGCAACTTCATGTCGCCCTTTCCTGCCAATCTAGAAAGCCCCATTGTGCTTTATGCTTATGTGGATTCCAGAACTGTCATTCTATGGTTTCTTTTGAAGGCCAGTGGGGTGGTGCTCAGTGGAAAATGGGAGAGTTATATGATCCCACAGATCTTTGGACCTTATCCCATTAACAAACAAGCCAGTGTACCTCTTCCAGCATGAATTAAGGATCTGGGATGCCTCCAGATGTTATCATATAAATTGTCGCCTATCTAGCCAGGATGCTGCCATCCGGATGCATCCCGGGTCAAAGCCTCATCCAGCCAGCCAATTTTTGAAGCTGGAAGCTCCTCAACTTTGAAAAAGTGCTGGCTGAGCAAGGCTTTAACCTGGGATGCATCTGGGTGGTGGCATCTTAGTTAGATAGGTGGCAATTTAGGTATAATAACATCCAGGGGCATCTCAGATCCTTAATTCAGGCTGGAAGAGGTAAGACGACTTATTTGTTAATGAGATAGCTCCTGTGTCTCATGCCAGGGCAACACTAAGCAGCTTAAATAACAAAGCTGTGGCTTTTTATTCCCAAATTTTGTCATGTCTTTATGTTTGGGCCTGCTAATATAATTATCAAACTAAAGCTTTTGAAACTGTGCAAATTCATCTTCTCTTCTCATCTGAAGCAGACATCCCTTAGACCAGTGCTATTCAAAGTGTCATTGGACACTCATCCACAGTGAGATTCATGAAAAGAAAGTAACAGTTATGGTCAATGGGAACAAATATAATATTGATCACTGACACGTGGGGGGGGGGGGCCTTGTTGGCTCCCCAAATTGGATAGCTTAAGAAGCAATGCTTTATGCTGGCCGCTACCTCAGACTAAGGACTGGTATAATCTGTGCCTGAACTAGGGGTGCCCGGGGGCTGAGTGTTTACCCTGGCCATCCTCATTGTGTGCACCTGTCCATACGGGGCACACCATGATGACGTTCATGCAGCACAGTGCCCAAACAGCCAATGGCTCCCCGTGTGCAGCCTAAAAAGAACCTGACGGGGAGCAGGTTCTTTTTAGGCCTCCTGGAGGCCTTGGCGTTTGGTTGCGATCTCCATCCGGGGCAGAAAGGGGTGGTATCTTGCCGCCCCTTTCTGCCCATCTGTCAAGCCCCTAAACTAGTTTTAGTCTGATAAATCTGTCCATCACTAAATCTGTTTTAAATCAACCTTTCCATTTTACAAGGGATGTGGTGGCTTAGTGGTTAAGATGCCAATTCTGATGATCGGCCCGAGTGCTGCATGATGGGATGAGCTCCTGTCACTAGTCCCAGCTTCTGCCAATCAGCAGTTCGAAAACATGCAAATTTAACTCCCACTTCAGTGGGAAGGTAACAACATTCTATGCATTCATGCTGGCCACATCACCACCAGAGCAGTCTTTGGGCAATGCTGGCTCTCCGCCTAGTAACAGAAATGAGCACCATTCCCTACAGTTGGTTAGGACTAGACATTCATGTCAAGGGACTACCTTTACCTTACTCTTCTATTTTAGTTGTGGAGAATTGTGAGGAGGTCATTTTTGGCACAGACGCCAATCTCCTTTTTCTCTTTTAGAAATATTTCCCCTTTATATATATTTTAAAAAAACCCTTGTGTTCTGAAATCTAATATGGATAGTATAAATCACATTGATGTAGATCAAAAAACTGTCAGTATTTCCAGACAGTGTCAGCTCACCAAAATAAAAGAGGAAGGGAGGGAGGGATTTTTTAAAAAATGAATTTTGGTGCGTCCACTTGTGTTTAGAGCAATTAATGATTTCGTCTATATCTTCCAGTCTCTCCAGTCCTCAATTATGACATTCAGTTTGAATTGGTGCCCCCACACATCTGTTGCATAGATATATGCACGATTTATGGGCCAACAGTAGCTTCTTGCATAAGCCAAGTTCTGAGACCAACAGAGCATTGTTCTGTGCCACCTCAAGCCATATTTTCCCCTAGGGGTCTTGTCCTAAAATTTAAGTGATGGTGTGTGTTAGAAGATAGAACCTTCTTCTTTGCAGGTGTGTTCTTAGAGGTAGGACAGAGATGTGAAAGGTGTTAAAATCCTGCATGGGCACAATCATCTGCAGTAGTGTGATAATGAGACAGAAATATATCCTCAATTAAAAATGAACACTGTTTTCTGGACAGACTCACCCAATGTAATGTAATCTCCAATTTCCAGCACCATGAAGGTTTGCCAGCAGCCTTTGTTACAATGAGAAGAAAAGATGAAATGCACTGATCTCTCCTGATTGCTCCAAGAGAAGATTAGGGAGCATTTAGAAGCAAGCTGTCTCATTAATTGTTCTAAATGCAACAACATCATTCACATTGAAAAAAACTATTGTTAAATTGTGTAGCTACCTCTTTAAGGATATCATTCAAATACACAAACACCCCAGCACACACACATAAAATCCTTTTTAGTTAAGGATGGCATATCATTTTTTAAAGAAATAATTTTGTTCCTGCCAAAGTTTATGTATGAAGGGCTAGGAAGAGAGAATCAAGATAAGGGAACATGTAAGTAAAGAATTATCTCTCTCTCTACATATACGTGTACTCTCAGAATGCCAGAAAAAAATCCCTTTTATGCATTGCCTTTGTCTACCTTGTTATGTTTCACATTCCAGTACAGCAAGAATGGGAATGAAGGATAGCTTTACTTGATGCATTTTCAAAAATTACAGAGTCTTTAAAGTCAGCCCATTCAAGTGGATTAGACAATGCCCTGCATTCAATGAAGCCACTGAATGCTATGCTGAATGCATATATATATATATATATATAGAGAGAGAGAGAGAGAGAGAGAGAGAGAGAGAGAGAGAAACCAACAGGGAGGGGGAAAATGAATCTTATTTGAAGCCTTCATATGTATTTGGTGCTTTGTGTGACTTTCTACCTTCATTGCCAAATATACACATCTTTTCATTATCCTTTGAATGAGCTGCCAAAGGCATCATGCTCTGTACATTTCAGTAGTGGAGGCTGACAGAAAAGCAAGAAAAAAAAATCTCTAGTGTTAAGTATAAGTACTTTGAGCTTACTCCACATTGAAGCATATATTTGCATATTGGAAAAAGGAATCAATTAAAGAAAAATGTGTATCAAGATTATTTCATGTATAGCTCAACAGCTTGATGGGATCTGGCACAGAAAATTTTGGAGGACTATAAGGAAGATGGTGTATTTAGTTTCCCAATGCCTTTTACCAAAAGCATCCATAAGGTTACTTATCTATACTCAGTCATTCTATGTGTTGTTCACCTTCAGCTTCTCTGTTGTTAACATTTTCCCCTGTTTCTGAACAATATAAATTTACTTTCCTCATCAAGAGGCTCATTTAGTTGCATCTTGATTGCAAGTAATTTGCCCAAACTGTTTCTGTCTTTTAATTGTTTGTGCCTCTTTCTAATCTATAAAGTGTAACTTCAGGCAGGGCATCTTTGCTTTACTATTTCCTTGTTGCAAAGGCATATCTAATAACCTTGCTCATATCCTCTGGCTTTATGCATATAGAATCAGATGAACAGAAGGGAGAGACTTCCCATTCCACTCAGAGTCCATTAAAAACAATAATAAAAATCCATAACAACTTTGTATTTTGAAAGAGAAAATTTAAAACATCATCCATGAAATTTTGTTCCATTTTTACTTGCAAATCAATACATGTTATTCTAATACAGAATTGACTTCCTGCTTTGTTCTGGGAATTCTTTTGTGTAGCCTTTGAGGTGTGTAATTCTAAGTACCAATTTGGGCACCTAGAGTTAATCAGAAGCCAATTACTTTTTTTTCACACATTTTGGAATTGGCACCATTTCTCCCATTGGAAAAAAAGAAAGAAAGCATGATCTCATTAGAGTCTCTGGGCTTACTCAAAGTCTGCATAAGGCAGCCTTTTAAAAGTAATCTCATTAGAAACTCTTCCAAATATGGTATCCATGCCAAATCTCTTTAATTCCTTCACCCAATCCTCTTTGCCCCAAAGTGCTGCATAAATGAAATTATTGGAGATTAGCAGTGCAGTCAGAAGCAATTGCTCCCCTATATGTATGTCTCTGTGACTCTCTGTGTGAGTCTGCCCTGTCTTTTGTGTGTATACACATACAAACAGACAGACACACATCCTATTTTTCCTTGTGTTAATTATACTAAACCTGCAGCAGATTGTAGGGTGGATAATATTAAACTTCTGTCTAATATGTGCAGCAATTTAGGACTGGATGTTGCCTTAGTTATATATTTCTACCCATGCATCTATTAGTGAAAAGGGTAAAATGGATACTTTTCAAATTTAAAAGAAATGTTTCCTGGAGGGGGAGGGACTTTTCAGGGAAGTTTTGAAATGCCCTTTTCCATATCTTTTCATCTAAAGACTAGAAGGAGCTAGCTCCTTGTCAGACAGGATAATGGAGAGAATAAGAATAATAACAATAGCAAAAATCCTCCTCTTTATCATCTTTATTATTTATACCCCCCCCTTCCCAAACCAAGATTCAAGCTGGTTTACAAATTATAAACATCTATATAGAAATATAGATATATAGATATAGATATATAGATACCCACCTCAATCCAACACAGGGAGAGGTGGGATACAAATAAATAAATATATTATTATTATTATTATTTAGATGGTGGAGAGAGAAAGAGAGAGAGAGAGAGAACATACAAAAAGCTAACATTAAAGTAGAATTAAACTAGAGAAGGAAGCCATGAAATACTTTAACATGATATCATTTGCCTGAAACTGGAAACATGTTTTTAATTTGTGTATGGGACTGGAAAAGGTACAAATGAGATGTGCACTTTTCTTAGATAAGATGGTCTCTAAAGAAAAGAAAAAATCACTTGAGATAGTTGGTATTCCTGGGAGGGTTAATGCCCAGCCTCTCTGCACCATACATTCATTTTATAAGTTTGCTCTTTGTAGCTATGTGGAGTCAGTGTAGGGAATCACAAAGGAAAATATGACATGGTTAGTCTTCAAGTGCCCATAATTGGTATTTTTGGAAGTTGAAGTTTATGACTTGGCCACATAGCAATAGCAATAGCAAGTACATTTCTATACTGCTTTTCAGTGCACTTAAGCATGCCTGAGTGATTTAAATGTGTAAGCTAATTACCCCAACAAGCTGGGTACTCACTTTAGCAACCATAGAAGGATGCCAGGCTGAGTGAACTTGGAGCCCCTGGTTGGTATTGAACTCACAACCTTGTGCTTTGTGAGTGAGTGGCTGCAGTACAGGCATTTAAGCACTGTGCCACCAGATGTCCTTTGCAGTGTTCATTCAAAGTGGGGTGTATAGCTGTAAGGACATATACTATAGAGGAGTTGCTGTAGAGCTCACATTTTCACCGGTTGTTTTCATATATTATCTCTGGTTTTCTGAAATTAAAAATAAGCATTTCTTTTGTGTTTCATTCAAGTAGCTTTTCCTGTTTCAGAGAACTGATGTTAAATTAATGTTGTTCATCAGTGAATTTATCATCAGACAATATATTCTAAGCTGTATAATAAATGTTCCACACATTCCACACATTTAAATATGTTATTTACTGAAAGCATTGGCATTATACAGTTTTGTGCCACCAAAAATGTTTTATCTGGGCTAGTTCTATTATGAATATTGTTTATCTTTTAATCCTTGATGAAGAATGGCTTTCAAATTATTAGGACTCCTCAGCAAGAAAATTTGAACATAGAGACATTCTGCACCATTCACAATTTCTGTGGGGAAATAATCCATGGCCAAATACATGTGTTTTTCTTCACATTCCATACTCCCTGATTTTGTATGTAGGAAGCTTTTTTTTTTTTTTTTTTGCAAAATTACCATATGGATGAAATGATTTTTTTTCTGTGCAACCTCCCCCCACCTTCTCCCCTCTTTTTTAGTGTGCAATATGTCTGGACCTGTGAATCACTCTCAGAATCTTTGCAGTTTTCAAGGACTCTCATAGCATCTTTTGTCCTCTCCTTTTCTCCTTGTTTTCTCTCAGGCAATGGATTGACCTGCTCTGAACATTTCTTTCTCTCTTGTTGTCTAGTGACAACACAAGCAAACTTAAAATATCTGTCCAGCTCATTCCCAATTAGACAAGGAAATGGAATATCATCCCAGACTGCAAATTTCCACTGAAGTTTGTGTCCTCTGAATGAAATGTCTAACTTGACTAATGGTGCCTTCAAAGCAGGAGTTCCTGAGCCCTTTAACACCATTTCTTCCTCTGGGCATAAATCTTGAGGTGTTATTAAGTGTGTTTGACTATACATACTTCAGCTCATGAATCACGAAAACCCCACACCCAGGACTTATTTATTAATTCTCTATGTTCTTCATTTTCTAATTTGTGAGATAAATTTGTCACAAACAGGCAAGGTCTTGGTAAAGAGGCCCTCCTAGTGTCAAACATTGTTTCAACTGCTGTCTCCATGGCAACTGCCTCCTCAGTCTGCTCTCTATAACTACCTTCCTGCTTTGTTGGTTAACTGACTCAACATAACTGTCCAAATATTGGGTCTAAATTGTTCTTTAGGACCACTGTCTCTTTTATGTACCTCACGGTCACACTCTCTCAACCCAAAACTTTTCTCTTCAGCCTCATTTCTATCTTGGTGTGAGGGCTTAATATCTTTTCCCTCACCAGATCTCTCATTTGAAGCTTCACAGTTTTTAGGGAGATTCTTATCACAAAACTGTGTTTTAATTTCTCTTATTTTACCTCATATTATTTTTCTAATAAATCTTTGCTCTGTTTCAGTTCTCTCAACTGTTTTTAAGCTGCATTTCCCTTAGCTGACCCTCATATTCTTTTCTTTTTAATTCCTTCTCATTTTGCCATTCTTTTTCTTTCATTTCTCTCTGATATTTCAATTCTAATAAGTCTCTCTCATATTCTTTTTCTTTCAATTCTTTTTTGTGTTTCAGATCTTTTATTTCAAGCCTAATCAAGTCAAGCTCCTGGTCTTTTAACTTAATATCATCACAAGCTTGTTCAAAGTTGGCTATATATAAGTCAAGGCCATCTCCAGTAACATACCTAGGGAATCTTTTTCCATCATATAGAGGGAAATCATTAATGTTATATTCAACAATATGGTTGATTCTACCCATTTCCATTTCTTTCTCTCTATTTTCAAGTCTGGCCATTCCTTCTTTTATTTCTATTTCCGTTTCCTCCACCATTTCAGCCAATGCCGGGGTCTTGACTTTCTTAGGAGGTATATTAGCAGTATTTCCTTACAAATACCCAACACTTTTACCTCAGGAAATACTTTTTTACTTTGCCTCAATGGAACAATAAGAATTCACTTGGCTCTTAAAATAAAATTAGTGATTCCCTACTTTACCAATCACGTTTACCTCAGGAATCACTGTAAATTAACTGTGCCTCCACTAAATATAGAGATTTCATTTAAATCTCCAGGTCAAACTAGTGATTCCTTGCTTTACCCAGACTTTTACCTCAGGAATCACTTTGACTTATCTGTGCCTTCACCAAATATAGAGATCTTATTTAAATCTCAAAGGCAGACCAGTGATTTCCTTACTTAACCCAGACTTTTACCTAAAGAATCAGTTTATGTCTGTCCCTACTTCTATTCACTAGTCTCCTGCAATACCCAAGGTGTTTACCTCAGAGACTAGCATTTAAATTAACATTGGTGTGGTTGGGTTCCAAGTAATCTCCTACGATTACCCTTTTCTATTACCTCAGAGATTACTCCCCTTACTCAATGCCAAATCAACTATGGGTATCTGGTATTCCACTCAGACCCCAAACTTCAAAGCTCTGGCAACTGGACTCTTCGAATCCCACCGCTGCTGCCACTTTATGTGTAGTGAACACTTTCTTGTTCACTCCCCACCTATCTCCTACTGAGGCACTGTTATCTTTGGTAACATGTTTCAATAGTTTAACAGAGGCCAAGCAGTACTTCAAAACATGAATGAAGTTTATTTATAAAGTAAAGAAACAAATATCAAAATATACTTAAAGCTTTGTTTGTCTTATTCCTTAGTTACAAAAGTTCCTTAAAAAGAATACTACAGCCACTCAGGCAACCTTCTCCAATATTAAAGCCAAAAGCTTCCTTAACCTCCAGGCTTATTTTGAGCCTCTCTTTCTCAGACTCCCTCAAGCCTCTCTAGTCCCCACTGGACTTCTCAGACCCTTCCCTGGCCTATAACTATCCTATAAATGTTCCCACAGGAACCCCAAGAGCACACCCTCCCTCCGAAGATGTCTCTTCCCTCAAAACTTCAACAAAATAAACCCCCTTTCCCTCCCTGTCAAGGCTCTTTTATAGCCCTGCCCAGCCAGCTTCTCATTGGCTGGACTCTTGGAGCTCTGTGATTGGCTGTTTCCACAGCCTGCTCACTACAGGGGGGTGCCACTGACATCCTCTGAAGCTGAGAGAGTGTGACTTGCTCAAGGTCACTGGTACAAAAAAATTAAATAAGTGAAAATATTTTAGGATTTTAAACAATGCAAAGTTTTTTCTTTCTTTTTTAAACTTCAGTTTCCCACTAGGAAAATATCATTCACATCCTTCTGCATTCAGTTTTCTTAGTATTTTCCATCCCCAGATTTTCAAATTTGGTAAGTTCTTCAAAAAGAAAACAAACAAAACTTTCCCTAATCTGCACAAGTTAAATTTATTAGTTGCAGTATTTGTTATGCCCCCCAAAAAGGGGGGGGGGGTTCAGTATTCCCAGTTCAACACTAAAATGGTTAAATATGCAAAGGCTCAAACCTAGATTTTTCAGACTGAAGGACCAGCAGTTCACCCAGATAGATGGTTGTGTCAATTTCAGGTTTTCCCTCATGAGGTTTTTCTCTTTCTGTCTTCATTGTAAAGAAATGTGCACATTTAGGTAATTTCTGTCAAAAGTGAATTGAAATGAAATTCTCGCCATAAGCAGAAACAGAGGCATCAAGGAGTTGATGCGTGATGATTACTCTCACTCTATGCCAGGAGAAACCTTCCTGTTTTCTTGGAGATATCTGAGATGGTTTCACGGTGAGCTATGAAGTTATTAATGTTCTCTGATATTTGCTTTGACAGCTGCTCTGTATCCTCTTTAATCATCCCTATCATGGTTCACAGCTCCTTTTTCTCTCTCTTCATTTTGTTTTTGCAGTTTTTTGAATGGGGGGGGGAGGGGGGAGACCAGCAGATAAATCTTCAGATCTGGTATATTTCCCACCATTTCTTTTCTCATGTTTTTCTCTCGGTGTCAGTCTTTTAACTTTCTCTAAAAAGCAATTGTGCATCAGGGATAAAGGGAGCAATACTCCAAGCCTTACAACTATGTTAGTTGAAAAGATGCTTAGATTTGGGAGAGAACATTAGCTTGCAGTCCACATCTGTTCGACAGTAATTTGATTATGCATTACGAGGACTCTGTCAATACTTGAGAAAGCTTTTCAGAAAAAATCATATTACATGTTAGCTCTATGACTTTATTGTATTTGTCTGCATTTTCCTCCTAGTTATTGATAATCTTTGGAGGCACAATTTCTGTTTAACAAGACCTTTCCTTTCCAACTCATGTCTCTGAATGATCTCATACTCTGAGGCTAAAGAGCCAATTTCCCAGGATTAATAATCTCTTTGCTGTATATTAAACAATAAAACATAAGACAAAAGCAATTGCCACCATATTCATATACATTATTCATCCTAAAAATATTGTATTTTGTACAACATTCAAATATATCAAAAATCTAAATAAATATATGCATGTTATGGATTTAAGCAGGAATGTTTCCATCAAGATAGAAAGGTTGTTTTTCTTTTTTTCTTTTGCAGAACCTGAAAAAAACAGTGGCAGTTTTAATTATTAATTATTATTAATTAATTAATATATATTTCATTGCACTTCTGTGCTTATGGGAAACTGAGGAAACAAAGGTCAGTATAGTCTGTTATTGCTATATTATCAATATTTACTGTTTCTGCAGCATTTATTTCTGTGGCAAAATCTAAGTCGGCTGCAATCTCAGCATAGTTACTACAAAATAACTCACTGAACTGAAATGGACTTCATTTTGAATAGACATGTACAGATTTGCACTGTTAAAATAATAACATAATAAAACATAGAGCTGGAAATAACCTTAAAATAATATAGCTGAACCCACTGCTCAAAATGCACCTAACCCTGCTAGATGGCTATTCAGACTGTTCTTAAAGCCTTGTATCAAAGAAAAGTCTGGTGCCTGCTGAGGCCGTCTGTTCCACTGCTGAACAGCCCATATCATCAGAACAGGAAGGTCTTTGTAGTGATTAATCTAAATTATTTTTATTCTGTCCTAACTTCTGGAGAACAGAAAATAAATTTTATCTATCATCTGTGTGACAGATCTTCATATATTTGAAGGTAGCTATCATACTGCCTCTGTATTTAGGTTTCTGGTCTACTGTACTAGTTTGTAGTCTACAAAATCTTCTATATTCTTTTCATGTGCACTGCAGTCAAGCCTGGTGTCACCCAACCTGTATTTCCACACCTAAGTTTGCATTTATTTCTACTTTACGTCCTTAGTTTTGCTGCAGTTCTTAATCCTCTTGAATCCTTTTTCTAACTACTCCATAATTTGATGTCATTTCTACTCTTCTCTACTTTTCTGCTTTTCATATTGTCTACTCATCTTTTCAGATCATTTACAAAAATATTAAACACTAGCCCAATGAGTCTGGAAGACATCTTTCTAGCTAGCTGTGACAAACTACATAAGGAAATAGGTGTTATTCTGCTGTTTATCAAGACACAAAACACCTGTGAGCCATGCATTTATGGCCATTGCCTTATCTGTCTTTTCCCAATTACTTTCACTAGGTGGATAAAGAATAATCAGAGACTAATTAATCTGATTAAATAAATATTCTGGATTTCCATTTTTCTCGTGCTTTTTGATAGCATTGGGAAATTAGGCTTTTTTAAACAAAAGAAATAATGTGTGTGTGAAAAGGACCTTAGTGTCTTCAATCAAACTTTTGAAGCTTTTCGCTAGGTAGGTACTGTGTTCTAACTCCTTTTGTCTTCTCCAGATCCCAGAAATGCCCTACATTTTGCATACTTTCTCAGATAATTATAATTAGGTAGCAGAGCTAAACAATAACTAGTTAAAGCAATTTAGTTCTCTGCAACAAGTTGATATGTGTATATGGAGGGGTGTTTAAAAGGAGGTAGCAAATAGCAGTGACCCTGCTGGTGCTCTTGGATCTCTCAGCGGCCTTTGACACTGTAGATCATTCCATCCTTCTGGGTCAGCTGAGGGAGTTGGGGATCGGAGGCACAACACTCCGGTGGTTCCTGTCCTTTCTCTCCGGTAGATCCCAAAAGGTGAGGCTCGGGGACAGTTGCTTCAAAGATCGAGCTTAATTGTGGTGTCCCACAGGGTGCCATCCTGTCCCCGATGCTGTTTAATATTTATATGAAGTCACTTGGTGAGATCATTCAGAGGCATGGAGCTCAGTGTCTTCAGTATGCTGATGACACTCAGATATACCTCTCCATGAGAAGATCGTCAGCTCAGACTTCAGATGGCATCTCTCCTCTCAATGACTGTGTTGCAGAAGTAATGGATTGGATGAGGGAAAACAGATTGAAGCTTAATCCAGACAAAACGGAGGTACTAACAGTTGCAGGACCAAAGCCAGGTTTGGGAATACATCTTCCAGTCCTAGATGGAGTCACACTCTCCTCGAAGGACTCTGTTCGCAGTCTGGGGGGTACTCCTAGACTCGACGCTCCACATGACTAGTCAGGTGAATACGTCGGTCAGGAGTGCCTGTTATCAACTTTGGTTGATATGCCAGTTGCACCCTTTCCTGGATCTGAAGGACCTGGAGTCTGTGGTACATGTTTTGGTAACCTCATGATTGGATTTCTGTAATGCGCTCTACATGGGGCTACTCTTGTGCTTCACCTGGAAACTTCAATTAGTACAGAACATTGCAGCCAGGCTTATCATGGGAACATCGAGGAGAGAGCACATAACACTGGTGCTCAAGTCTCTCCACTGGCTGTCGATTAGTTTCCAGGCATAGTACAAGGTGTTGGTTTTAACCTTTAAAGCCCTACATGGCTTGGGTCCATCTTATCTTAGGTACCGCCTCTTCCTGTATGATCACCCCACACACTTTGGTCCTCTGGGAGGAACCTGCTACAGCCTATGAAAACTAGGTTGGTGCAGACCTCCCAGAGGACATTCTCCACTGCCGCTCACAGGCTATGGAATGACCTGCCAGATGAGATGCGTCTTATTACATCTCTTGATTGCTTTTAAAAAGCCACAAAGATGCATCTTTTCCAGCAGGCCTTCCCAGAAGGTCCTTAACTCCCGGCTCTGTTAGTGGGTCAAGCTTTCCCCTCAGTTTTTAACATCTTCTCCTTTGACACCCATGCAATTGATTGTTGTTTTATATTGTGAACATTTTAATTATGGTGTTTTAAACTTTGATGTTAGTTTAATCCAATTTTAAGGGGTGGGTGGCTGGGTATCGGTCATTGTAATTTTTACCTTGTATCGTTTTAATTGTTGTAACCCACTCCGATTGGTTGACAGAGGAGCGGGCTATAAATAATCATCATCATCATCCTTATTATTATTATTATTATTAAGCCATTTTATTGCAATAATTTTCCAATTACGTTTTAATTTCCCTTTAGAAGAACATTTTCAACCATGCTTAAGAAAATTGCAGGTTTTTTTTTTCAAGTTTATGTGATTTGTTCTTTAACAAGCCATCTGTGTCATGGGTGAGTAAACAGCATACCTACTAATGTAGGGAGAAATAAGAGAAGTGGTGTTTTGGATGAGTGGTATAGCTTGATTGCACTAGTTATTAGGTGAAATGCTTTAAGAGAACTTTCCCCTACCTGACAGTTTCCAAATGTGATGGACAAATTCCACAAAATGTAGGCAGCAATTAGACTGTTATATTTCTGTGCACAAGGAAAATGTGAGGTTGGCAAAGGCACTTGTTGTTGTTAACTGCCCTCAAGTCAACCTCAACTCATGGCGACCCTATGGATGTGACATCTCCAAGCACCACTATCCTCCACTGTTCTACTTGGATCATGGAGGGGCAAAACAGACCACCCTGAGGGAGCAGTTTGCCACTGCTCCTTTGAGTGTTGGATTAGAGCCATGGAACCAAATGATGTGACCCTGATCTGGCATTTTTCTGGGCCACATGCCATTTGTGGAGTGGGAAAAGGGAGTCTTTGCCACAGCAGCAGCACTTTCCCACACTCTTTTTAGCATGCAGCATGAACAGCACATCAAAGAAGCACCATAATGCTGTCCACCATGAGGCCAGGTGGGCAGTGTGATGCTGGCTTGGGGTGGTGGTGGGACATGTATCATCCAAAT
Organism: Urosaurus nigricauda; assembly: GCA_034509955.1. Classification (NCBI taxonomy): domain Eukaryota; kingdom Metazoa; phylum Chordata; class Lepidosauria; order Squamata; family Phrynosomatidae; genus Urosaurus; species Urosaurus nigricauda. The sequence continues at coordinate 44,228,764 of JAOEGL010000003.1, read as the reverse complement.
GCCACACCCCCATGCTGCCCCCAAGTTGTTGCTTACTGCTGGTCTGTACAGCTTAGGAGATTAAGGCCCATGACCTGCCTAATCGATTCTGGCCACCTGATGTGTGGTCTTCATCTCTTCCTAATGCCTTCTATGTATCCTAGCATTATTGTCTTTTTTATAAAAAAAATGCCTTCTCATTGTCTAGCCAAATGTACACATTTAAGGCAGGCTCAGTTTAATCATCTTGGCTTCCAGGTAGAGTTCAGACTTGATCTGTCCAAGGTATTCTCAGCACTCTTCTCCAGCACTACATCTCAAATGAGTTAATTTTCTTTTTATCCACTTTCTTCAAGGTCCAGCTTTCACATCCATACCTGGTGATAGGGAATACAATGGACTAGATGATTCTAAATTTAGTGCTCAGTAGTATATCTTTACTCTTTAGGATCTTGGTTAGTCTGAAGGCATTTAGGCTTCCTAACGGAGCATTTTTGAGGAAGCTAATAAGAAAATGTTCTGCTTTCAGGCAATTGCATGCCATTTTCCCCTTCTAATCCTGTGGTTTCTGTTAATCTAAAAGAATAACATAATACTAATTTAATTTATCAAGATTTTTGACCATCTACCATGAAAAATAAACTGATTAGATTTTCAAGTTCACAAAGGATCCATCCACACTGCAGAAATAATTCAGTTTGACACCACTTTAACTGCCACGGCTCAATGCTATAGAATTTTTGGAGGTGTTATTCATTGCAGCACCAGAGCTCTGCTTTGAGCCTCAATTTTGGGGGGGAAAAGCAGGATATAAATAAATATGTGATGATGATTATTATGCTTTTCTTTAGCCATCTTGAATTTTCCTAATAATTATTAATATGCATAATTAAAAGGGCTCTACCTCAGGTTTGTGTCATGGATAAGTAAATCTGGCATCAAAATTCTAATTTTTCCACTTCCATGTCAATTTTACCCTAGATCTCTAACTGCTTTTATACTCCCCCAAAATACCTATATATGATGAACCTTTGGTATCTGCTGAGGTTTGATTCAGGATGCCCACAAACACTAAAGTCCATGGATGCTCAAGTCTCATTATATGAGCTGTCACAGTAAAACAGTGTCCTGAATCAAGTTATGAGCATTCTTTGCAGAGAGGAAAACTTACTTCTTGAGCCAAATCCATGTTTGTATTAAAAAATTCTGGTGACATGATAACTATAAAATATTCACCAGTCAAATTATGAGAATAACACAGATGAAAAGCATAATTTGCTGGATATGTTTGATAAAGCTTTTGTGGATACATTAGAATGTAAATATTATTAGTATCAGCACCATATGCCAAGGCCTAATGTCCTTTTGATCTTCTGTAACTCACAGACTACAAATTCTAGAGTATTGCCAAAAGTCAAGCATCTCACGGGACTACATCAATTCAGTGTTTTCACTGTATCTCACTACTTATTTTAAGTTTAAAGAAAGGGCAAAACTGGTATTGACCTGTAAACAACATCACATCTTCACATCTGAATTCTTTCATGATAAGATAAGTAAGATACACTGAGGCACTTTTATTTATACAAAATTTGAATTGCAGGTCTGGTCATGCAGAGTTCAGAAGTTCACTGTTATTTTAGCATCAATATCTAGGCTTATTAAACTGCCACAGATAGCATTTTCCTTAAAATAACAAATTGCCAATATTTAGCCTGCTGCTTTGTGCTTACCAAGAACTGTACTGTAATGCCAATCCAGACACATGAATACATCTTGATCCTATATAAACAGTTTACTCATTGTGTTCATATCTATCATAATATAGCCAAAATGGCAGCATCCAAACATTAGGAAAAACTTATAGACTGTAAGGCATGTTTGAAAGTGGACTGCTTCAGAGGATAGTGAACTTTTCCTCTTTGGAGGACTAAAAACAGAGGATGGCCATTTTTAAGGATTGTTTTAACTCTGTATTCCTGTATGGCAGAAAACTGGATTAGATAGTCCAGCTCTATGGTACGTACACACAATATGGTCAGTACACTTAAGCAAAGTGTAAGCTAATTGCCCCCAATAATCTGGGTACTCATTTTAGCAACCTTGGAAGTATCCAAGCCTGAGTTGAGCTTGATCCCCTGGCTGGTATGGCACTCACAACTTTATGGTTTGTGAGTGAGTGGGTGCAGAAGACATGAAACAGAGTATGCTAGAAAAGAGTACAGAAGTGAATGCTGCAATCCATTTTTGCAAGCTCAACTTGCTTTCACTATAATATATAGTGCATATATAAAAACATTAAATAATAAAGACATGGATCCTTTATGAAGTGAATCAGTGAATAACATTGAATACAAAATATTGTAAGAATTTATCCAGTCCTCAATGGCTTTAATTGGGTTCATCAGAACATGTCTTATTGTTTAACTAAAATAAATCTATATATGGTGATACAGAAAAACAAGAGGGGTTGTGTATTTTAAAAACAATGTTAAGATGAAGTAGATATTAAAATTTAGAATTCCAATTTCAACAAGAAAAAATAAACCAAAAACAGTTCTCCTGCTTCAAGGAACAGCCTTTGTTTTAGATTATTTCTCACATTGTTGACAACAAGAGATAAAGAGATTAGGTTTGCCAGCACCATGCAGGAAATATGTGAATGAAATCTGCAAATTCAGGGCATAAATCATACCCAGAGAAATGGTGGGACAATGCCAGCTCCACAGTTCTTGGAATGAGCTTTTTATCTCTCAGGGTTTGGTCACGTACTACAGTTGGAAATCTTGGTCCATATGGTTCTTTTGAAAAGACAAGTATTTACTGAAGATGTTGCTACTACAACCTGTGATGTAATGCAGTAATAACAGGCTCTTTTTATTATTTTGTTTTTGAAACATCCAAGCATAAAACTTAACCAAGCCAAAATGGCTTTTATTGTGTTATACTAAGTCTGCAGCTAAGATGTCAAGAAGAACCACAACCAACAAAATGATGGGTTATTCAAAAAACAAAACAAAACAAAACAAAACAATATTCTATTCACAAATTATAGAACCATAGACTCATAGAATCACAGAGTTGGAAGAGACCACAAGGGCCATCCAGTCCAACGCGCTGCCATGCAGGAACTCTCCATCAAAGCATCCCTAACAGATGGCCATCCAGCCTCTGCTTAAAGACCTCTAAGGAAGGAGATTCCACCACACTCCGAGGGAGTGTGTTGCACTGTCGAACAGCCCTTACTGTCAGGAAGTTCTCCTAATGATGAGGTGGAATCTCGTTTCCTGGAGCTTGCATCCATTGTTCTGGGTCCTGTTCTCTGAAGCAGCAGAAAACAAGCTTGCTCCCTCCTCAATATGACATCCCTTCAAGTATTTAAATAGGGATACCATATCACCTCTTAATCTTCTCTTCTCTAGGGTAAACATTCCCAGCTCCCTAAGTCGTTCCTCATAGGGCATGGTTTCCAGACCCTTCACCATCTTAGTTGCCCTCCTTTGGACCGGCTCCAGTTTCTCCACATCCTTTTTGAATTGTGGTGCCCAGAACTGGACACAGAATTCCAAGTGGGGCCTGACCAAAGCAGAATAGAGTGGCACTATTACTTCCCTTGATCGAGACATTATACTTCTATTGATGCAGCCTAAAATTGCATTGGCCTTTTTAGCTGCCGCATCACACTTTTGACTCATGTTCAACTTGTGGTCTACTTGGATTCCTAGATCCCTTTCACATGTGGTCTCATTCAGCCAGGTGTTCCCCCATCCTATATCTGTGCATTTCATTTTTCCTCCCTAAGTGCAGAACCTTACATTTTCTGTGTTGAATTTCATTTTGCTAGCTTTGGCCCAGCTTCCTAGTCTATTCATGTCATTTTGAATTTTGATCCTGTCCTCTGGAGTATTAGCTACTCCTCCTAATTTTGTGTCGTCTGCAAATTTGATAACTAGGCCCTCAGTACTGTCATCCAAGTCCTTAATAAAGATATTGAATTCACTGGGCCCAGGACAGAACCCTATGGGACCCCACTGGTCACTTCTCTCCAGGATGAAAAGGAACCATTGTTGAGCACCCTTTGGGTGCAGCCAGTCAACCAGTTACAAATCCATGTAACCGTTACCTTGTCTAGTCCACATTTTGCAAGCTTATTTGCAAGAATGTCATGGGGAACCTTGTCAAAGGCCTTACTGAAATCAAGATATACTACATCCACAGCATTCCCCTCACCTACCAAGCTGGTGATTTTATCAAAAAAAGAGATCAGATTTGTCTGGCATTGTTTCTCTGAAACCCATGTTGGCTTTTTGCGATTATGGAATTATCTTCTAGATATCCGCAGACTCTCTGTTTAATAATCTGTTCCAGAATCTTTCCTAGAATTGATGTCAGACTAACTGGAAGGTAATTGTTGTGATCCTCTTTTTCCCCCTTTTTGAAGATTGGGACAATATTTGCCCTCCTCCAGTATGCTGGGACTTCTCCTGTTCTACAGGAGTTCTGAAAGATTATTGCCAACGGCTCCGATATTACATTTGCCAGTTCTTTTAATATCCTTGGATGTAGTTCATCTGGTCCTGGAGATTTATATTCATTTAGATTAACCAGGTATTCTTGTACTGTCTCTTTACTTATTCTGTGCTGAAATTCCCCCACTCTGTCCCCTGCTCCACTGTCCTCAGGTTGAACACCCTTTGCCTTTTCTGAGAAGACTGAAACAAAGAAGGTGTTGAGTAATTCCACCTTTTCTCTGTCCCCTGTTAACATTTTGTCATCTTTACCACACATTTCCTTCTTCTTCCTTTTACTGCGGACATACCTGAAAAATCCCCTTTTATTTTTCTTAATCTCTTGAGCAAGCCTGAGTTCATTCTGCACTTTAGCTTTTCCGACTTTATCCCTACATTTACTGGCTATTTGTTTGAATTCCTCTTTGGCGATTTCACCATTTTTCCATTTCTCATGAATGTTCTGTTTAAAACTTAGTTCAGTTGAAAGTTCCTTAGTCATCCATCCTGGTTTCTTGAGACATCTCCCATTTTTCTTCCTCATTGGAACTGTTTGAAATTGTGCCTTCAGTATCTCCTTTTTGGGAAACTCTCATCTGTCTTGAACTCCCTTCTCTTTTAGTGTACCTGACCATGGGATCACCTCCAGTATTTCTCTCTTTATTGAAATCAGCTCTCCTAAAGTCTAGAATTCATGTCTGACTATGCCTAGCTTCACCATTCCACTGTATAACAAACTCCAGGAGAACTTGGTCATTCCCACCTAAGGATCCCACCACTTCCACCCCATCAACTAGGTCATCCCTGTTGGTTAAGATCAGATCCAAAATAGCAGACTCCCTTGTCATTTCCAAAATGTATTCACGGTTATGTCTATATTTTATTTCTCTGAAGAATACTGTAACAGAAATGGGTGAAGATTTTCAGCACAATCCTATGCATGTTTACTCAGAGGACACTATCATTACATTTCAACGTGGCTTGCTTCTAGATGAGCATACTTAGGACAGCAGCTTTATTGTGGCATAGGTTGTTGAAGGCCAAGTCACTTCATCATATGCATTACGAATCTATGCTCAGTTGATGATACTAAACTTTTTAGTGCTTGAACAATTTTGCCACAATGAATCTTAATCTTTAAATTCTGTAAGACTTCTTAGTGTCTACAGTTTTAAAAAGTATTGTATACTTCTGTCTGCAACAATATGCAGCATTTTTGTTTCATGACAATTAGAAATTCTACTCAATAGAAAAACTGCTGATAAAATTAACACCATTTTATGCAGCAGTCCTGCCTGTACTTGCCCAGGAAAAAATCCAAATCGGACATATGTCGGTTGCTTTTTTAAATTCTCACTCAACAATATATAAAATTGAGTGATTGTACTAATTGGATGAATTGCATGTTGAGATGCTAGTGGTCTGGTTGAATCTCTCAGAGTTTAAGGGCACCAACTATCTATTAGCCAGTGCAATGAGACAAGAAGAAAGATGAGCAGATAAAAAACCTCCCACGTTTTTATGTTTTGTGATATTCCCAAGGGTGTAGCTGTGGGAGACAGGAATGAGGGCATTGCTCTTCAGAAATGACTTTGCCTTTCAGTAAAAATGTAAGTTAAAAGTTACTAAAATTCTAGAAACTTGTGGGATTGGAGGAAAATTTCATAAGGAGGCATAATTCTTACTCGGGATGGGCAACACCCAGTCACATTACTGGCTATTTTTCCTGCCGTCTCCAACTTCAAGGGGGGGGGGGAAGTAATGTTATGTATTGGATATTATTTTTTGGGGGGGGGGGTAAGATAGTTCTAGGTAATCAATTAATTTTTATTTGACTTAGATAGTAGTCCAAATCAAAGTGTAATATCTGGTTTTCTGAGCTTTCCTATTACTTGAGAGAAAACTTTCTAAGCCTGAACCTGAAGAACTTTTCCAGCCCATCTATGAAATATACGCTACTAAATTCTAAAGGATTGCTGAGCCATTTACAAAGTATTAATTCAGACTTTGCTCAGACTTGTAATACATATTTTCCCCCAAGTATAAAAAAGGAGAGAGGACATTCAGGAGCTAAATTATTGATTGGTTCAAAGATTGCAATGGTGTGGCCTTGTAATCAGTGGATGAAAAAGATACAGTTATGCTCTATTTTCCCCTTAGATGTATTACCAAGGTTTACAATTAACAGCATACTATCCAAGGTCATAGGCAGATTTTACTGTCTCGGGCACATTATTTTAAGAGACAGCATCACTTACTGGCTAGGAAGGGCAAACTCAGCTTTCAGCTCAATCAGAAGCTTTGGCAGAACATGGGTCAATTTGATAATTAAAGATGCTGTATACCAAGCAGCTGTGCTTATTACCCTAATGTATGGGTTAGAGTCATGGCCTCTTCTATCACTACATTAAATTAAAGGATTATCCCCCCCCCCTTCACATGACATGTTTGAAGTAAAGCAACAATAATGGCATGAATACTGATATGTTTGGGAAGTGTGCTATAATTTGTGTATTTGGTGTGTTAAACTATTATGTCACACTTTTTGTCTATTGACACAGTTTTCTCTACATAAACTTTAAAACATCTTATCTCATTTGCAGTCCATTGACAGTCCACATTTCCTCAACATATTAAAAAAATGAATATGGAATTTTCCCATATGAATTGCGTGCATTTTCTCCTCTGATTTTATTTTACTTTTTGGCAAACACCTTTGCCTTACATGGTGTAGTTTGAGCACTTGACTACAACTCTGGCAACCAGGGTTCAAATCCTTGCCTGCCCTTTGGGACCCACTGAATGATCTTGGCCAAGTCACATTCTCACAGCCTCAGAGGAAGGCAAAGGCAAATGTCATATCAAGCGAACCCTGTCACAGGCTCCTCTTAGGTTTACCAAAAGTCAGGAATCATTTGAAAGATCACAACATCAATAACCTTTGCATTCTGTAAACCTTTTGATATGGTAGTTTCCCTAATATATGAAGTTTGTACACATTCTTGAAAGGATAACTGCACTGAAGAAATCTAAGAAACTTAATGCAAATTTTATGAAATCCAATTTTTCTGCATTTTAATCAGGAAAATGCAAATTTGATTGGCTTGCATTGAAATAAAAACAAAACAAATGCTGTGCCACCTTCCTCTTGCTGAGGTACAACAACAGCATTATGAAAATGCCGATTAAATTTCAATGAAATATTGTTAGAATTGGCAGAGCAATAAAAGCAGAATTACATAAAGGAGGATTAACCTTTGCTTCTTGTTAGTGGCCCAAAAAGGAGAAGACACACCCATTAATTAAATATTGCTTATGCCTGTCTGTTCTAGTTGAGCCACTTGGCAACAGTGATTACAGCAATACCAAATTCAGCAAATATATCATGGCGTAAGATTGCCCAAAAACTCCAATACAATTCTATTTAATTTCAAAGAGGGTTCTAGTTGAATGCATAAACTTGATTAAATAAAAATAGATCCACATTTACTAAATAAAAATAACTTGTCATAATAGAGAATCAAATAAAATATATATTGCTGATTACAAAACACACAAACATGTCAAAAAGTAATGAAATCAAATAGACTTTGTAAAAACACAAGAAGACTTCATTTAAAATTATAAATGTTATTCCAAAGTGCAAACTGGGATGGGGGGGGGGAGGGAGACCACAGACTCTGATGAAGAGCTGTAGGTTATCAAAAGTTCTGCAGATGAGATGGGGGGTACTTTTTTTAAATAAACTTTATACAGCTATATTTTACAGGCAGCTATTTGCAGGCTTACTAAAGGGTTTTCTGTTTATACCATAATTGTGAAATATGGCATCTTGTTCTCTTGCTAGCAGTCAGATTTTTTTCACATCTATTACTGAGAAAGCAAGCTTGACTACTCTTATATCTCAAACATATATACATATATCTCCAAAGAATGAATCCACCTTTTTATTCCAAGATTTAGATATGACTCAATAACTCATGACTTATGAAGCAATTTTGAAACATGGCAATGTCAAGGCACAAGTCTCTCCAAGAATGCTTGGCACAAGGTACCACACAGATGCCATTTCTAGAGAATGAAAAATAGAAGTTTCCATGTGATTACAGAATAAATCAAAGCAAGCTCCAAAGCCAGAGAAGAAAGAAGGAGGAAAGTCTGCTTAATACTTCTTTTCAGTACATGTTCTGTTCAAATGATAATGACTTCTGAGCTGGATGCATGGCCTCACCATTGCACAGTTTTGGCACAAGTAGAATGATAGACATGCCCATGAAACTGGCACACAAACTGTAAAGAGATAAATAAATTAAGAAATCTTTTTCAACATAAGAAGGTAGAGACCCACTTTATGTGCTTGTAAAAAGTGTGCTCTTGATGCCAGAACTGAACTGCAGGGCACTAATAAAATACAACACAAATAACAGATATGTTTTCTGAGTGCAAATACTTGAAGATTTATAGTGGTCTGTTATATAAATATCTATTGGGAGTTATATTATTTAAAGTATAAGATTTATAGCAGGGCAATAAAATGTGGATAAAGGAGCCATGGTCTAACAATATGAATTGAGTTTTCACAGCCTATTTGAATACTGTTTAATACAAAAATGTCTGATGCTTTTGGCAGAGGTAGCTAGTGAATTACAATAGTGATTTGGGACCTAGTTATAAAAGAAAGATGGAGTATATTAAACTTTCATGGAGTTACACAAGTACATAAATTTTAATATAAAGTGCACAGGAAGTTTCTTGCTTGTTTTCTTTTGTTTTCAGTTTTTGGTTTGATAGAATCAGTCTTTGATAATAATTAATAATTGCTGGCAACATTCCATGCATTCCATTTAAATCTTAGCCCTGAGGTAGATGGCCATGAAGGATCTGTGTCTGAGATCAGGATGGGACCATGGCAACCACATGGTCCGCTCTCAAAGTGGACCGCTGCTGCAATCCCAAGCCTGCAGCCAGCAGGAGCAGATTAAATCTGATCCTAAAAAGGCCAGCTCTTGCCAGTTGAGTGACTTCCATCCACTTTGGGGGCATGCGTCATCAACATATTACATCTTGCAAATGAAAAAAAAAAAAGGTCTTACGTGGTTATCCTGCTCTATTTTGGAATATGATAACATATATTTAAATAATGTTGCTATCAGTGCATGCACCAATTATAAGCTGGGGGAAGGATTCTGGGAAAACATAAACTTATTGAGGAACCTCAGAAATATACCAGCAATTCCTTAATGAGGCAAGGAGAACTTATCTATCAATATATCCATTTACACCTTACATCATTCCTTCTTAATTCGTCACCCTTCCTGACAATCTGAACATAAGAAGGTAACAAAAATTCAAAGGTTTGTCATTATGATCTCACAAAGTCTAGCAAGATACTTGTGGGAAATGTACAAGCAAGACATGAGCACAAAAGCTCTTCCTGTTCAGATGTCTCAACTGCTGGCATTAGAACCCATTGTCTTTAATGCTATGGGCAATATCTTGCCATCATGACAAGTGTCAATTGATAGTATGTGACAGCTTGCATTTATTTTTTGCCAGAGAATCACATCCCAAAACTGAATTAACGAGTCAATTCAAGCAAAGGCATAATCAATACATGTACTAAGCAATAAAGTATTATCTGGTTTAGTCATAGGTACATTACTAATTAGTTTTACTATGACATCATAGAGTCACATGCAGAAATTAAAGATTTAGAGTCAAAGCAAAGGTAAGCAAACTAAACAGTGGCTAAAGAAACTACTTATTTTGCTTGACAATTAACATGTCTAACAGGCCAAACACATTCTAGGATTCTGGAAATTTTAAGTAACTTCTCAAGGCTCTGCCCAAACCTGTATTTAAACTACTGCAAAGCTTCAGTTTGGAATTTAACAGTGATTTTGGCAGAGCTGATACAAGTATTAAGTAAAGCTTTTCTGCCCTGAACAGGAAAAAGGAAATACATAACTAGAGTACAGAGTTGTGCACAATGGCCCTAGCGCTTACATCCAATGTGTCCCAGCCTGATCCTCTTCAGTTCAAACTCACCACCATGAAAATGAATTGTATTCATATCCACTTGCATGTGATAAAACAGAGACCCTATTCATGATGAAGTTTTTTATTTGAATCCAAGTGAACATAGGCAGAAGTGTCTGCCATGTAAGATCTTGCAACCCAGCATCTTCAGGACTGTACTGAGCATGTTGAGGTGGTGCATAGTTGATGTAGAAGGTGAGGGTAGTGTACATGGTGCTGTGCCACACTCACGTGCTTAGTCTACCATGTTTTGGACAAGTGCTTGACCAGCATCTGCAATATCTTTTGAAACCCTGGTAGATATCTGACAGGCATCTGTAATAGCATTTGATGCCCTCCCCCAAATTATCTGCTCCCAGATTTTGACACATAATGTGCTAAATGTTTGACTATGCTAGCTTTGACAAATGTGTTTCTCTTAATATTCTGTCCAAATTACACCCTCCAATTCTATCCCACCCTCAGTAAAATAGGTTTGGTTTTTATGCCCCATTCTCAGGTTGATTTAGAATTAAAAGAAAACAAACAAACAAACAAAACTTACCAAGTTATGGAACAGATTTATGAATAAATGCATGTAAAATTCACTCAGTTTGGAAAGAGATTGATCATTCTATCCCATAAGAATGAAATTGGGGGGGGGGGGTATTTTGAGATATTAGTGACAATGATGGACAAAGGTATGAGTATATGACAAATATATAGTGCAAAGGAATGTCTCCCTTGATAGACTGGCAATTGAATTTTGACCATTTCCAAATCAAATGCTTATAAAAGTTAGATTCTAATATTAATTCAAATATGAATGTGTGCTGAGTTTCATACTGATTTCTCATTCTACATTTATAATTCTGTATATATCTTGATTTTTTCCCCCTTTGAATTATTAAAATTATTTTATTGCTTTATTTGGAGCACCTCCTCATTTGTTCCATTATAGCTAAATTATAGCCTCCTGTGTTAAGTTTTTGTGCCTCATTAACCTCTTACAGATCACTTCATTTTAGTTTAATAACTATTTGATCATTCATCTGAACTTAGATATTGAAAGGAGGATCTCATTATTAAAGAAAAGACTGCAAACATTTCTTGGTGAAGCATATTATTTCACAGGGGTAGTGTACAGAAATATTTAAAATGATCATCAGCTAGACACAGCCAGAACACATAAGCAGTCAATCCACATATCTCCAGCTGTATGATGAACCACAGAAAAATGAGTGTTTCACATACTATTTCGATTCTGATCACACTGGAAATCTGAACATAGAACCACCTAAAAAAGCTAAAATTCTGCTAGATGATATATTTAGAAGAGACACTCTTAGGCAATGAAATATGTTTGTTTGTTTGTTTGTTTGTTTTGGCATATGTTTTCTCCCAGCTCCATAGTTTGCATTTCAGTACTCTTGGTTTTGTAATTGATCATTAGAAGGTAAACACAGGCTTAATTTGAAAATCCACAGAGGCTTACAAGAAATCTTACTTCCAGGAAATCCTATTCAGAGGAGAAAGTGTACCAATGGGTAAGCTACTCAAAATCTACTTCTATTCTGAGGCTGATGCCACAACATAAAATTAATGTAGTTTGACACTGCCTAACTGTCATGGCTCCAACCTATGGAATCCTGGGATGCGTAGTTGGTTGTTGCACCAGAGCTCTCTGACAGAGAAGGCTAAATATCTCACTGTTGTTAACTGCCTTTGAGTCAGCTGCAGCTTATGGTGACCGTTTGGGTGAGATATCTCTAAGATTCCTATCCTCTACTATTCTGCTTAGGTCTTGCAGATTCAGACCCATGACATCTTTGATTAGGTCTAGCCATCTGGCATGTGGTCTTCCTCTTTTTATGCTACCTTCTGTTTTCTCTAGCATTATTGTCTTTTCTAGTGAGTCACTGCTTCTCGTGTTGTGACCAAAACATGCCAGCCTTAGTTTCATCATCTTAGCTTCCAGGGAGAGTTCAGGTTTGATTTGTTCTAGGATCTAATTTGTTTGCCTTTTTGGCTGTCCATGGAGTCAAGCAGATGAGTGGCTTAGAGCAGCCTCTGACTGATCCAGCCATAAGCAAACCGTGATCAGCGCAGGACTGCAGTGACCAGATCCAGCTGGCGGCTCCAAAGCTGGTTGCTACTGCTGTCCCAAATAGACCACTCACAAGGAGCGGCTTTTTGCCACTCCTTCTCTTGCCTGCATGGGCCTATCCAGGGCATGTGTCATCTGAATGCCATGCCCCCAAAGTGGCCAGAAGCCGCACCTTTTGGCCTGCGTGTTTTGGGCTGATGGTACCCTCAGCACTCTTCTCCAGCACCAGATCTCAAATTTTGATTATAATAGCTTAGACAATTCTAACTTTGGTGCTCATTTGTATATCTTTTTTGGGTATTGTCTAATTCTTTCATGGCTGCCCTTCCCATTCCTAGCCTTCTTCTGATTTCTTGACTACAATTTCTATTCTGATCAACATCTGATCCAAGGTATTGGAAATCTTTATTTCAATTTCCTCATTATCTAAGTTGAATGTTATCTAAGTAGATTATCTAAGTAGATCCTTCATGGTCATGGTTTTTGTTTTCTTTATTTTCAGCAGTCAGCCTGCCTTTGCACTTTCTTCTTTGACTTTCCTTAATGATTGTTTCAAGTCTATGTTTTCTGCTAGTAGCATGGTATCATCTATATATCTTAGATTGTTGATGTTCCTTCCTCCTATCTTCACTCCTTCTTCCTCTGAGTCTAAACTTGCTCCTTGAATGGCATTTTCTGCATACAGGTTCTTGGAGTGTGAGGAAATCTCCTTCTTTGAAAGATTTTTAAACAGAGGCTGCATGGCCATATGTTGGATGTGTTTTGATTGTGCTTTGATTTGTATTTGTGCATGGCAAGGTGTTGTACTGGATGGCAGTACCTTCTAAATTATAATTCTATGAGTCTATGATTCTTTGATCATCTTGTTTGATAAAGTTTATGGCGAGATCTAATAAACTCAAATGCTATTTGCAACTATCCTACTAAAGGTATTCCTTTAATCTGGATTTTGGAATTCTTCTAATTGATAATTGTTGCATGTGGTTTGGCCTTTATCAGAAAGTTAAAAAACTTACTTACGAGCTGTTATATGTTTAATTTGGAAGATGAAGAGTGCTAGCTCAGCTAAGAAAATTATTACTATTTTATGTCTTATTAATTGCATAGCACTCTGCAGGCAACATCAATATGCTATACATTTCAAAGTATTTTGTTTTATTGTAGGTCAAAACTGAAAGTGCTGGAAAATGATCCCATACTCATCTTTTTAAAATTGCTGTTACTATTGGCCCAGATGTGCTTTGATTTTCTACTTATGAGAAGAATTTTGGAGCAGAAGCTGCTGTGTTTTATATACAGTTAAGGCAGAATAAGGTGATAAAGCCAGCATGTTTCATCAAGACATAAAAATGTTTGGCAACAAAGCAAAGTAAACCTAAAGAAGAATTATATTTAAGACCTTAGTTTATTATAGATGAATCAGAACCTAATAGTTTACTAAAATGATAAAAGATAGGAGGCTTAATTTTTAGACATCTGCACACTTCAGTCATACATATTATTATTCATAGTCAAATGGTGATAGATTATATTCTTGGTACAGGAAAATGGAAATAATATTTTCCTTGATATAAAGGAATTATAAATACAAATTATAACATATCTCATAACATATAGAGTAAGAAGATGAGCCCCCCCCCCCCGGCCATCTATGTCATCACACCTCAGAGGGAGAGAAAGGCCTGCCAGATCCTAAAGGAAGAAGGACAGCTCTCTCTCCAGTCCATCTGCCATGGTCCAGGCCTCAGATAGAGAGAAGAACTGCTGGACGTGATCCCCTTCCCCACAACCATTCCCTTCTCCTTTTATGTTGTCTATTTTTAGATTGTAAGCCTGAGGGCAGGGAACCATCTAATTAAAAATAATAATAAATGTAAGCCACTCTGAGAGTCTTTAGGTCTGAAGGACAACGTATAAATACTCTAAATAAATAAATAAATAAATAAATAAATAATATTTTTATCAGAAGAGTAACATAGAGTTGGTAGAGATCATGAGGAGCATTCGACTGAATCTCCTTCCCTGCAGGTATACACAATCAAAGTGCTCTCAACAGATAGCCATCCAGTGTCTGTTTGAAAACCTCCAAAAATGAGCTACTGGGGGATTATTTGGACAATGGTTTACAAGGAAATGGGGAAATCACCAAAGAGGAACTCAGACAAATACCCAGCACGTGTAGGGATAAAGTCAGAAAAACTAAAGCGCAGAATGAACTCAGGCTTGCTCGAGAGGTTAAGAACAATAAAAAGGGCTTTTTTGGGTATGTCCGCAGCAAAAGGAAGAAGAAGGAAATGGTAGGGACACTGTGTGGAGAAGATAGCAAAATTCTAACAGGGGACAGAGAAAAGACAGAATTACTCAACAACTTCTTTGCTTCAGTCTTTTCACAAAAGGCAAAGGGTGTTCAACCTGAGGACAATGGAGCAGAGGACAGAATAGGAGAATTTCAGCACAGAATAAGTAAAGAGATAGTACAGGAATACCTGGTTAATCTAAATGAATACAAGTCTCCAGGACCAGATGAACTACATCCAAGAGTATTAAAAGAACTGGCAAATATAATATTGGAGCCATTGGCAATAAACTTTGAGAAATCTTGGAGAACAGGAGAAGCCCTAGCAGACTGGAAGAGGACAAATGTTGTCTCCATCTTTAAAAAAAAAAAGGGGGGGGGAGGATCCCAACAATTATTGTCCAGTTAGTCTGACATCAATACCAGGAAAGATGCTGGAGCAGATCATTAAACAGAGAGTGTGTGAATATCTAGAAGATAATTCCATAATCACAAAAAGTCAACATGGGTTTCAGAGAAACAAGTCATGCCAGGCAACTATGATCTCTCTCTCTCTCTCTCTCTCTCTCTCTCTCTCTCTCTCTCTTTTGATAAAATTACCAGCTTGGTAGACAAAGGGAATGCTGTGGATATAGTATATCTTGACTTCAGTAAGGCATTTGACAAGGTTCCCCATGACATTCTTGCAAACAAGCTTGTAAAATGTGGGCTAGACTTGGTAACCATTACATGGATTTGTAACTCGTTGACTGGCTGCACAAAAAGGGTGCTCAAAAAATGGCTCCTTTTCATCCTAGACAGAAGTGACAAGTGCGGTTCCACAGGGTTTCGTCCTGGGCCGAGTCCTATTCAAGATCTTTATTAATGACTTTGATGACAATATTGGGGGCTTAGTTATCAAATTTGCAGATGACACCAAATTAGGTGGAGTAGCACCCCAGAGGGCAGGATCAAAATTCAAAATGACATGAATAGACTAGAAAGCTAGGCTCATAGAATCTCAGGGCCTCATGGGCTATTGAGTCTAACTTCCTGCTCAGTGCAAGATCTCCAGCAAGAACATTCCCAACAGATAGCTGCCCAGCCTAATCTTTCCAATAGAAGTAACAAAACCTATTTCGTTATGATGTAATAAATGGTAATTCTGAGATTTAAAAAACTCATGTGCATATTTGCAAACAATATTCTGTCTTTTATTCACTTGGTGGAAAGTGTGACAATTGAAATAGTTTCTGGACTGTCAAAACTGGAATACAGAATTTTATTTGATTTGGTTTAGTTTAGTCTTTTATATAACATACTCTTCAGTTTGATTCCTGAGCTATTCTTTGGATACAGTCTTCTCTATGTGTTTATGCTAGTAAGTGTGAAAGATATTACTGTTTCTCACAAGCAGAGCAATGAAATTAGCAACGTAAAAGCTGAACAACAACGATCCCCATGCCTCCTCACAACTTATAGAGAGTATAGAAAAAAAGTTCAATCTTCTTCATAAGATATGTAAATTAGCTTTACTTGGGCCCTGTACAGACCGGCACTTTGGCCTGGCTGGGGGGCATGACACATGTTGCGGCTCTGCCCCCCCCCATGATGCTGCACATTGCTCCACATGGCATGTAGTGTCACGGTGCTCCTCTGGTGCTGCATCCATATGATACAGCACCGAAGGAGCACTGTATAGCCATGATGCCACGGCTATGGCACCTTTTCCGAGCACAAAAAGGAGCTCTTTTTTTTGTTCCTTTTCACTCCCTGGAAAAGCTGGATTGGGGCTGCAGTCTGTGGTTGCCATGGCCCTGATCCACCTGAAGAAGGGGCGACTGGAGGCCACTGCTTCAGGACTGTTTCTACAGCCTCTTACTATTATTCATGCATACACACAGTATCTAATGAAGGAGAGAAAGGAGGAAAATTGGCTTCAGTTTACAGTCATATGGAAAACCAAGCAAACACACAATTTTCAAGTTAGCAGTTAGTGTATATAAGCATGCAAAGGTTGCTAATTGTAACAGTATATAATGTAGGAATGTGCATGTCAGTGTATTTCCTTTGTTTGTGGATACATGTGGAAAGAAAACTAGCAATTATAAACTTTTCATATTAAGCTAATGGACAACAAACCAGAAAAATACACGCAAATAAATACACACAATGTTTCACCTATTAAGAATGGTGACTAGTAAGAATCCAGGGACAGTGAGTCCATGCTGAGTTTTAAAGGTGCTAAACCATATCCACAAAAGTGCTTTAGCCCCTTGGGAACTT
Source organism: Urosaurus nigricauda (assembly GCA_034509955.1). Taxonomy (NCBI): domain Eukaryota; kingdom Metazoa; phylum Chordata; class Lepidosauria; order Squamata; family Phrynosomatidae; genus Urosaurus; species Urosaurus nigricauda. The sequence continues at coordinate 44,211,591 of JAOEGL010000003.1, read as the reverse complement.
TCTTTAAATTTCAGTCTAAAAGCTATACTTAATTCAATATTCTACTGATACAGAAGTCATCAACCCCACTATCAGCACACAACACAGATGCTCATTGTAGTTTTCTCATATTTTGTGGTTCTCTTCATGTAACTTGGAAAACTTAGACTGTTAGCCACTTTTAAACATATATCTGAAACTGATTTTTTTTCTTGACATTTATTTTATATTCTGTTAAAAAAAAAATGAGATCAAGCTCCAAATTTGGAAACAGACGTATATTCTCACTTCCTGTTATTTAGCAAAGTTCTTGAGCAATACTCTTGCAGTCAGCCCATCTTGATAAGTGACTCATGGAATCGACTGTTTAGGTAATGTCAGGGCAAAGATACACTCCATTTGAGATGCCACTCTGCTCAAAATGTATACTCCCTCTATTCATCTCATCTGATACTGCAAAGTTAAATCCAAGAACTTATCTTAGTAGAAGATTAAACATATCTCTGAGGAATTCACAACACCATTACAGTGGAATTACAAGGTTAAAATGTTGTGCAGAAGATTTTAAAGAATCAGATACAGACTGGGGATTTGAAAAGATACAACCTTCCTCAATTACTGTAGCTCTTGCTATTCCACTCACTAATGAAATTGGTATGGAGAATGCATTGAACCCAAGAAGCTGCATTAATATTAAGGGTTCTAATAGACATTAAGTTATATTTTGCTATGGAAAATGTTGGCCTGTGATAATTATTCTTTGGGCTTCAAGGGAATGTAACTTAAATGGGAAGGTAATAGTCATAATTCATTCTTAAGCAGACAAACCAAGAGATGCACCCTGTGCTTCAGCCTCTTAGAGGGGGGAAATCACTCAGTCATATGGCATGAAATTGTCATTTCATGAACGTGCTGTTCTTTCAAAATGCTTGAACATGTGAATCAAACAATACTGCATTCATCTTGCTGAAAGAGCACATGTTAGCATTGTCATTGCTGAAGCAATATTTATAAGTCACCTCTAGAAATAGATATATTCTCTGCATATATGAATTTTAATACCTCACATGATCACTCACTCACTTTGGTGGGACTTTTTTTTACTTGGTTTGATATCCGTTGTTCTGTAACAGGATTTCAAAGATGTGCATACTTACTATTAGTTACATTTACATACCTTTCCTTTAGTGAATTCACATCACACACACAAGCATATATTATTTCAGTGATACTTAAACACAAGCAACTCAACATGTATGTAAATATGTGTATAAATTCAGCCCATCTGAGTACAAGCAATTCAGTTTGTGTTTTAAGCCATTTATATATAAGTGAGTCAAGACTAACTAGCAAGTCAAGGCTACCATGTAAGTCAAATATAGAATCAATTCATCCTCTGTGGGATGGGAACAATCCAGTAAATGTAGTGGGAACAATCCAGTATATGCGGGATATAACCAGTGGCAACAATCTAGTATATGAAGATATGGAAGAGAGACTCCTTTGCTGTTGTGCCTTAGAGACCTGATTGGTACCAGCGTTGGCCTCATTTTGGCATCATGTTAAAAAACTAGTTCTTCACCCAGGTTTAATAGTTCCATTGTCCATGTTTTGACTCAGACCTACTCGGTTGGGGATGGCTATGCATATTTTTATCTTGTTTTGTTTTAAATTGTTTTATAATTGCTTAATACTATTCTACTGTCTCTACCATCCCATGGGAGTTCTATATTAGTACAGAAACAGAATGGAATTAATTTGTGAGTGATTTATCCATCCTTACAAATACAGGATTGGTGCTATGTTGCCTATGAACATTATATGACAAATGATTCCTCGCATTCATGCTGGTGGTTATTCCCATAATGAAGCCACAACAATGAATGGAATTTTACCTTTTCAATGCAAAAGTCCTACATGGAATTTCACCAATTCAATGCACTAGGCTTCTTCCATGACACTGTAGGCTAGTGCGAGAATGAGGGCCTTCATGGCTAGAACCATCCCTCTAAACTGAGAAGGCTAGTTCACTATTTATAGTGTTAGAATTCAAAGGGGCAAAACAGACCTTAAAAGCAAAACTCTGCCTCTTTTGGCCTGGAAAAAGGGCATGCTTGCCACCACCATGGCAGTTTTCAGGTCTCCTTTTGGCATGTGTTATGTGAACAGCAAAGAAGCGCCACACACCTCCCACCATGCAGTCAGGCAGGCGGCATGACACTGGCATCGGAGTGGCATTGGGGCATCTGGTATCCAAACACCATACCTCCACGCCACCCTGATGCTGTTTCTGGTCTGTACAACTTCATAGCCATGTCAGTCTGCATCAATATGCAAAGGGATCTTGTATGCAAAGGGATCTGTACCAGTATGGAAAGGGATCTTGTATGTGATCATTATGAAAAGGGATTTGAGACTAACTGAAAGAGGCTGGTAGCATAAACTTTTGTAGACTTGAGCCTGCTTTCAAATACAGTGGTCCCTCCAGATTTGCTGGGGTTTGGGGTGAAGTATCCTCATGAATGTGGAAAAACTGCAAAAAACCAAACCAAAACAAAACAAAACAAAAACTATTCTTTTTAACTGAGAGAATACTTCTCTAGGAATCTCCAGATCCTCCAGTGCAACTTTATGGTCAACCTCTTTCAGGTTGATCATACAGTCATGCTGGAGGACATACAAATGCCTAGAAAAGTGTTTTCTCTATGAACGTCTAGGTTCTTCAGCAGAATTCTATGGTCAACTTACGGCAGAGTTGCACTGGAGTACTTAGAGATAACTAGAGAGAACACATTAATCAAAACCATAAATAATCAAACCCACAAAAGTCAAAGCTGAAACAAGGAGGGCCAACTGTGTGCATCTGAGGAAGTAGACTCATGTCTATGAAAGCTCAAGCTATCATTGTCTGTCTTAGTCTCAAAGGTGCTGATAGATCCATTTACGTACTTATGGTGTAGATACTCAGTTGATCAGGGCCATTCACACTTCACAATGCAAACATTTAAATAGTATAATAGTGTGTGCTTCATACCACCAAAAGTATAATAATAATCTGCCTTCAGATGTGTTCTGGTGAACATGAATATTATGTTTTGTGGGAGGTGGAAGGAAAAGGGATTCTTTTGCAAAAATGTTGTTTATGCCCATTCCTGAAAATTGAGTCATTTTTAACACTGAGGAGTAAAAAGGAGTGGTAGCTAAAACAGAAAATATTTTGATAATAGTCTCATGAGTCACCTTGAGGGGAGAAAAGAACACTAGATAGGAAATGAACAAAACAGAATATTTATGAGTTGTAGATGTAGGTGAAAAAAAAAACCCCCACACAGATTGCTTTTTATTTGAATCCTGTTTCTGTCATTTTTATCCACACATGAAATTTAGATTTTGTGGGGCAAGTCATTTTCAGAAGCAAAAGGAAATACCCTAAAATCCATGTAGCCATATTCCTTCTGACCATACAGATCAATGCACATAACTACATGAGCAAAAAATATCTAATAAACCCTAAAAAATATTTGCCATGTTTACAATGTGCATTCTCCCTTTCTTTGAATGTGGGTCTACAATGGCCAGAAATCTCTGGGCTGCTTTTGGAGTATTTTGACCAGAAGCTGCTTAAACTCCCCCCATTACCTGGGTAGTCCAGAGCAGATGCCAGGCAGTTGTCTACACACATGTCCTAATATGCCATCCACCAAAGCTGATCCTGGCACAAGTCACTCCCTTTGAGGTTAAAAAAAAAAAAAAAGGACACCCAGCCATGATCACCTTGCGCTTCCTTGTGACCTCTGAGACAATGGCTTGCACCAATGGCGGAACTTGATGGCACAGTGGGACACTGTGTAGTTAGCTGCTCAGTGTCACTACAAAGTACTTCCGATTTTCTTAGAAGATTCGGAGCAAATAGTGAAGTTAAAAAAAAAAAAAAACAGATTAAGGCAGGGATGGCCGAGATTCAATGCGGAACAAAATAAGTGAAGATCTGTGTTCCTAGTTAGACTTTTTCTCTTTCTTCACATTGCCTTGCTCACTTCTTCCAACTTACTGAAGACTTTGAACTGGGATTTAAATCAGAACACTTTGGTGTATTTGCCATGTCCTTATGTTGTTTGTCAAAGTTGGTCTGAGTACAATACAAAACAGAGGGAAAGAGAAGAAAGTCATGGTTTGAATACCAAACCAAATTTGTGGAAGTACTTAGTGGCTCAGTTTGGAAAATGAATCTGTTCCATCTCTTTGAAACTTCTTTTTGGTTAAGAACCGTCTGTTTGAAGACATCACAAACCTTTTTTTTTTAAAGGATCCAATCACTTGCTGTGTTTTGAGGTAGAATTTTCTTTGTGTAATAGCTGCTTTGCTGATTTATTGGCTACCTTCCTATATGCATATTTTAACTTTCTACAAAAGTCCAGAGTACAGCTGTGTGCTGCTCAACATTTAAACTGCTGTGTGCCTGTTTTCTTTTAGGTATTATCCTGCAATGTGTGGTCAGTATCATTCAAGGCAAGCAGAAATTTGTTTGATAGGCATTTTTAACTACTTCAGGAGTACCTCAACATTCTCATTTCTGACATAGTCCTTAGTTCAGAAAAAAAAACTATGCATGTTAATAACTGGTATAAAGCTTCCTATTCTATACAGAGATGCTAGAAAGTAAAGCCTCATTCAGAAGGGAGAAGATGTTTATAAATCTGCAAAACTGTATATCCATCAACTTTTCAATGCCATACTGGCTGTAATCCTAGAACATGTCCATTATTCTGGGATAACAAGCTTTATATCTATTTCACTCTCTAATTTGTTTAAAAATTCAAGAGATAAATCAGAAATTGAAGGGAACTGGTGGGAGGGGTGGGAAGGACAGGTAATAACTTACTTACTTCCACTTCCTGCTATGAAACAAGAAAGAGAATGAGGAATATTTCTTCTCAAACTAAGAGAGAAGTCAAAGGTGAAATAGAGCCTGACTATTTTTAATTCCTTATGGAGCAAAGGCACTGTGGGAGGTGGGCTGAAAAAATTGTCTGGGCAGTGGCACAGAAGATTTTCTGAGTCTCCCTTCCATAATTGCTGGTTTCCAATGAGCATTAAAGATATAGAGAGGTTCTGTGCCATTCCTGCTTATCTCATTCTCTCATGGCAATATGTGAACTGGGCTCCTCAAATGGCTACTGCCATCACAGTCTTCCCTTTCTCCTTACCAAGGCAGGAAGGGTACAGGCAATAGCTATAGCAAGTACATTTCTATACCGCTAATAATAATAATAATAATAATAATAATGTTTTATTTATACCCCGCTCTTCAGCCAAGACTATCAGAGCGGCTTACAATTTGTTAAACAAACAGCTTCATTTACAATTGTAAGCTATTATTATCAGTGCACTTAAGCACTCCCTAAGTGGTTTACAATGTGTAAGCTAGTTGCCCCCAAGCTGAGTACACATTTTAGTGACCTTGGAAGGATGCCAGGCTGAGTTCACCCTGAGCTCTTGGCTGGTGTTGGACTCACATCCTTGTGGTTTATGAATGATTGGCTTCAGTACAGGCATTTAACCACTGTGCCACCAAGGCAAAACTCTATGTATGTGTGTGTATGTGTCCATGTGCATATGCATCAGCACTGAAGAACTGTCATAATAATGCCTAAATGGAAAAAAAAGGTGTGTCTTCCTAGTTTAGTGGTAGCAATGGAGAGAGGAGTGGTTTTGGAGGATCATTTATACTTCTTACCATTTGCCTCTCAGAGCCCCCCCCCCCAAGCCAGCATGGTATAGTGGTTTCGGTATCAGACTATGACTCTGGAAAATAGGATTCAAATCCCTGTTCAGCTCTGGAAACTCAGTGGGTGATCTTGGGCAAGACACATTCACCAGTCTCAGAGGATGGCAATGGCAAACCCCCACTAATGAAACATGCCAAAAAAATTCCATTGTAGGCTTGCTTTAGGGTCAGCATTAGTTGGAAACATCTTGAAGGCACACAGCAGCAACATAATTCTTGCCGTTTGCTTGCCTGACCACCCTAAGCTACTCCCTTGGTCTTTTCCCTTGTGAAGTAAAGCACACAGAGACAATTAACCAACATGAAAATGCTGTAAGGTACATGCAAACCACACAGTACTTTTGATTTTCATAGACCATATAACAAGGCCACAGCATTACCAGACTTAAAATTATATTATAGAGCTGCCAGTATTGTATGGACTCAAGATCAGTTAAAGTTAAGACAAACAAAAACTATATTAATTGAACATAATTTACAATGCGGTTGGCATGCATATGTCTGGTATGACAGACACAAAATAAATAAGGAATTCAATAACCATATATTAAGGAATGAACTGCTTACAAACTGTTTAGAAGTAAAATCAAAATTTTACATAGGAATCCCCTTACGGACCTCTTCACAAGAGGCCTTTCTAGGTCGATGGGGAAAAGACCAAAAGTGGATTACATATAAAGAAACATTGACTTATGACATTGAGGGTAATGTAAATATAAGATCAAAAGATGTTAGAGAAAAGGACAAAAAATTACAATGGTTGAGATATTTGCAAATCTATTGTCCCTTGGTAAACTCATCAGTTCTTTTGGTTTCTCCTATCAACTGTATGCCGATGACACTCAGCTGTATCTTTCCACCCCCGACCTTTCGCCGGGGCTTGAACAGCAAGTCTCCTTTTGTTTGGCTGCCATCTCTCAGTGGATGCGGCATCGGCGCTTGAAGCTCAACATGTCTAAGACAGAGCTTCTTGTCTTCCCACCTAAGCCCACCCTTCAATACTCCTTTTCTGTTTCTGTTGATGGCACTTCTATTCAACCGGTTCAGCAAGCCCGCAGTCTTGGTTTCATCTTTGATTCCTCTCTGTTGTTTATTCCCCAGATTCAGGCCGCCGCCAAGACCTGGAGATTCTCTCTTTACAACATTGCTAAAATCCATCCATTCCTCTCAGCCTCCACTGCCAAGACTCTGGTCCATGCCCTATTGGTTTCACAACTAGTTTATTGTAACCTCCTTCTGACAGGGCTTCCTCTCTCTCCCCTCCATCCTTTAAGCTCTGTCCAGAACTCAGCTGCACGTATTATCACATCCGCTTGCCGCTTTGACCATGTTTCTCTTCTTTTATCCCCCCCTTCATTGGCTCCCCTTCCCCTTCCGTATCCAGTACAAGCTTTTGTTATTGACTTTCAAAGCCCTCCTCGGATTGGCCCCTCCTTACTTGTCTGAACTTCTTTCTCCTCACACTCCTTCTCTTCCCCTTCGTTCCAGTAGTCAAGGTCTCCTGTCCCAGCTGAGGATTTCCACTGCCCTGTCCCAGATTCGTCTCTTCTCACTTGCTGCCCCTCACTCCTGGAACCTTCTTCCCCCACATGTGTGCCTCATCACTTCTCTAACCAGGTTCAAAATTAAGTTAAAGACTATATTGTTTAGGGAAGTGTTCCCAGGATTGTGCCATCTGCCCCAGGATGCCTCCTATTAACTATGTATTAAGAAGCCGTGCCCTCCCTCCAGTCCATCTGCCTTGGTCCAAGCCCCAGAGGCAGAGAAGAAGTACTGGACCTCATGTTAAATATAGAATATGACATCGGCCCAGAATTACATATTTCAAATATAATGTCAGTACTAGGTGAGGAAGGATAAAGGAAGTATTGGAGGATTGAACAATATCTAATAATAGCAACCAGAATGATAGTGGCAAAAAACTGGAAATTTCCATACATGACACTAATAGAAGACTGGAAAAACAAAATACATGAAATGAAGGAACTAGATAGGCTAACAACAATATTAAATAAAAAAGGATATAGATAAATGGGGAAAAGAATGGATAGCAGTGACATCCAAATTAGAAATTGATTAGAGAAAAAAGAATTTGTGGGATTTCCCCCCACTTTTTCTCTTTTTAGAATACAGGGGATAAAAGGAATTTTAAATAATTTTTGCAATGGGGGAATGAAACAAAAAAGAAAAAAATGAGGAGAGAACAAAGGAAACCATTGGAGCAATACAGTGTGCCCAAAAGGGGTGATCTGTATCCTCCCCAGGAAGTGGCAAGATGGGGCCAAGGCTGCCACACCAGCAGCCTTAGAGGCCCCATCCCACTGCTTCCAGAGGCCACAGGGAAGCGGCAAACTGCTGCTTCCCCGCAGCCTCAAAGCGGGGTGCAGAAGGTGCCCTGGGCTCCCCACTTCCGGAGGCAGTGCTGAGGGGAGAAAGGGGCCGCCGCTGAAGCCCCTTTCTCTCCGGGTGTTTGACGCAGCTGTTTGAAGGCTGCATCAAACACCCAGCACAAAAAAGGAGCTCAGTTTTTGAGCTCCTTTTTTGCGCTGTGGAAAGGGTGCACTTGATACCATCCTGCAGCGTGAAGTTGTCATGGCACGTGCAGCTTTAGGGTTAGGGAGGGAGCGGGCACTGCGCCCTCCCTAACCCTAAAGGCAGCCTTTCCAGCCCTTATCGTGCCGCATTGTGCCTGTCTAGATCAGGCCATTGTATTTAGTACATGGCTTTATTTTTTGACATGAAATCAATGATTTCTATAGAATTGAATACTGTGCTAATTTTTCTTTTTGGTCAAGATATATGTAAGAACAAAAATTACAATTAAAAAATTACAAAGCTGCAGATATTGTAGTTTTGTGCAATATGTGTAAGTTACTCAATTTGTATAAGTTGTATGATTTGTGCTATTTACCCAATTTGCAGAAAAATTATCATCACAAATCTGAGAACTCTCACCAATGCCAGCAGAATGTACTGTATTCTTTCACAGGCTGGGGAAAAATGTGATTACTTGTTTATATCCATGAGAATGATAGAAGAATTTTCACACATTCTGTTTACACTTCACAACAGTCCATGAAAAAGCTTGATATCAGACCCAGAGTCAGAGGATACAATAATTTGCCTGTACTCTTTCCTAGACCTTAGGAAAGTAACTATTTGGACTATTGCTCCTAGGCACTGGCCATGCTGTCTTGGAAATTATGAAAGTTGTAGTCCAAATATTAACTTTTCCAAGGTTTAACCTTTTCATGCATCTTCGATATGACCTGGCTTTCTCATAAAATGGAAAATTCAGTCCCAGAGCCTTTGCAGTTATTTATAAAGGGGTTAAACTCCAGCACACTTAAATGTGTTTCTGAATGTCACCTGTTGAAAGGAATGGAAATGCCTGGATTTCCTTGATTGCACTCATGTGATTAATAGCTACACAATACCAGTAAATGCATAAAGACTCTCTTAAGATGGATTGCAAGTAATGTAAGGAATGTAGATATGCAAGCTTACAGTTTGTTTTCAGGACTGGGAATGAGCTGTTATGACTTTGAAGTCATACTGACTCCTGTTTGTTCCCATTTGCACTTCAAAAGTGGCTGAAATCATAAGAGCTTGTTTAAAATAGGAACAGATAAATCATATTTTTCCATACCTCTGTTTCATGCAAATGCAAGGTGCATATGCTAACCTATTAATTTTTATTTATTTCATACCTCATAAATAGGTGAGCTCCATAAAGTAAGTGCCTTGTTGTTAAATATATTTATCTTCCCAGTGTGTGTGTTTGTGTATGCATGCACATACATACCTGGTGATGGTAAGTGGATATAGCTTTCATCATTTGTTTCTTCAGTCAGAACTTAAAAGTGATCTGTAGACTGTGTATCAAAGAGCTACAAAGAGTGGCAAAAACAGGACAGTGTTATATTGCTACTGACGTGTCAGACCAGAGCTATATTCAGATTGTCACTCAGCCATGTAGTTCTCTGACATTAGATGTATTGCTCAGTCTAACCTATATTTGAGGGTTGCTGTGGAACAGGGCAAAATGTTGTCCATGTACCCATGGACTCCTTCTTGGGTGCTTCCTCCCTGGCTTTTCCACATACTGACATTGCTCAAATGCAACATACAAACATCTTTGTAATGAAACAACAACTCTTGGCACCAGCTGGTAAAGGACAGGGATGAATGTCCAGGCTTAAAACAAACAAACAAACGTCACATAAGAAAAACAAATTTTAAGCACCATTTCTGCAAATTGCTCTGAGATTTCTTTCCACAGTTGGTGAACAAGGCAAGGAGAAATAATTTACAAAGATTTTACCTGCTATCCTGAGACCCAGCAGCTCTTCTTACATAAATGTGTTCAAAACAAGTTCCATACAACACCAAGAGCAGAAAACGCTTTGTTACACTTATGAAAATTAGTCAGCTGATCTGATTCTTTTTGTTGGTTTTCCAATAAGCACTTTTTCTACACCTCTCAAACAAAATAACATTTAACAAAATTAACATTAATAGTTCTTGAATTCTTTAATGCTTACTCTTCAGCACTTCCAGTGACAACATTAACACCCAGTTATCCAACTTGCCCCCTGCTTTGCACATCATAAATTATCCCCTTTTCTTCCTCCCTGATTTTTTACTTGAGAATGTGTATACAACTTGCTCCGAATGGTTTTCAGTTGGCTTACTCTCTTGTATAGAATCCTCAGTGCCTAACTCTGGATTCTAATCCTACCTACCTACCAGTATAATCTCTTCTTCTGTCTCTGTCACCATTAAGAGCATGCTACTTTAGGCATTTGCTTTGGAAGACATTGCACAATTTTTAAAGTAGACTACATGTTTTCTCCTTTCTTCTAGGATATTCCTTATGGAAAGCACACAGTGATTTTGAATTTAAACTTTTTTATTATTCTGGACAGTAAAATATATTTGTCTCTCACCCACCACCACTGAAATTAAACAAAATAGTATTGGGCCTCAGGAATACATACTACATGGTTACCACTGTCAAACTGGTGTACCACTTTAATTTCCATGGCTCCCTCCTTGTTTCATGAGGCATGTAGAATTTTCATCCAGAGAGTTCTAGTGTTTTACCAGGAATCCATAGGATACAGCCTAAAAGTGTCACTAGAGTGGCCATGCACTGCACCAGGAGACATCTCAGGGTGTGTGTGTGTGTGTGTGTGTGTGTGAACCCCTGGTAGGTGTTGGGATAGTTGCAAATCATTGATCCAAAACTGGCCACTGCTGCCCCCCTCAATCAGTCATGGTGCTTCTGGTAGCTGTCTGTTGGTAGGATTGGGGTGCTGTAGCCACCTAGTAGCCCCTTCCAGGCTTGACTGGGCTGCTGGCATGTGGCCAGACTGGGAAAGGGATGTGCCATCAGTGGTGGTAGCAGTGATGGCCACAGACTCCTCCTCTTTCCCTGCCACCATGGCCTCTCATTTATGTCCAGACAGCAGCCCTGCCATACCTGGAAGAGGCTGCCAGGTGGTAGCAGCAGCATCAGCAGCAATATACACACACACGACCACAGCAGACTTCTTTACACTACATTCCTACCCATTTCCTTGCCCTGTGGACCCTGGCCCTGAACAAAGAATTAGGCAGGGAAGCAGGAAGAAAGAGAGGGCAAGGTGGGCAGCGATGTGCCAGGCATCTGAAAAGATACTGCTACTGCCCAGCAGCCTTTTTTTAGGTCTGGCAGGGCTGCTGGCTGTACAGGAAAGAAAGGTGATGCCAGCAAGGAAATGGAGGAGCCCATGGTATCCACTGCATCATGACCCCCATCCCGTTCCACCAGTGGCCACAGCAGACCATCTTGCCTTTCATTCCTAACCACTGCCTTTCTCTGCACCTCTGATCCAGGAGGAAGCATTGGGCAGGGCAGCAGGTAGGAAGAGAGAGCATGACAGGAAGTAGTGTGCCACACATTTAGGAAAGGTGCTTCTGCCACCTGATAGCTCCTTCCCAGGCTGACAGGGCTGCTGGTTAGGCAGGAAAGAGACACAATGCTGGCAGGGATGGCCATGGGTGCCTTTCCTTTTCTATAAGGGAAGGAATCTACAGTTGCTATTGCTGCTGCTGTTGCAGCAGCTTCCTTTCCTGCATGGCAAGCTGCTCTGCCAGACCGGGAAGGGGCTGCTGGGTGACAGTAGCATGCCACCCCACTAGTGGTTACAGTGGGCAAATGGCATAAGTACCCTGGCTGATAGAGACAGGTGGCTAAGCCTCGCAGCTTGGGCAGGATGGGGAGGGTGTCAAGGTGGTCAGGAGGGCAAGGACAGATGGAGATCACCCCTCCCAGCCTGGTGATACTTCTCCTTCCTCTGGCATTTGCGCACCTGCTCTCTCTCTCTCTCTCACTCCCCTCACCTGACACTGACTGAGGCAAGTTTCAGGGCATCACGTTGGGTGGATCTCATGCAATATTTGGAGTGACATCCACTTCCTCCTATTTCTCATCCTTCCCTCCCACCATCGCTAGAGCCTGGTGGGATTCCCTATGTGCCCCAGTATGGACCCCCTCACCCCTCTTTTTGCTCCATGGACCAGACCAGATCCTTCCCTCTGCCAGCAGTTCCCATTCACTGGAGCTGTGGGAGTGACAACCTGAGTTACTGCACTGGGATGACATCAATCCTAGTGATGTCACTGATGGAGCCATTACAGTTAATGAGAGATCATGGTGCTTTAATTGTAAAATTAAAGTCTGTAACAACCCCCCCCCAGTCCTGAGTTTTTCCTCATTCTCCTTCATTTTATCCATAATTTTTATTGTTATTGTGTGTACTTTAAAGTGCTTTGCATGTATGGAAGGGCTGCATCTCCACCTTTTGCATTTACCTATTTACTCACTTGTGTGTATGTATGTGCCTTGCAATCATCTGTCAATTTATGGCAATCTCATGAATTTCATAGTGTATTCTTAACCAACAAATATTCAGCAATGGTTTGTCAGTACCTTCTTTGGAAATATAGCCTACAAGATGTCATATTCATTAGTGATCTCCCATCCAAGTACTAACAGGGATGGCCCTGTCTTACTTGCTTGCTTGCTCATTTACTTACTTGTTTTCCCATCTTTCCACTGCTGTATTTATGTTTAGGAATGCATGTGGTTGTAACCTAGAAAAATGCTTTCTCACAGCTCTGATGTCAGAGAAGGGGAGAAGGTACTATGTTTATAAAATAGATAGCTGAACAGCTGGTACAGTTGGGTTATAGAAGATGGAATGCTTTTAACAGCCTGTTGTTGGGAATAGTGCAATGTACAGGAGAATGAGTGGATGTTGGTTCTATAGCCACTGTCAAGTACTAGTTTCAGTTGGCTTCCAAAAAGAAGGAGAGAGAGAAAGAGAGAGAGAAAAGAAAGAAAGAAAGAAAGAAAGAAAGAAAGAAAGTAAGTCATAATAATGAAGCATACAGGGCTTTCACCATGGGTTGTAAAGCTGTGCAGGAACAGTCTTACTTGCTGGATGAATGTGATTATATACAGCTTTACATATACAAGGAACAGATGCTGTATAGCAGATATAAGTAAGCAGCTCCTGCCTATCCTGGTCCAATGTACAATTCCAGAAGCCTAGCTTCTCTGTCTAAAATGAAATGTTTATTAGCTCAGTCCTGAGAAATGTCAAATATTGGAAGCCCCTTGGGGGACAGAGCAAGATGTTTACAATGCTTACACTTTCCATAATCCATATAAAATTTTCTGGGACATTGTGAATGGCTTGCCATTGGTAGTGAGTAAACATAGTATTGATAACTAAAGACATTGGTAGATTAAGCTTTCATAGCCTTAAAACTACTTCATCAGATGCATCAGTGGCATCTGATGGATTATACCTAAGTCTACAAAAGCTTATGCTACCAATGTCTCTCTCTCAGTCTCAAAAGGCGCTACAGGATCCCTTTGCATACTCATCCAGACTAACATGGCTATGTCTTTGAATTCTGACCAGCTGAACAATTTCACTAGTTAGTGACTGAGGCTATCAGTAAAGAAAATCTATAATGTAACTTAAAGTGTTAATCTTTCTGCCTCTTATTTTATAGTAATCCACAAACATGATCACAGTCTCACCAAACACAAAACATTATCCAATAGGTGTCAAACAAAAACTGTCACATAGTAGATATGTATCTATATCTATATTTGCTCTCCAATGTGCATTTAAAAACCAATTTTGGTATATGGTATTACAAGGACTAGAATGTTAGGGCATGAGCTTGTCACTCCCTTCCTTTACAGGCTACAAACATCATTAGGCACCTGCCTGTACCCAATGCTTACACACATCATTAGGTATCTTTACTTCCCCCACAAGCATAGCACTGTGCTTTTGGGAGCTGCCTTGTCAGCAGCTTCACGGCAGAAAACTCCCACATGGGGAGAAGTGCTACTGATGGATGAATTCCACAAAGTCTGATTTGGAATTAGGAACAGATTTATTGCAAGCCAACTGTATGATTTTGAAAGGTTGTCACATCCTGTATTATATTAACATGAATGTAGAAAGTTAACTAACATCAGGCACATACCTTTAATTCATGTTGTAAGGACTACAGGAGTGGGACTCTCCATAACAAAGAGAACCATTGACAAAGCCCACTAATTACTCAAGAGCTGCTTAAAATTGTTGTTGTTCTTGTTATTTCTTACTCTCCTCTCCCCAAGGCTTGTGATATGGTACAACACATAAAATCATTTAAACACAATTATATGGGAGGAGGCAATACATTGTAACATAGGTTAAAATATATAAACATAGGATAGATTAAAATCATATAACATAAATTAAAAATATATCAAGTTAAATTTTAAAATTTAAAGTTTAAAATCAGCTCAGTAGGCTTGCCAGAAGAGATATGTCTTTATTACTGTTTTAAGTTCTGACAGCATGTTTAGTTGTTCAGTCTCTCCAAGCAGGTTATTCCACAGTTTAGGGCCAATAATTGAAAAGCTTTTTGAGTAACAGTTGCCAGTCTAGTCCTGGGCAATTGAAGTAAATGTCCCCCGGAGGATCTGAGAGTATGGGGAGAATTATGTGGGAAGAGGCAATTCCATAGGTAATCTGGACTCAAATCATGCAGGGTTTTAATGTAATAACCAACACTTTGTACTTTGGAAACTAACTGGCAGCCAGTGGGGTGATTTTATTATTGGTGTAATATGCTTACTCCTAGGTGTATCAGAGATCAGTCTGGCTGCTATATGTTGAACCAATTGAAGTTTCTGAATTTGGTACATATGTAGTCCAGTGCAGGATGCATTGCGAAAGTCTAGCCTTGAGGCTTCCAGCTTTAGACCATCTTTAGATCTTCCAATTCTATGAAGGGGTGGTAGTGAATCAGTCAAAGCTATAATAAGAACTCCTGATCATCGTATCTAGCCAAGCTCACATCTGGAGAGACTAAACCAGGAGCACTCCCAAGTTGTGATCAAGGGGAGGGCAACCCCATCCAGAACTGGTTTAAACACCTGGGATTAGAACTCTTAATAGTAAACTCCTCTGTCTTGTGTGGATTTAGTTTATTTTTTTAATTTATTTTTTATAATATTTCCATATACAAATATCTCCTACTTTCTATTACACTCTATTACATTTTGACAAATTATTTTATGTACCCCTCAGTGCTCCCCTTCTCTGGAGCCATTTCCATCCTTATATTCCATCCAAAATTTCAATTCATCTTCTGGAGGTAACCTTCCATCTTCTTTTCTCAGTACTTTCTTGACAATTTTTTTCCAAATACCCTCAAATTCATTTCTTTTCAATACAGTGGTCCCCCGGGTTACGAAAGGTAATCCGTTCCGGATTACCTTTCGTAACCCGGAAGTTTTCATTTCCCGGGGGACCGCATTAGGAGACGGACCGCGCGGCCGATTTAAAGGGGCCGCACAGTTTTTCTCCTTCGTATCCTGGGCGATCCTTCGGATCCCGGGGGATATTTTTTGGTCCCGCCGGTTTCGGGTCCCGGGGATTTCGTTCCCCGGGGGATTCGTAAACCGGGGGACCACTGTAGTCCTTTTTTTTAACTTTCAATTCACATGTCAATTTATCATTAATAGCTAATTTTCATACCTCTTTATACCAGTCCTCCACTTCTATATCTATTTTCATTTTCCAACATCTTGCTATTATCAATCTTGCTGCTGTAAGCAAACTTGATAACAAATCTTTTTTTTCTTTTTTCCATTTCTCTGAATTATATAATGATAACAAAGCTATACTCAGTCTTCTATCTATTTTTATATTCATAACATTTTCTATTTCTAATAGGACTTTTTCCCAGAAATTTTGTACATATTTACATTGCCACCACATATGCATGTATGATCCTACTTCTTGGCATCCTCCCCAACAATTTTTTGAATTATTCTTATTAATATTATGCAATCTCACTGGGGTCAAGTACCATTTCCAAATCAACTTATAATAATTTTCTTTTATCCGAACTGATACATTTTTCAAATGCCTTTGTTCCCAAATTCTGTCCCATTCCTTATCATTTATTTTACATTCCAATTCTTCTTCCCATATTCCCTTTAAAACATTTTTTTTATTTCTCCTATTTTATCCTCCATCATCATTTTATAAATTTTACTAATAATTCCTTTTATATTCTCATTTCTTTCCATTTCTCTTCCTTTATGAACTATTTGTTCAAATTTTGTATGCTTTTTCTTTTCTATGTTCCTCTTCTTCCAATTTTTAATCCACTGTTCTATTTGCATATAATGAAACCATGAAAGTTTTATTCCCGTCAATTTTTCTTTAATATTTCCTATTCCTATTCTTATATCCATCCAATCTTTTATTCTGTCTATTTTCCTTTCTTTCAACTCCTTATCTAATAATCCTCTCAAATTCTTTGGGAATTTCTTTTCCATTATTATTGGTGTTATTATTGATTCTTCATTTATTAACTCCTTTTTATATATATGCCATATTTCTATTATATTTTTCATAAGTGGGTTTCCAGTCATTTTTATTTCTTTCCTAGTAAAATTCTTTTAAAAAATATTCCATATTCTCATATCTACCTCCTCTGTATCTACTTCTAACCATTCTAAGTCTATGGATTTAGTTTCAATTTGTTTTTGTTTTGTTTTTCCTTTCATCCAGCCCATTACCTCTTCCAGGCATTCATTCAGAGGATGAGGATAAGTAAAGAGATCCTTGACATGGATCTCTGTAACTAAGCTCTGCTCATCTCTGAGCCAGTGTTAAATGAGGACTACTCTATTGGTCAGATGGCCAGCATGATTGCATCAAAAAATTAAATCCAAACAAAACGGAGGTACTCACAATCACAGGCCTGAAACCAGGTTTGGGAATACAATTTCCAGTCCTTGATGGAGTCACACTCTCCTCTAAGGACTCTGTTCTCAGTCTAGGGCTATTCCTTGACTCAATGCTTCACATGACTAATCAGGTGAATGCGACGGTCAGGAGTGCCTATTACCAGCTTCAGCTGATATGCCAGCTGTGCCCTTTTCTGGAGATGACGGACCTGGAAACTGTGGTGCATGCACTGGTAACCTCACAGTTGGACTACTGCAACGCACTCTACATGGGGCTACCCTTGTGCTTAACCCGGAAACTACAACTGGTTCAAAACATGGCAGCCAGGCTAGTCTCTGGAACACCGAGGAGAGAGCACATAACACCTGTGCTTAAATCTCTCCACTGGCTGCCAATCAGTTTCCAGGCACAGTGCAAAGTATTGGTTTTAACCTTTAAAGCCCTACATGGCTTAGGTCCATTCTATCTCAGGGACCACCTCTTCCCATATGAACCCCCCCCCCCCTGCACACTCCGGTCCTGCACACTCCGGTCCTCTGAGAGGAACTTGCTGCAACCCATGAAGACCAGGCTGGTGCAGACCTCCCAGAGGGCCTTTTCAGCTGTCGCCCCCAAATTGTGGAATGACCTGCCGGATGAGATGCATCTTATAGCTTCCATTTATGGCTTTAAAAAAGCTTTAAAAACACATCTCTCTGGCCGGCCTTCCCAGAAACAGGCTGATACTCCCAGCTCCAAACCAGGGTTATAAGACCTCTCCAGCCTCCTCCCTTATGCTCTTTCTACCTAGAGTTAGGAATTTTTGTCCAGGAATCTTTTGTCCTGATTTACTGTACATGTTTTTATTGCATATGTTTTCAATCTATAGCTGATATAATTCTTTTTTAAGGGGAGAGATGCGGATGAATTGGTATATTTTAACTGTTATGCTTTAACTTTTGTTGTAATCTGCCCCAGTTGCTTTGTTCAGAGGGGCGGACTAGAAATAAATAAATAAATAAATAAATAATTACCTTCGCACCAAAGTGGTACTTATTTATATACTTGCATTTGCATTCTTTTGAACTGCTAGATTAACAGAAACTGGACTAGTGATGGGAGCTCATCCCATCATGCAACACTCAAACCTTGAACTGCCAGCCACTAAGCCATCTCAGCCCTATCCTTAGCTCAGGCTGTTATTGAAATCATAGGGAAGTATATTTAGGTATCATCAAAAGAGTGAAATACTTTGTGACATGCCTGCCATGATCTCTCCCAATGGTTCCATGTAGATGTTAAAAACCATCAGGGATAAAATGGTACCTTGTGGAATGCTATATAACAACTTTTTTGAGGAGCAACTATCCCTAAGCACTACCATATGGAACCTGCTAGTGAGATAAGACCAGAACCACCAAACTACAATGCCCCTAATTCCCAACCCATCCCACCTGCCAGAAGGAAACCATGGTCAATGGTATCAAATTCTACTGAGAAGTCTAAAAGCAACAAAAGGGACACACTTCTCCTGTCAGTATTAAAATGGAGATTATCCACTAAGGTGATCATAGCAGTCTTAACTCTGTATCCTGCTCTGAAGCTGGTTTGAAATGGGTTAAAGATGTTCACATCAACCAAAACTGCCTGGAGTTGGAAGACAACTGTATTCTCAATCACCTTGCCCAAAAAACAAAGCATAGATACTGGTCTATAATTATTAGTGTCCAGGGTATCCAGGCAGGGCATTTTCAGAAGTGGTCTAATCATTGCTTCTTTTAAACAAGAGAGAAATTTCTCTCCCTGTGAGATGTGTTAATAATGTGCTGTATTTGAAAACTAATTGCATCTCATTTCTAAATGACCAGTCAGAAGGGACAGGGTTTGGAAAAAAAAAAGTTGTCTTCCTTACTTCCACAGAAGCTTGTCCATATCAAGAGTACAAGAGATTTTATCTGCAAAATAGCCATTAAAACCATAGCAGATTTTAATCATACCAGAGGGCCTTCTCATCAGCTGCTCCCAGATTATGGAATGGCCTGTTGGAGGAGATCTGTCATATCACTAGTCATGACAGCTTTAAGAAGACTGTCAGGACAGATCTCTTCCAACAGGCCTTCCCTGAGTAACTAACTTGGTCACTCGCTAAAATGGACTAATATTTTGAACACCCCTAGAAACTCACCTTCCTGTCTCTGATTATTTTAATTGATTATTTTAATGTTTAAATGTTATTTATTGTTGTTATGTAGGGATTATTATGTGTTTAAGGGAGGGAGGGGATCATGGGGATTACTTTGTATTGTATGAATTTCTGTTACTGTAAGTCGCCTTGATCCTGATGGAGAGGCGGGATAAAAATATTTCATTATTATTTTTCTTATTTATAGCAAGCTACTGAAGATTCTAAGATCAGGTTCAGGGAAGAGAATAGTGAGTTAGAGCTCTCAGTACCCTGAATAGATCAACTGGATGTGAATTCACAGGTGCAATATGTGCAGAGAAGAAAATTTTCTTTGTTGCATATATCACAACTCTATAGGAACAAAGATTTTTCCTACATCATCTCTTTTCACATAAAAGTACAATTGTCCCTCCATATTTGCTAGGGTCATGGGCACAAGATCCCCATGAATATGGAAAAACTGCAAATAACAAAAACACCATGTTTTTTACCTGAGAGGACACCTCTTCAGGAATTTCTAGGTCCTCCAGTGCAACTCTGTGGTCAATGTCCAACAGACACAGACCATAGAAGTGCACTGGAAGAGCTATAAATGCCTAGTAGCCTCTAGGAGTCTCTATGTCTTTCAGTGCAACTTTTAGTTAAGGTTGACCATAGAGTTCCACTGGAGGACCTAGATATTCCTAAGGAAAACATATTAATCAAATCCGCGAATAATCAAATTCGCAAATATCAAAGCCCCAAATATGGAGGGATGACTGTAGTTTCCCACCATCTGCACTCTAGTTGTCAACCTTAACATTCCAACTTCCTAAAAGTCTCTGTATAATAAGAAGCCTGGTTAGAAGTGCTTCAAGGAGGATATTTGGGAGGGACCATGTCAGTAGCCTTGGTTAGATTTTGATTCTACTTATTAACCAGGGCTTCAATAGCATCATTGGTGATACCAGCCATAAAACTCTTGGCAAACTCCTGGAATCTTAAGGGATCCAATTGTCCTCAAAGGTGGACTTTTTCATAAGCACTTCACCCCTGCAAGGACAAGTTCCAGCGGTGATACTAGCTCTGTTTATGTGCTGATTGCTTTTTTAAATGTAGGCTTCATATCAGTGAACTCAAACAGTAGTACAGCACCACACCCTCCATTCTCAGCATTTCCCAGCATTCAACAGAGATGGTAAAGAGGAAAAGTATACCCTGGCTTCCTCATTAGCAAGGTTTTATTATTACCATGAAAAATAAAGTTAACTTTTCCAAGAAGCTCTGTATATTAGAAATGAGATAGCACCCACTGGGATTCATTGGGATTTGGATTACTGAATACTTTCAGCTCCTTTGGACAACTAGAGCCTTTGGGGAGCTATAATTAGATTCTTAGTGAATACAAAAAGGTTTTAAAGCAACCTAATGGACATGCTTAAAAATTATGACTACGTGCAAGACATAGAAGAAAGTGGAAGGTATGATAAAAAAGAGAAAATGACCAAGGGATTCCTGTTACAAATGTCTTACTCTAGTCACAAGGGATATGTTTAAAAATTAAAATACCAGGAATACATAAAGTTCACTGGAAAGGAACAAAAAGTCTGTAAGAAAAGTTTTATTTTATTTTATTAAAATTCTCATTTATACATTCAGAATGTATACTTTTATTGTAATGAAGAAAATTTTATTATAGGCTTCCTCCTTACAATAAATGGGGATATCAGGAAAGTTCATATTCATAAATATATATTTTGCTATACTAAATATATATGGAGAGAGAGAGAGAGAGTGCCATAATAGATTAAATATGTTGCCTCTGCTTCATTCAGTAGTTCTCCTTTGAGATACACACACACACACATACACACACTCCAAGCTTGGATTACTTCCCAGGGTTAATTTGTTTTTCTTTCTTTCCTAGCATTTCCTGTCTGTCAAGAAGCTACCAAATGATTTACCATATATTCTCAACTATAAGTTGACCTCATGTATAAATCAAGGTCAGGTTTTGGGGCAAAAATTATGGATTTTAATATGACCCATGGCTAAATCGAGGGAAAAACTTATGGGCATGTAACAAAATTTGTAAAGGATGAAGCAAAGGTAAACAATGCCAAAGAACTTACAAAATTCAAGCAGGAATAACTGTTTGTACTCACCCTAAAGACCGGATGGAAGTGATAATAGAGAGGGGTCAGTGCTCTTGCCCTGTAGCAGAGGATGGCTCATTTTAAATAAGAGTTAAAGTACACTACTTACATTGGCCTGTGGATAAGTCAACTCAGGTTTTTTTTTACGTCAATTATTAACTAAATTTTCTAGACTTATACATGAGTATATACAGTAAGACCTATTCATGGAGCGGTGTAATGCTTCACTTGTTGAGCACTTCCTTTACATACAGCAGCCTCATTGGTTCAATCCATGGCATTTCAAGGCAGTGCTGGGGGGAAAAAAACTCTTGCTGAAACATGGAAATCCATTGCCAATCAACCAGCACTTTGCTGGTAAATAGTTTTGGACTTCCCTTTATATGCCTGCCTGGGGATTGAGGTAAAGTGGAAGGGCTCTCCTTTATGTCCCATTGTGATTTGGCCTGATCTATACATCTTGGACTAATTTTCATAATGGAACTTCATCATATCTCAGATTGCACACTTTCTGAAATGTTGAGATTTTCAACAATTCAATAGAATGGACCAAAGTATTTTGCTTTTTGTAATAAAACATATTATAAAATAGATTTTAACATATTAAAATGTTTTTGAAATTTACATTGTAAGAAGAAAATATATTCAGAAGTTATGACACAGGATGAAAATTATAGGTGACAAAGAGATGCAACTCAGATTGTGATCAAGATGCAAGTGCTTG
Source organism: Urosaurus nigricauda (assembly GCA_034509955.1). Classification (NCBI taxonomy): domain Eukaryota; kingdom Metazoa; phylum Chordata; class Lepidosauria; order Squamata; family Phrynosomatidae; genus Urosaurus; species Urosaurus nigricauda. The sequence goes on along the minus strand of JAOEGL010000003.1, from coordinate 44,189,477 downwards.
CATACATAAAAATATATAGAAAGTTAGACCTGCTCATGTTCTTAGACTGTCTTTTGTCTCTTCAACCTATGATAGGAATGGAGAGAATATTCCATCATTTATATATGTATTTATTTAAATCATCTTCTTCTTCAGTGTCAAGAACTGCTGATGAGAAGAACCTCAGATTGATGAGATTATTTGCATTTTGGGACATATTCCAAGCAAAAATTGCATGTGTTTGTTTTTCAGAGAAAACAACATTTCCTGAGAGGGAAACAAGATTTTCTTCCCAGAAAATATTAATGTGGAGAAATATTATTTTCACCACACACAAAAATATTTTTTCTATGCAAAATAACCACATACAAATTTTGTGCAAATAAGCCCCAAACTGCAAATAGCTTTCAAAAACTGCAGTTTTAAAACTCTTAGCAGGCATCAGAACTAGATCCCTCTTATAAAGATTTTCTTTCTCATTTAAACAAGAAAACAACTCAGTATAATTATATTCCAAGAAAGCTAGCTTATTAACAGTCAGATATTTGAAAAAGGCTCAATCTTGAGATACACATGGTGCAAAAAAGGGGGTTTGTTAACAAAACTTATGAATGAACACATACAAAAGTGGATCAGAAATTGACAAATCTGTCTATTTCTGGTCTAGGTACATGGGTCAGGTGAAAAATGCTCAAACAGCAGCAGTGAACAAGGCTGTAAAGCAACAAGCTCCCAACTAATTTTGCAATCAAATGAACTTTTCCAATATAACTTCTCCAGAAGGCTTTCAGATTGTAACTGGAGCCAAGTAATGAAAAGGACAACAACAGTTCAAAACATCTTATATATGTGTCTCAGGTAGAAAACAAGCATCCAGTTTGGCAACAGAGGTGTCACTAAGAGCAGTCAGAAGCAAAAACAACAACTGGGGACCTTGAGTGTGCTGTGATCTGAAAAATTCCTATGGCCCTTCTATGTCTATTTAGGTTTGTGAATTGTTCTGACAATTGACAGACTGTTCAAGCACAGACTAGCTGTCCACAACGTTAAATTCTTTTCTACACTTACACTCATTGCTCTCTCTTTCTTTCCCCTCCCCTTTTCCTGAATGGCATCAGTCAGTCTCATGTTCTGAGTCCCTTATGAGAAGAAAGAAACACAAATGTCACAGGACTCTGAGTCCCCAGCACATTATGTGTCTTGTGTCAAGTCACCAAAACAATTCCTTGGCTCCATGTAACCATTTTGTAAAATGATTATAACAATAATGATATTTATCCATCTCCCCAGACTGTAATGGGTTTTAATGAATTCTCTAAAATGTGTTGTGCTCCTTAACATAAAGCTGGACATAAAGCTAAAGGGGAATTTTACCCAGCAGGTATATGGTAAGAGGGTTAGCCTATAAGAGCTGTCACAAACTGCCACAAAGCTGCATATGGACCAAGCTTTTGGGGTCGAGAGAGAGAGAGAGAGAGAGAGAGATATTATAGGTGGAATTCCCAATCACTTATAAATGTGTAACCCAAGTTTCACATTCATATGATTCATGTCCATGGAGATTATAAAACTCCCCCAGTTCTGACTTACTGGGCAGCAGCCACTGTGATTAATGGAGGTGTTCTCCTGTTGATCAAAATGATGCAGACTGACATTTCCACCCTCCTCTATGAGCAATCTCTGGGGTGAGGAGAAATTGTGACAGGAATCCTGCTTCTGACTGTTGCATTATAGATCACTTGTGGGATGGGGTGGAAACATCTGTCTGCTGCATCCTGATCAATGGGAGAAACAGGCACTTGCAGCAGTGGTTGCCCACTAAAGTCAGGATGGGGTTGGATGGGCCAGGCAGCATTTCTTAGCTACACAACTAAGGTAGTTACTAGTGCATGTGGAATTCCAGCCATTTTTTTAACCACAGCTTTTCAAATCCTATGGTCAGTAAGGCAAGCAGATATTGTATGGGTTGTAGTCCAAATTATACATTTTTTCACAGCCCTTGAAAAAAGAGGTCTTTAAGCAGAGGCTGGATGACCATCTGTCAGGGATGCTTTGATCTGGAGTTCCTGCATGGCAGGGGGTTGGACTAGATGGCCCTTGTGGTCTCTTCCAACTCTATGATTCTATGATTCTAAGAAAATAAGTCATTTGGACATATTTTTATGTCTGCCTTTTTAACTGGAAGGGCTTCCCAGTTCTGATGGGCTGACGACACATTCTTTCATAGCGAGGAATGAAATTGTTTCATAGTTAAAAAACAGGTCAACAATCATAAAATAGCAAAAGCCTTTCTGCTTGTTTTCTAGATTAATTTTTAAAATTAATTAATTTAAAATTTAGATTAATTGATTTTTTTTAAAAAAACTTGAAAACATTTTCATTACTTGAAGTTATTGATAGGATATTTATTTATTCATTTTTTCAAATTATGTACCTCCTTTATCCCATTCTGGAACAACAGAAGTTAAAGCAAAATACAGTTGAACATTGGAAAATAATCAATTAAAAACAATTAAGTTAATAGGCAACTGAAAAGCATTAATTGAAAAGAGTGTAAAAATTACATAAATATATGGCATCCAAAGAGAAGCAGTGTTATGTAGTGGTTTGAGTGTTGGACTAGGACCTCAAATGACCAGGGCTCAAATCCCTTCTTGGCCATGGAAACCCACTGGGCAACCTTAGGCAAGTTTCACTTTCTCAGCTTCAAGGCAATGGAAAAACCGTCTAAATAAACCATGATAGGTTTGTCTTAGGTTGAGCGTAAATTGAAAATTATTTGAAGGAATATAATCTAAAAGTACAGTTTCCCTGGTAAATACAGAATTAATTATCTGAAGCTGCAATTCTTTATCATTACAAAATGATAGCATTATGATGTTATTTTGTCATGAATACCTCCTATAAAAACCTGGAGTCTGTCAGTTGGTGAGGCATTAGAATTTTCTGCCTGAGTATTCTGGATGTCCTTCTCTTAACTATAAATCCTATGATTCCATATAATGTAGCTATGACAGTTAAAGTGGAATCACAATGCTATGATTGTGTGGTGTGAAAGAGCCTAATTCTTTTCCTCTTAAAATCCTGATGGTGAACTATGCCAACCTAACTAACTGCTTTATCACATTAGGGGGCAAACAGAATTTAAACGAGAGTTAAACTAGAGAAAATCAGGAAATGTTGTGTGATAAACATCAGGTATTTCCTGTTTTTCTCTACTTTAACTCTTGTTTAAATCCCGTTTGCCCCCTAGTGTGATAAAGCAGTCCAGTCAGCATAGGAAATTGCAGCAGCAAGAAAAAGGTGCAGGTGCAGGGCCATGAAGGAAGTAAGGAACTGGAGAAAAATTCTGCTCAAATCCAACAGGTTTTGACCTAAATCCTCTTTTAGGAGATGAAATCTCCCACAATCCCCAAAGAGCTGGCCACCATGGCCATCTATAAAAGAATGGGTGTGTCTACTCTTAAAAGAAAATATTCATACACCCTATAAAATACCCCATCTGAGTATAAAATATAAGTGTCTTGTTTTCATGTAGGAAATAATGATTCCGGGAATTGTAGTGTGTTGTGGCACCAGAGCTCAGCCAAGGGGACTAGTTTTTACCAAAGACATCTGAATGTAGTTCTGCTTCCCATATGCAAAAGCACTTTCTCTCTTGAAACCTGAAAATAGGGACCTATGAAAGCTGGTTCCTAGAATGCCCTTTCAGAAGCAGACCCTCTGAGTTCTCATTCCAGCAACAACAGCGAGAGGTGGTCATTTTGGTAAATTCCACAAACACTATTGGAGGGGGAGAGTATGGATTATGCAACCTTTCATTAAAACAAACAGAAGCTACAATTAGGAAGCTAGTATCTATCTTTGTTAAATTTGATAATATGACCCTATAATTTTCTAATAAGTTATAGAAAATGTCAAAGTCAAATGTTGGAGGGGGCATCCAAAGCTGTAATGAACCGATGACCTTTTAAAACATGTTTGTCATGGTGTGGGAAGGCAAAATAATTCAAACCAGAGCAAAACTCTGATATGTAAAAGACAATGTCCTCATTATGTTGAAGTCATTCAGTAATGTGTAAGGCTTTTCTCTGAATGATGTCAAGAACTTTGGAAATGTCATCTCATTCTGGCTACAGGCATTTTCTGGCTACTGTCTCTAAATTAATGAAAGAGTGAATGTTCTGGAATGCTAAGACTGATCATATGATTTTCTTGAAATTCAGCTTGATCAAGTAATGTGAAAAAGATACATAAAAAGTTACATTGCTAATAATTCCCACACAGGGTGTGTTAGCATAATCGATTAAAAAAAAAATCTGCTTGGGGAGAATTTGAAATTGGTTTTCATAGAATCATAGAATCATAGAGTTGGAAGAGACCACAAGGGCCATCTAGTCCAACCCCCTGCCATGCAGGACCTCCAAATCAAAGCATCCCTGACAGATGACCATCCAGCCTCTGTTTAAAGGCCTCCAAGGAAGGAGACTCCACTACGCTCCAAGGGAGTGTGTTCCACTGTCGAACAGTCCTTACTGTCAGGAAGTTCCTCCTAATGTTGAGGTGGAATCTCTTTTCCTGCAATTTATATCCATTATTCTTAAATCCTAATAAAATACTAATCACATGTGGGCAATTTAGTTCACAAATGCTACCTCATAAGGGGTTATATACATATAGCTTACAGTAGTTCTTTGTTCTTATGTTTCTGATGTAGGAATATTTTGTATGATAAAAGAGAAGAGAGAATAATCATATTTTTGCATATAGAAATGTCTTCCTGTTGATTTATTAGTGTGCATTATTGAAAAATCTATTATTCTGTGCATTAATTTCTATTCAAAGTCCACTAGCGCTGGAAAAAAATCTGGAATGAATCTACGGATGAGAGCACCTGACCTGCTGAAATACGTTATATAGATTATGGCCAAAATCCTATATGGCCCAGTGCAATGTAGTACATCTCCATGAGGAACTACACTACAGCTGGCCATTCATCAACTCTGAGAAGTACTGCAGAGTCACTGGCATTTCCCTCCTCCCTTCATGTGCTTAGTGATAGGGGTGGGTAGGTGAAGAGGTGTCTGGCTATGTTCCTGTAGCTAGACACAAAATAATTACATCTAATTAGGACTGATTGGTTACCACCATGGATGATATGAAGTCCTGGTCTACTCCAGAGGTCATCTGTCCATCTTTAGAAACATACTTACATGTTTCTCTGATCCCCATGGGATGACTGTAGGGAAGCTGCAGCAACTTGGCTGTTGGTCCTGGTTGTGTGTGCAGAGTGAGGGCAAAATTAGTCTGAATTCTCTTATGGACAAATGTAAAAGTCCTCTGATCCTACCCCCACCCCCACCCCCACCCTAGATAGCTCTGGTAGAAGTCTCTTTACAGAAATAATAATGCCAGAGGAGATGAGGGTGTTAAGTGTTTGTTTGTTTTTGCTACCATAGGTCATGCCTTCAAAGATTTGTTCAGTTTTCTGCCAGCCTTGCGTTAGTAACCATCTCATTGGTTTCCATCACTTGAGCTTCCTAAAATCTTGGGGCTAGTTTGGCTTCACTCTACAACAGAGGATATTCAACAGAGGATTATGTTCACTGCTCAGACCATTTCCTGGTTCCAAAAATCACTTTGACAAGATTGCTTGATAAAGTGACAGGAGAATTCCCAAGAGCTGTCCATCCATAATCCATCTATCTCTGGGGGCAAATCTTCTTAATTTCCCACCTCCCATCCATGTAGACGCTCTGAGTTCCAGTTGTTCTAAACACCATCAGACAGTGATTTGTTTATAACAAAAGGTCTGCTGAAAGTTATGGCAGGTACAAAAAACAGGGTTGAGAGCTACCCCTACAGCATGAGATAATTAGGACTGCTCAGTAGCCATCAGGGATTATGTGAAGTTTGGATCTACTCCCAATAAGGTAGCCTGACCATGGATCTCAAAGTCTGCTGACCAAAAAAAAAAAAAAAAGGGGGGGGGGGATTCCAGCATCATCCTTAAGACCACCCTGGATATTTCAAGAGATTAGACTGCTGAGCAGCAGGATACTAAACTGACAAAATACTGAGTCCTTTCTGGTCAAGTACCTTCAAATAAAAACAATGAAATTCATCAGTCTGTGGAGTAAGATAACTAGCCAGAAGACTGAAGTTATGATAGACCACTGCAATGCCCTGAAGGTACCAGACCCTTTCTGATTTCAGAAGCTAAGCAGGTCAGGCCTAGTTAGTTCTTGGAAGGGAGATCACCAGGGAATAGTGGCTTTATTCAGAAGAAGCAACAGCAAACCCTATGAAATTCAGGGGGTCACAATACATCAACATGACTTGAAAGCACGGCAAGAACATCTTTTTACAGTCTTGACTGCTGCTGTACTCCCAGTGGGCAAATATAAAATAAATTTCCTTCTCACCCAGCCCTTCCATCTCCACCCAGCCAGGTCACAGTGATAGAATCCAGTTCAAGTCCTGGTTAACTGTCATTTTGTCATTCATTGAGGCATCCCCACATATGGTACATTATATCAGTATGCAAAGGGATCTTCTAGCACGTTTGATACTGATAGCATAAGCTGTTGTAGACTGAAGTTTACTTTATCAGACACAGCTTAATAGGAGATGGATCTGTTTGTGCACCAGGCTAAGAGGGGAGGCATTTCTGTATTCCACAGAAGTAACCTGTGCCTACTGTGAGGAAGATGTATCAACGAGAATCCACCAAACCAAACTTGTTGTTTCATTAAGTGTGCATGTCCATCCAGCACAGGAGAAACACAACTAGCCAGGGGAGATAAACAGCCTAGCTTGAGGAATGCTGTCTCAGCTGAAGCATGTAACACTTTGAATGATTAGAAATTCAGTCTCCTCATAACTGAAATAAAACCTTAAGAGGAAATGTGTAGACCTTGTAGAGTTAACAAATGTGCATCTGTTGAGCAAATTCTGCTTAGCCTGGCTTTTACATGGCATTCTGGAGGCTATAAAATCACCATCACTCACGGAAAGAGAAATCTTTGCTGCATTGTAGCTTCAATTCAATGATTTATTTTGCTTACAGCAAAATCTTATGCCTTAAAAGTAGGCAAGGGTAGAAATAACCTAATCTGCACTTTCTATACGAGCTGAAATGAACATATATGTCAGTATTTCTCACGGGTTTTTAAATGTCATTTTCCAATTAACAGAAATGTCCAAAATATGTATGTTCAGGGAAGATGAACACAAAAATGAATATAGCCATAAAAATAATGTGCAAAATGATCAAAAGGGTGAGAGGTAGTTTTTTAAATGAATATGTCAGAAAAACTGCATGTGGAAATGCATACAGCCATCTTTTACAGATTCATTTTCAACTGATTATTGCAATGCTGTACAATCCTATGCATTTTACTATTTTTAAAAGCGCCATTATATTTAATGGAACATATTCCAAAGTAAGACTGAAATCCTAAGCATGTTAATGGGTATACATTCCATAAGACAATAAGGCAAACCCCTAACTGACATATGTTGAAACAAATAGTGTATTCATTACTGATTTAACATATGTTTTATAAAAATGTCAAGCTATTCTGTGATAAAACTTCTTTTCTTCTACTTGAGTCTCTATATCAGGGGAAAGGTGAGATATAAGAAAATAAAATAATAATAACAACAGAAAGACAGGTAAAATACATGACAAAGCCTTGTTCAATTATTTGTAACTCACAAGTTCTGGTCAGTTTGGACTACAGATTCCTATAAGTGGTGAGCAACACTGGACAAAGAAATAAACATGCAGTATTCATTTTTACCAATTTAATATACATTTTGTAGATTGTCTCATGTACCCATTGGGTAAAAAGCAATGCATAAATACATGTCATATAAATAAATAAATAAATAAATAAATAAATAAATAAATAAATAATAGTTTATCTTGTGCCTCATCATTTTGTTTTCTAATTGTTATCAATCAACTACATGGGAAAAAAATCATTCTGCTGAATGTATGAAATTTTTGCCATGCTATTAAGAACTTAATTATGAGATCATTGAAAAGTTGTCTATTACTCTTTACTGCAAAACCATCTTCAAGAATATTGATAACTACAGCAATTACTCATAATTTTAAAAGGCTTTTAAACAAGCCTGAAAAGATCTGAACACTCTTGATACATATGGTAGCAGTATAAATATTTGAGGTTGTGTGCAGTGGTGTCCTTATGTGAATGAAAGAACTCCTGTATTTCATATAATAATGTTTGATCCAGTAGAACTCTCCACTAATGAAAAAGGAGGGAGTGGATTTGGAACATTCCCCTTCCTCTGCACAGCTTTCCACCTACAGTGGAGGGCTGACTCACCCTCCATCTCTCTGGAGGTGATTTTTTGGGAGTTGTGGGTTATTCGTTTTTTAAAAAGGTTTTCCCTTTATTCTATTATCAAGTGTTCTATGTGAACTGATGGCCACAAACTGACCATTATTTTATTTACAATATTTATCCCAGGCTTACTTAGTATCCATTTAATTAATATTTCTGAGACAATTCAAATAAATAAATAAATAAATAAAAATGCAGTATTCCAAAGAAGATAATATTGAACACAATAATAAGAGTAGAACAGAATGGTCCTTAGGGGGGGAAAAAGTTCTGTTGAAGTAATCCAGCACAGAGGATTAAAAGTCTAGGGAAAGTGGAGAAAAAGGATGCCCTTAGTGCTGGAATTGTAGAAGAGTAGCTGACACAGCACACACCTTGAAGAGAGATTCATCTGAAGAACCTGATACAAACTACTTCACTCATATCTCATACTATAGTCTATAGTCATTACAAAATGTCTAGCTGAGAGAGCAGCTGCAGTGACCTGCAACATCAGGGCTATATTCGTTTTCCAACCGGATGATGTGAGAAGCTATACCAGCAGCAAGTGTAACTACTTGTCAAACTGTAAGAAAAGTTGTTGCAGCTTGAGGCCTGTGTAGTCACATTTCATTTTATTTCAGAGGATAAAGTTGTATTGGACAAAGAAGAGAAGATTCTCTTGGAAAGGAAGAACTCTTCCCAAATACAGGAGGCAGACATGGAAAAATATGGCACAGTCTCCTCTATTAGGGATCCTCCTGTGTGTTTAGAGATAGGCAATCAGTTCTAAGCTTTCCCCATTGACTAATAATTATGAGACACAGGAACAGGGACAACACATTCACCCCTTAGGGAGCACAGATGTGACATGAGAGGGTTTGGAGACCAGTGGGTAACTTTCTAATGGCTTCAAAACTACCTCTTCTAGGCAGGATAGAAAGCTACCTTGTTGCAGTGAGGCATTAACTATTTCATTTATCTACTCAGCCAGTCACCCTCTGGCTGATGTTAACTGCTCAGAAGGTCATGGATCCAGTACACATATGATGGCTCTCACCTGCTTATGATCATGCCCACATATTCATAGTACAATTGGGATCCAAGGATAGATAGGCTGGACCTATATCAGTACCAACATCCATGCCTCACAGTGGGCTGTCTAGTGGAATGATTTACATTTACAATGTAAATTACCTCTAAAACTGCAGACCATTCTGTTGGTTGGCATTGTGTGGATGCAATTATGGCAGAGACATACGATTTCTTCTCTACCACCATTTTCATTGCATAAACCTTCAAGTGGACTGCAGCCTGTGTTTGTTCTGAATTTTCTACCATCAATGCTAATTGGAATCCTTGAATGAGTGCAAAGTAGAAATTTTGCACCAACTAAGTACTAACCTGAGAACAGTTTTTAAAAGCTGCAATTTTCAAAGATTTACTCACAGTGGGGGAAAAATTCCTAAAATTACAAATTGCTTCCTTTGAGAAGAATGTTAGCCACCAATTACATCTCTAACTGTTAAAGGCAATACTACAGCAGAAAGAAGATCAATGTCAATAGCCACAGAAAAGAATGAAATTAGTACTACTGTAAGTATATGGGATAAATATAGAAACTTATAGGCCTGTTGCTGGAATATAAAGTTCTAATGGTATACTTACATTGGTCTTCCCAGGAGAAGGAAAGTTGCACTCCCCCCCCCCCCCCCCTCAGCTGGATAGTAGGAAATTGAATATAAGAATGAAATGGAAATTTGCCAATTTACTGACTGGAGTTGAATTTGAAGTTCCTGACCACCCCCACCCGCCTCAAGAAATGAACATAGGAATTTAAACAGCACATTGAAAGTAACTTTGTGGGGTTTGTTTGTTATTCCTGCCACAACATAAACTGCACACATTTTGAGAACTGTGCAAATGCTCAGTAATTTTCTTTATACTATGATAAAGTATTTAAAAACCACAGTTTTTGAATTGCTGTTAAGTCAACTACTGTCAAGTCAACTTCAATTTGTACTTGTCACATTCCATGTTCCTATAATCTCTGTTGTGCAGCTTTGAACTTTCCTTTCACTTCTGAGCATGTCAAAAGCTGAAGTCCTTTCAGCTTGAGTCCAGTTGTGATACTACCCACACAATTACTTGTAGCTGTCTTCTATTATACCTTAGTAGCTCAATGAGTGCCATCTGACCTGGGAGTTCCATCTTCTGGCATTATATCTTTTCATCATAGAGTTTTCATCAAAAGTGGGTTCAATGTGCATTGTCTGTGAAGTACAAACAAGTGTTAGCTATGATGCCAATGCCATTGTCTCTGAGGAATCAGTGTCAGTGTCACTCCCCACTACTGCTGCTGCCCAATGGTTGTTTGGCACATATAGTTTGGCTCCTCAACAAAAGCCTGTCTGACATAGGAGACCCTTCCAGCAGCACTCCTGCCACCTGCATAGTCTCTTGCGTCATAGGAGCACACAGTCCCACCACTCCAGAAAGCTTGTGCCATTGGTGCTATTTGAATGCTATTCATAATTTGTGACTCATCTGCTCAAAATCTGCACATAGTTGTTTTTCAGGGGGGGAAACATTTTCTGCATAATAAATAATATTTCAATGCAGAAATATTAGTCCCTATATAGAATATAATGTATTTGTGGAAAACATACACTTGTGGATTTTGTGCATAATAAGTCTTGAACTGAAACACACATGTTTTAAACTATTTTTACCATTTTTGAATATTTTTGAATATTCTTTCCATCTGTAGTACCCTGAAGCTATGGGACAAAAAACAAACAAAAATGTTCATTGTTCTCAATGTCCATTGAGACTCAGGAAATTGAGATTTACTATCACTACTGAATCATTTCCAGGCGCATCCTTTCCCCTACCAGTGATTGGACACAAGGGTACATCTGTTCATCAGATATCCTGGATCCATAATGACAATTGGATGATGTTCTGGAATACTTCATAGTAAGTGGCCTGGAGGTGGAGCTTGGCCTACAGAACAATAGGAGCCCTGGTGGTGCAGTGGTTAAATGCCTGTACTGCACCACTCACTCAAAACCATAAGGTTGAGAGTTCAATACCAGATAAAGGGCTCAAGCTTGACTCAGGCTTGCATCCTTCCAAGGTCACTAAAATGAGTACTCAGATTGTTGGGGGTAAATTAGCTTACAGTTGTATACTGCTTAGACACTGCTTAGGCAGTATGAAGCGGTATATAAATGAAGCTGTTTTGTTTTTGTTTTGGAATGCTTAATGTGCAACATCCCTCTAACTATACTGGTATAATTGGACCTACACTAGAATACTTGGTTGTTATGTCAGCATAAGTCGCCAATAAAATTCAGATGAATGTAGACTAATGAAGGCCAATATCTTCCAAGCACTAGAGATTTACACAAAGGGCCTAGCTGAAGCAAAGCAAAATATATTTTGACTATGAGAAAACATGGAAAACAATTAAGTATGTGGATATTTTTTTAAAAAATCAATATCATTAAATTATATGAAAAATACAAGTAGAAATAAGATAAGATGATCCCATAAACCAGAACAAAATCGTCCCTTCCTCCAGCATTTAAAAATACAAAGTTCTTCACAGAGACAGAATAGACCTTCAGATCTATCAAAGAAAGTTAGCAACTTTGAAAAAAATGAAAACATAATATAAATAATAAGAAAGAAAAAAAGGCTATTTTCAACAATCTACCATTCCCTGACGATATTAGAAGGTGTGAACCTGAGTTTCATCAAAAAGTGGGAGAATGATTTATGATCCTGGTTAACATCAGGACACTGCAATAAAAAAAAATATCAGGAGAATGTCTATGAGCATTTGATCAAGGTTATATGTTTATATTATAAAATAATCAGAATTATTTATTTAGCCACAGTAAATGTTTCCAAGATCAGGTTAAATATCCTGGCACAGTAGAAATGAGCCTGATAGGAGGAATTCTGGGAAAAGAGTCAGGACATAGCTGAAGAAGTATTGCTTTATGATACACCTTTGGAACCTGGATTAAAGTAAGCAGATGAGCCCTCCCTTTGCCATCTACATCTTCAGAGGGAGAGAGAGTCCTTCTACCTCCATCAGGTCTGGACTAAAGTAAGCGGATGAGCCCTCCCTTTGCCATCTACATCTTCAGAGGGAGAGAGAGGCCTGCCACCTCCATCGGGCCGGCCTGAACTAAGAAGAAGAGCCTCCTTCCATGCCATCTGCCTTGGTCCAGGCGTCAGAGGGAGAGATGAAGTTTTGGACCTGATCCCCTTCCCCTCCGCCATTCCTTTCTCCTTTTGTGTCATGTCTTTTTAGATTGTAAGCCTGAGGGCAGGGAACCGTCTAATTAAAAATAATTATTGTAAGCCACTCTGATAGCCCTTAAGGCTGAAGGGCGGGGTATAAATACTCTAATAAATAAATAATAAATAAATAAACCATGTATTTCCTTAGTGAATTTATTAGACACACAGGTGGTGCCAAAATATCAATTGATGATACTTATTTCTTACAGCAAAAAATTAATAGCTGAATAATAATGAAAAACAAATTGATCATAATAGCATTATAGTTAAATAGCTCTTAGGATATAATGGTCATCTATAAACTGACATTTACAAACAAACAAACAAACAACTGAATGAAGAGGAAAGAATGAATATGTTTTGTTTCTTTCTTTTTTTAAAAAGTATGGACTCCTTACTTAAGCTTTCTGGAAATTGGAGATGCCAAATAATATTATCACATCAGTATTCATAGGTTTTTACAATATAAATTAGGATAGGCTTCTGAAATAATTTCTCTACCCTTAGTTCTGAAATCATATTTCAAACTTTGTATAAAAGTAAAAATTGATAACAATAGATTAGCAATGGTATTTTCAGTGCTATCTCAATGGGTATTCTACATGAGAATATTGCTCTATACGGAATGAATGCACATATAAATGAATTGTATGAATATAAGTATATATTTATAAAAAATATAAAAAACAGAAGCTGAAGCATTCAGATAGTGGCATTCCCAAGGACACCCACAGATATTCTAGCTGACCTGAAATATGAATGAAAATCTATTTGGCAATCACTGATGCCCCTGTACTGATTCATTATGTTTTCTACTCTTTGAGTCCTCAGGTTTATTGACTATTAATGGGCCATAGGTGAACAAATGAAAACACCGTACTTACTTCCAATTTAATTTTAGTGGAGTAAAAAGCCCTGCCTGTACACTTGCATCTAATTCCCCTTTTGTACAAGGAATTGTGCAAAGCAGTGGTATAAAAGTATGAAAGAGGTTGTGCATTTTTTTCGTCAAGTGCTTTGCATAATTTCTTCAATAAAAATCTTATTGAATACTGGCCATGTGCTACTTCTGACAATGTGCAAGAGCACGTGAAATAGGCTTCCTGCTAGTTGAATGACAAAATTGGATAAAGGACCTTTGTTTTAGCCCATGCAGATTAAACAACATTACATGACTAGAGTAACTAATTAAAATCTAATGTTAATTTCCTCCTTATCAAGATAGACCTAAGACATTGCTGCTTTAGGCAAAGGGGCAAGAGGTGTCCCCACACCACCACAAAACCAGGTCAAGTTACAAAGTATTTCAAAACCAGGAAGTTGTTTTGACACATAAGGCAGAAAACTCCATAAACATTTTTCACTTTTCTTGACAGTAAAAGAATAATAATAAAAAATCAAGTAACTAACAATAAACTGCCCTCTCATGATACCTAAAATCTTCTGTCTAAAACAAATACCACACTTGACATAATGATAGGGCCAACCCTACCAATTTTATGTGGGACTAACTCATCAGCAACCTTATCAGCAGTAAAATTCATATAAATTTGAAGAAAGAAAAGAAAGAAAAGAAGGAATCAAAATCATCAAGCACATGAAAGAAAACTTAACAACAATCTAATGTTTCACATGTCTTCACAGTCTGCTACATTCTAATCATGATTTGGAGATGGAAAAGTGAAAGGAAGGAAAGCTGAGGAACAAAGGCTTTTACTGCTGGCAAGGTTCACAAAACTCTTGATGATCGTAATTCAGCTTCTGATTCAGCCATATAGTGTTTGCAATATAAGACTCACAACTAGGGTGCAAAGTAAACCATTCCATCAATTATTGCTGAGGAAGCACTTTTATTTTGAGCCTCTCTGTATTCAGATACTGCTAACCTTCCAGAGGGAAAAATGTTTTTGGGCAAAACTTTTCTACTATGTTATTAGTCCAGAGAGGATATTTTAAAATTCTCTCTATAGCACTTTCCAAAAGTTTCTAAGCCCAATTGAGTTTTATATGCTAATTTTTTGTCTGACATATTTGTGGAGATGTCTCCCTTTTTTATTCTTCTCATTTAGATTTAATAGATATTATAGAGTCAAGCTACTAGCCATGAATATTCCAGAGGTGTCGTCTATCCTTTCAATAATTCACCTCTACACTTCCTTCAGACATCCCTGTCATATGGTTCTGCAGTCTCACCTTACCACAGTTCTATCATTTTGTACAAGAGTGCATAGTAAGCAGCAAAATGAAGATTCTGCAGCTGTGTGGCCATTGCTATTTAAAAAGCTGCACTCAGCTAATAATGATGGCAATCAATCAGAGCAGGTATTGTCTCCAGGTGGATAGCATGCCAAGAGAAGGATGATATCAAATCCAATTTCACTAGATCTAGCACTGGCCATCTTGCTTTAAAATCAGGTGATGGCAAAGAAACTGAACCTGAATTCTGAGGCTGAGAAGAATGCTTCTAGAGGAAAGTGGGCATGGTAGTGCAAAGGGCTTTTGCTGACCAGCCCTGGAAATAATGAGATCAGAAACAGACAGATGGGTCGTAAAGGACCACTTATCCTATCCTATTTATTGGATCCTCCTTTAGAACTACAAAGAGGGGAAGCAATCTAATGTAGGAGCATCTGAGGTAGATGGTTCTACTTAAGATCTCCTCCCCATCATCCCCTGGATGAAAATACCTGAGCCCTAAGGTAACCAAAATGTTGGGTTGCACTCCAGCCAACACACAACTGGAAGACTTCCAAGATTTTCTTCCTCATGTCCCATGAATTGTACTGAGGGTTTAACTCTCAGGCCACCTCCAAGGAAAGTCTCTTTTCCCACACCCCACCACAATTGCAGGGCCTAAAGGCAGAGTTTCAGAAGTCTTACCTTCATCAAAAGGATGCCATAGATGCTCACCAATATCTAACATAATCTACCGCTAGATGCCAAATGATTGTCTGTTTAAGGCATCAGCCTTGTTCAATCATTAAAGTCCCAAAAGACAGTGTGGGGTAGGAAAAAAATTGGACAAGGAAAAAAAATCTTACTCAGCCCCAAAGCAACCAATAAAACTCACAGTGTGGTAAAGACTAGAAGGTGATTGAAGCTGTGCAAGCAAAGAGGAGGAGGAAGTGGTGGCAAGGTTCCAGCCCTCCACTTCATCATGGCTCTGTGACATGAGTTCACCTGGTCTCTTCTTCTTTTTAATTAACAAACAAAACTTGACAACAAACAGTTTACTAAGACAATGACAAATAAAAATAAAGGCAATAAACCCTGAAATGAGGTTACATCACTGAAAAAGCAGAAATTAAACCATAACCCAAAATAATGCCCTGGAAATTATAAACAAAAAGTACATTCCAGGATCCTGGAAGACATCTTTCCATAAAAAATTTAGATAAGATTGGAGAATGTCTAGAAACCAAGTCCTGCTGGATGTATTCAATAAGTGGATGCCAAATTGTGTGGAAAATCAATCCAGCGTGTAAGCCTCTCGCTCTGTTATTACTGTCTGCAATTTTCTCCATTAACCATAGGTCCCAAAGTCTAGTCCACCATCCTGCAATGTTCAACATTCCAGTTTTCCATTTCTTAGCTATATCAAGCTTGGCAACAGCCAAAAGGAAACCAATAAGTTATTTGAAGATTATCACACCAGTGCTTAAGCGCTGGTAAATTGCCTCTCAAACATTGAGGAAGTGTGCATGTGTGAAAGCATAGCATGCTTCCTCAATGTCAAGGAATTGTCTGCTTCCTCTAGCATCACTGAATCATTCAGGGACAGGGAATGTCCTCTGAATGGAAGTTTTGCATTCAGAGGAAATTCTCTCTCCCTGAACAATTGAGTGACAGTAGAAGGAGCTGATGATTCCCTGATGCTGAGGAAGCATGCCAGGCTTTCACACATGTGCACTTCCTCAATGTTTGAGAGGCAATTTACCAGTGCTTACCCCACCGTAAGAGCTGGTGTGATAATCTTCTTTGTGTCGCAGGACTTTATTTTCATCCATTAGAAAGGAGAACAGGAGCAGGAGTGATGATGACTGTATGCTTTGTTTAATGATCTTGGGGATTAGCGTCAAAATTTCTGTCCAGTGTTCATGCACTAAGGGACAATCCAACCACATATGTAGAAAGGCTCCCCTACCATCACAACCCCTCCAGCAATTTGGATTGGTACTGGTAGACATACAAGCCAGTTTGATTGGGATAAGATACCATCAGTGGACCAGCTTAATAGTATTCTGTTTACCCTGGGCTCTTTTTCCTGCAAGACCATCAAATGCATCTCCTTCTCTGCACAGCTATGCCAGGCAGGGAGCATCCAAATTGGATACAGTGGTCCCCCGGGTTACGAAAGTAATCCGTTCCGGGATTACTTTCGTAACCCAGAAGTGTTCGTAACCCGGGGGACTGCTTTGTTTGACGGACCGCGTGGCAAATTTAAAGGGGCTGCGCGGTTTTTTTTCCCGTACCCCGGGGTTTTTTTCGTAAGCCGGGGCCGTTTTTGCGGCCCCGGCTCTTTCGTATCCCGGGGTTTTCGTACCCCGGGGTTTTCATACCCCAGGGGATTCGTAACCCGGGGTACCACTGTACTTCCTAGAGGCTCTATTGTTAACAGCCCTGCTCACCTCTTACAAACTCAGGACTTTTTTATTTTTATTTTGTTTTTATTACTATTCTTAAAGATTATAAAATGACAGAACAAAAACACACAAAATATTTAAATTACACTTATACAATCATCACAGACATTAAACATAAAATGACTTTCTTCCCTCTAACTCATGGATATCTTTAATACTTTATCAAACTTTATTTACTGTCTTATATATATTTATAATATTATTGTTCCCGCCCCATTATCATCACATTATATATGAGTTTCTATAAAACTTGTTGGTTCCTCAGTCCTCTGTTCTATATACACTTTTCTTTCCCCTTATTTGTTTAAGAGGTATATTAGGATATATATATATGTAAGATATATATGTTGACCAACCTTTCTCATATTTATCCATTGAATCATTTCTAACTAAGCACAACAATTTATCTACTTGCACACAATCCATATTCTTTCAGCAAATTTAACAACACTTGGATATTGTCAAGTGGGATATTTAAAGAGAACATTGTCTCATATGCTCTTAACTTATATTCGCAATTATTCCTTTTTACTCTTTTTGTCTTTTTAGCGTCTCTTATTCTTTTATTTAAGTTTTCTAATGTTATTATAAATAGGAGAGAAGATGAAAGACGGCAGCCTTCAAATTCATGGCTGTACTTTTAATCAATCTTTTCCTTCTGCTTTCAACTTCATCAAGCATGATTGTCTTTTTTCCAGTAAATCATGTCTTCTCGTGATATCTTCAAAATATGAAAACATCAGGTTAGTAATTTAGGCTTCCAGTGAGAGTTCAGGCATGAAATACTCTTGGACCCATTTTTAATAGAGCAACAACAACAAAAAAAAATCTAGTCAAAAATCTAGATGATTGCTAATCTTGACCAGTCTATATTCACATATCTTTAAAAATACTCTGTTTCCTTTATCCAGGAACATAATTTTTGGACCATGTTTTATTGAGTGCATCCATATTTCTATAATTTATTTCCAAATACTAACATGAGGCTTTGGCTGTCCGTGTGTGTGTGTGTGTGTGTGTGTGTGTGATGGGGTAGTATTAAAGGAAAGTATGGTGGGGATTTAGGGATTAACAACAGGAAAGATAAAACACAACGTTGATAAGGGGTAAGTATTATCCATGTCCAATGTATTTTTGTTATCATTATCAGAATAATTATCAGCACAGAGCTAAACAGGCTTTGCATCCTTTTTTATTAAAATGTATATATGCAAGAGATATCCACTGTATATGGAAGAGAATACCTTCTTGCATCTATCCATTTATTATTCATTTAACCCTTCCTCCTTAGACCTCAGTTAATGGCTGAAAACACATTTTGAATAGAAATAGCAACAAAAGCTCAGAAAAGCCATATGAAACTTGAAATTGCATACTTTTTTATAAGCACATTTTAGGTGAAAGCAAGTAGGAAGATATATATATATATATATATATATATATATTCCTTTTGAGTAGTTACTTTATGAATGGGTGCATTCTGTCTCATCAGTGGACATTCCTGTGACTTACAAGGACTTTTAATAAGTCTGGGACCAGTTAAAGCAGACAAAAGATGGTTTAAAAGAGGAATTTACTTATTCAAGTGCAGCAGAATTGCGTTTTTCTAAATAGACTTTAGAGATCAGATCATTAAAAGTTTTAAAAGTAATTAATTCTCATTGCTCAATAC
Organism: Urosaurus nigricauda; assembly: GCA_034509955.1. Classification (NCBI taxonomy): domain Eukaryota; kingdom Metazoa; phylum Chordata; class Lepidosauria; order Squamata; family Phrynosomatidae; genus Urosaurus; species Urosaurus nigricauda. The sequence goes on along the minus strand of JAOEGL010000003.1, from coordinate 44,170,512 downwards.
ATTTTATGGAAAGCAAATTATGGCTGTTGCTTGTTGCACTGTTGGAAACAGTAACTTGAATTATTTGTTGTACTACTCTTTACAATTTTGTTACTATTTGTATCAGTCTTAGAACTGAGAGGATGATTGCAGAAACTTAGGACATGAGAGTAGCAAAGCAGAATTTCAATGTGATGATGATGATAATAATAATATTTTATAACCCGCTCCTCTAATGAAATACTCGGAGCAGGCTACAACAAGAGTTTAAAAATACAGAGTAAAATAACAATCATCTCTCTTCCCACCCACCCCCTCTCCCTTAAAATTAAATTAAACCAAGGATTATTAAAATTGACAACAGTTAAAGTTAAAATCAGCAACGATTAAACAGATATGATCTCATGGACAGTGCATGTGCAAATCTGCAATAGATGAAATCCAAAAGTTTAAGCAGGGAGATAGCAAACATTATTTCCCCAGTTTCATTTCCATTTTCCAGAGATGGTAGTTGATGTTTCATTTATTTTCCTTTCGAGGAAAGGCTTGCCAGAAGAGATACATCTTTAAAGCCTTTTTGAAACTGGCCAACGATGTAATAAGACACATCTCGTCTGGCAGGCCATTCCAAAGCTTGGGAGCGGTAGCTGAAAAAGTCCTCTGGGCGGTCTGCGACAGCCTAGTTTTCATAGGCTGTAGCAGGTTCCTCCCAGATGATTGGAGTGTGCGGGGCGGTTCATAATATCAACACTTTGTACTGTGCCCAGAAACTCATGGTTTTAAGCACTGGTGTTATGTGCTCTCTCCTTGATGTTCCAGTAATAGGTCTGGCTGCCATATTCTGGACTAGTTGGAGTTTCCGGGTTAGGCACAAGGGTGGTCCCATTTATATCGTGTTACAGAAATCCAGACATGAGGTTACTAGAGCGTGTACCACAGATTCCAGGTCTTTCGTATCCAGGAAAGGGCGCAACTGGCGTATCAGCCGAAGCTGATAACAGGCACTCCTGACCCTCACATTCACCTGACTAGTCATGTGAGCGACGAGTCCAGAAGTACCCCCAGAGTCTTTAGAGTCTTTAGAGTCTTTAGAGGAGTCTTTAGACTGAGTCTTTAGAGGAGAGTGTGACTCTGCCCTAGGACTGGTGGATGTATTCCCAAGCCTGGTTTCGGACCAGTAACCTCCGTTTTGTCTGGATTTAGCTTCAATCTGTTCTCCCTCATCCAATCCACTACTGCTGCAAGACAGTCATTAAGAGGGGATATGCCATCTGAGGACTGAATCGATGATCTAGTCATGGAGAGGTATATCTGAGTGTCATCAGCGTACTGGAGACACTGAGCTCCATGCCTCCAAATGATCTCACCCAGCGGCTTCATATAGATATTGAATAGCACCGGGGACAGGATGGTGCCCTGAAGGACACCACAATTAAGCTCAATTTTGGAGGAGCAGCTGTCCCCGAGCCTTTGGGATCTGCCAGAGAGAAAGGAACAGAACCACTGAAGAGCAGTGCCTCCGATTCTCAACTCCCTCAGCCGACCCAGAAGGATGGAATGATCTACTGTATCAAAGGCCACTGAGAGATCCAAGAGCACTAACAGGGTCACACTACCCCTGTCAATGCTCAAGCGGAGGTCATTGGTCAGAGCAACCAGGGCGGTTTCCACTCCATGTCCTGTCCTCAAGCCGGTTTGAAATGGATAGTCAGCTTCTCTCCAAGATGGCCTGGAGTTGGGTGGCAACATGTTTGTTGCACATACCACACAGCATTGTGTCCATCCTGCTACTGCTTTGCATTCTATCCATTCCTGGAGCAGCCCTTTTCATTATTAGCCCTCAGTGCCTCCCAATCATGCTGCTTTTCCATTATGGATTGTCATGCACTAAGTGCCTGCTGCTGCTGTTCTGCTTCTCAGGCAGTCATGTGATGTGAGTGGGCATGATTCTGCTTCTCTCCCCCTCCTCCTTTCCTAGTCCCAAACAGGCTTTTTTCCTTTCCTTTTCTATTTCTTTTCTTTTTATTTTTTTAACACATTGCCATAAATGTGTAATTGCATAACAACAGCAACAACCACCACTGAAAGGCATGCTGGGTAGGGCATAGGGCAAGAAGGTGAGGTTATAGATGCTGTGAGGAAAAGAGGCTATGGGACCACAGATCGCCAAAGCAGTGCTTTATTGCAGAGAAGTGTCATAATGAATGTTCTCAAACTTACCTGCTTCCATTTCTTTAAATAACATAATTGTGGCAAGATAGCAGATCTGGTGTGATAAATCCTTAGAATCATTGCGTTGGAAGGCTATCAGGTTCAATCTCGTGCAGAACCTGGCATTCCAATCTCCTGCTGAACCTGACATTCCTATTAATATTCAATCAAAATCTACTGTCCTGTAACTTCATGCCATTATATCTGGTCCAACCCTCCGGGGTAGCAGGGAAGAGGCTTGCCCTCTCCTCTCTGTGACAGCCATTGAGGTATTTAAAGAGTGTGATCATGCCATCTCCCAGTCTTCTCTTCACCAAGCTGAACATGCCCACCACCTTCAACCTTTCCTCATACATTTTGTTCTCCTTACCAGTCATCATCTTCATTGCCCTTCTTTGAACTTGTTCCAACTTTTCTATATCCTTCTTAAAATGAGGCACCCAGAATGTAGTACTTCATTTAAAAGTATATTAACAAATCCTTGTCAAAATACCTCTAAAAGTATCTTCAAATGCCCCCCAAATGTTACCTTTCAAAATACCTAGAAAATACCATTTATTACATCAAGACATTAACTGTAATTATGTTATTTTTGAAATGTAGGTTCATTGGATGCTTGTTAGTCTAAAAGTAAAAACTTACAGGCAACAAAGTTACTTGGAATTTCTTACTTCCACACATACAGAAATTTATCACACACAAGAGCTCCCATCACCCAAATGTCATCAAACTGCAATGGAAGCACCATGGTGGGATCACGCCTGGCACTATTAAAGTGTAACACTTTCATTTTTGTCATGGAAACATTATCATAATCATCAGGAAAACAGCTCTTTCTTATTAATGATTTAATCTGTTAATAAGAAAGGGCTGTTTCCTGACAATTACAATAACACTTCCATGATAAACAAGAACCAAACAAACAGCTTCATTTATATGCTGCTTCATACCCTTAAGGAGTGTCTAAGCGGTTTACAATTGTAAGCTATTTGCCCCCCCCCCAACAATCTGGGTACTCATTTTAGCGACCTCAGAAGGATGTAAGCCTGAGTCGAGCTTCAGCCCTTTGCTGGTCTTGAACTCGCCACCTTATGGTTTTGAGGAGTGGCTGCAGTACAGGCATTTAACCACTGCGCCACCAGGGCTGATTAGGCTGATGATGAAAACAAAAGTGTTACACTTTAACAGTGCCAGGTGCAATTCCACCATGGTGCTTCCATTGCAGTTTGGTGATGTTTGGGCATGGGAGCCCTTCAGTGTGATAAACTCAATAAACACACACATATATGCACACAAACATAGGATTGCAGGCAAGAGGTCAGAATAAGAATGAAAACAAGTTTTTGAGGAAGTCACACTGTGAAGAAAATAGAAGCCAGTTTCCTTTTTCTTGACTTCAGTAGTCTTAATTCACAATTGAAATGTAAATGGTAATAAAGGTTGAGTATCTTCTGTCTGGAAATCTGAAATCTAAAATATTCCAAAACCCCAAATTGTCACCTTGGGTGGCTAATGACAGTGACAACTGTGCTTTCTAATAGTTCAGTGTACTCAAACTTTATTTCATGCACAAAATTATTAAAAAATATTGTGTATAAATTTAACTTCAGGCTATAAGGTATATATATGAAACATAAATTAATTTTATGTTTAGACTTCTGCATTTGCAAATATTCCAAACTTGGGGGGGAAACTCAGCTGTCAAACACTTTTCCTCTGAAGCATTTTGGATGAGGGATATTCAAAAATGTATTGCATTTTCCATTAAGAACTAAAAGTTTGATTTCACCTAGCTGGAGATGTTTGGTTTAAGTTCATTATCTTTTATAAACTGAATTTACACAATCTGAAGTAAGCTCTGCTAAGTTCTATGGGACTAATTCTTGGATAGGTATGTATAGAATTGAATCCACTCCCAACAAATGTGAAGTTTTATTGCTTGATTTTTCTGTTGGTTGCTTCTTTTGCAAGTATTTAAAAATGGAACATGAGTATTGATTCTCCATGGGTACAAGGATGTAGTCATTGTCATGATGAATTCCTATACTTCAAATATTACGATTATATAGTTACCCCAAACAGGAGATCAATGCTGTGAGTGCTTACATAGTTTTAGTAACATAGATCCTTACGTACAAAATCATAGTTTAGCATTGTGTTACAGGATCACTGGAACAAAAGCTGTATGTATAAATCTCTGAGTGCAATAACTACACATGACACCATCTACTCTAAAAAAAGTGAAATTGCATCATGAGCATCAGTTGTGAAACCTATACCTATGTAAACAGATGTAAAATAAAATATTCAACAATCTGTAACATTTTTTTAAAAGTCACTTTCCTTTGCAAAATACTAGAGTACCATGGATTTTGTGAAGTCAACAAACATAATTCATGCACACGCTCCTTATATTTTGGTACTTCCATACAGGTTTGTGTGCGAGACACTGGTCTCTGTGATCTCATCCTTATTCATCAGGGAAAGGCCATAACTGTGTGTGATTGTCCAAGACAGTTGCCAGAATGCAAAATGCATGTCTTTAAGCATAAAACATTTTAAAGGGATGAATAAATTTGAATAAGGGACAGGTCTGAGGAAATTGCAATTTGCTTCCTCCAGGAGAAGAGGAAGCTCAATTAACTGAATAAATTATTCATTTTGAAATATTTCTCAGCTCTAGCATCATCTCCATCTCCATTTAGTTCTTGGCATCTCTGCTAAAGCTGCTAACAAGAGTACCAATTAGTGCCACAGAAAAGTGATTAATGTCCTATGGAAAAACAAAATCATCCTCTGCATCCCTAGGTCTGAACTGGTAAGGACCATATACTAAAATGCTGAAAGACAAGAGATATGTGTAATCTAATCCAAACCAGGACATCAAATGAAAGTTGTACAAAATCTTAGACAGCAATGTGAAATATGCTTCTAGTTGAAGAAGATTAAATTTATTTGCATAATACCTAGGTGACAAAATTTAATTTTGACACTTATAAAAAATAAAATTTAATTAAAAATGGTTCAGCATCCATTGTTCACAAAGCAACAAAATGGAAATATGTACCCAGGAAAGATGTGTTTTACTGTATAACTTTTGAAGACAGAAACGAGATAATTGTTAAAACTCTGGATTGGATCAGCAACTGATGGAAAGGTTATCCCCTTAAATATTCCATATGCTCCATGATTTCCTTGTCTCTTGGTGATGACTTGCAAGAGTCAACTTCTCAAAAGTCTTTTTTTTTTTGCAAGTAAGAAAACTTAGTGATGACTTATTAGACCCAGTTTCCCAAAAGCCTCCCCCCCCTTTTTTTTTTTTTTTTTTTGAAGTGAAGACACTCATTAAAGGGGGGAAAAAACTTTTAAAAATGAGACAGGAATCTTAAAAGCTAAGCAACCTAAGTTACATTTGGCTGTTCAGATAGCATAAGGTTCTAATGAGATTTTTTTTTATGCAAATAAGAAAGACAAATCTTGAAAAAGTAAAACATTTCACTTGCCTCCCAGCAGAATTTGTCCAACAAATATGAACATATTTCTTATATCATTCTCACACCACGGAACATGCACAGCATCAAGCCTACAATCACATTTCTAGGATGTGTAATATAATAAGCAGTTCTCAAAACTCATTTATCACAAATAAATAATGTTTGTTTCAATGTCCTGGAGAGTGCCCTTCTGTTTTGCTGACAATGACCTTGGAATTGACAAGGGCAGGTAGGTGGGGGAGAGGATGAAACTATTACCCAGTTCTCCAGGAACACCATGATTTCTAGGATGTGGTTTATAGGCAGAAAAGTGGAACAGCATACAATATTCTGTCTATATATCAGATAGTTTCACAATAACAAAAACATGAGAATGTGTAATGATAATGATTCTCCAACATCAAAAAGCAGCTGGAATCAAAAAGCATGTGATCCAAACTTGTGAAAGAGGAATTCATGAGATAATACAAATGACACTGTGTATTCAGTACAGTATTGAATACATGAAAACAATAAATCAGCTGAGATTCAGCTGAAAAACAACAGTGTCCCAACAACAGACTAACAGTTGAAGAAGAACTTTTATTTCTAGTAGATGAGAGAGAACCAGCATTTTCTTGTTTTGTTGGCTGAAATTTTGGAAGCAATTTTGATCTTTGTGGTAACCATTTTAAACCCCCCTCCTTCAATCTATATAGTTGTCACCATTCCATGATCAAGCAGAATTTATAGGAAATATAGAAATATGAGCGGAAATACATGTCATTCTGACAGTCAGCTGGTCTTCATCCACATTTTTTCAGATTGTCCACCGGCCAATATGGCTGTGCACATTTGAAACAAAAAATGCATACAAATCATCATCATCATCATCATCATATTTTGTTTCTGTGGAGGAAAGATGGCATATAGAGTGAATGAAGTAAAGCATTGCTGAAACTTTACTTTGGTCAAAGACTATAAATAAATTTGATTTGATTTGATTTGCTAAAACATAATTTTGTCGATTGCGGGGATGTCTTTCAAGCAATACATACATTTGTATTTTAAAAAGCCCATAAAAAATACTCACTTGCCAAAAACAAAAAACAAAAACCAAAGGACATATCCAAATTGATTTAAAGCTTCCAGATTTTGTTCCTGTTCTTTCCAATTTTATACTGGCGTAAAACCAACCAGGGGAAGTGGTATAAAAAGTTTCTGATTGTACCAAGGGCTGACAGAAAATAGTCTGGAATGAAAAGAAAAGTATATGAATCACCAAAATAAAACCAGAAAGAACAGGAACAAAATCAAGGACTTTCTAGTCTTTTAAATCTGTCTGGGGCCACAACTAAACTACACTGTTTTGACTGTCATGGCTCAATGTTTTGGAATTCTGGGATTTGTAGTTTTGTGAGATATTTAACCTTCTCTGTAAGAGAACTCTGGTGCCAGAAGAAACTTATAAATCCTGTCCCGGACTGCGGCCAGCACTCACCAACAATAGCTGATAAGTCAGTTCCACAAGCCTAAACGTGATCCAAAGAGTAGTCCAAAAGCCAGAGCCAAGGTCAGGGTTGGGGAAATCACAGAAGTCAGTCCAGTCCGAGGTCAGGGCAAGGAGAAAGCAGTGAAAGTCCAAATCGTTCCAAAGTCAAGGCAAACCAGAGTTCCAAAGACACGAAGCCAGCACACAGTCACACCAGGAGACTTACAATAAGTTCTGGCAAAGGGATGGTGTCCCATAGGTGTTTAAGTAGCTGACACCCTGCCTGGTATCAGCTGAGCCTTATTAAGAGCTTGTTTCTCAGCCACCCTGCGAGATCTATGGACACAAGCACTTTCAGCCCTTCACTCCTCCAAGCCAGATTCCTCCCTGGAGCCCACACTCATCTGCTGAGCCCCTGAAGGGAGCTCCACAGTGCCAGAGCCTGGCTGTGCTTCCATTCCTGGAGCTGGACTGTCAGGGCTAGGGTCTAGCATGGCAGAACTGGGACCTGGCCTAGCTTCCAATTCCTCTTGCTCCTGAGGAGCCATGTCCTCCTCCTCATCCTCTGACTCCAACTCTTGGCTGGCCATGACAAATCCTAAGATTCTGTAGGATGGCAACATGGCAGTTAAAGTGTCATTAAACAGTGTTATTTCTGCAGTGTGACAGCTGCCTGGATGTACCCACATAGCCATAGAAAAGGTCCAGATTTAGCAAAGAGAGAAATATTCATGACACACAGAAAAGTAAGAAAATGTGTGGTTGGAACATGCACTTTGTTGATGTAAATGCCCCCCAATGAAATGTACCTGCATACAGTAGTGGCAGTTATGTAACATAAGTAATTGAAACAGGCCTTTCTTGATCTGTAAAATTCAAGAAAATAAATGGGTATCCTTTGCATTTCTAACTCACCTATGGAGGGCACTGTTAAACATGAGTTCATTCATAGAGTATACTACAATTGTGGGGAGCACATTCTTTTCCATTTTGTGGCCTAAGGAGCAAGGCATTCCTGTTCTTTATTTCCAAGTTGCCCTAAATGAGCTTGCCTTTGTTGTCATGAAACCGTTTATTTTGCAATCCAATACACTGCCAAGTTGGCATTCTGTATACACTGTGGTTCCTTTGCCATCCTAATAAATCATGTTCTGAATGGTAATAAATACTGCCATTTCCACAGTATGAACAGGAAGTAATAAGGAACACAGTGCTAGAAAGATGGTGATTCTGTAGATTACTGCATATGGGAGGAAAGAAACTCAGGCTCACATTATTCACTTTTAATTATTCTTGCAGGTAGATAAAACTGTTTGTCCTTTTAGTCAGGCATTTCTCTTATACAGGAGTTTTTTCCCAACTGTGAACCAAAATATCTGTTTGAACTTTCATGGGAGAGGAGTGAAATGAAGAAGGAAGTTAATTAAACAACAATCAAGTGCATATCATGAGCCTCAAGGACAAAAGATGATAGACCAAGGACAACAAATTGCAGAATATATTGCTGTGCATTATTAAATTTCCCCCTTTTTGATAATCAATGAGCCGCATAATTGATAGCAGGAATGACAGATCTGTAATTTGGAGGAACTTAGATTGCCAGCTACAAATTATTTATTGAAGAGTACTTCTGAAGAAGCTGTGTATATTTCCCCAGACACTGAGAGGAATACTCTGGAGTAAGTGGTCCATAGATTACAGTTCCATTAATACTATTTGTGAACACTGGGTTTCAGGTTGACTCTTCTGTGTTTGTACCTTTCATTCTTCAAAATAAGGCAGGATAAGCCTTAGACATTCTGCTACCTGAGACTTACAGTGCAAGGTCCTTTAAAACGACACTAATGCAGAACTATGAACCCTGGTTTTCTAGTTTAGTAAAGCATTAGATCATGAAAAAAATTATGGAATACTCTTAAAGAGATGGGAGTGCAACCACATGGAATACTCCTAATGAAGAATCTGTACTTAGGACAAGAGGCTTCTGTTAGAAGAGAACATGGAGGAAGACAATGGTTCCCAATTGGCAGAGGAGTCAGACAAGATTGTATCCTTTTACCCTGTCTGTTCAACTTGTATGCAGAATATATCATACAAAATGCAGAACTGGACACAGAAAAGGAAGATTGAAGATAGGAGCAGGAAATATTAACAATCTAAGATATTCAGATGATACCATACAACTAGCAGAAAACATCACAGACCTGGGATGACTACTGAGAAAGATCATATGAGTGAAAAGGCAGGTTTTCTGTTGAATATAAAGAAAACAAAAGAATAATGACCATGGAGGATCTATGTATATTCAGCCCAGAGAGTGAGGAAATAGAAATAGTAAAAAAGTTCCCATACTTTGGGTCAAACATTGATCAAAATGGGGACTGCAGACAAGGGATCAGAAGAAGTCTGGGAATGGAGGGGGCAGCTATGAAGGAACTAGAAAAAAATGTAAAGATATACAACTGAGCATGAAAGTTGGAATCATAAAAGCCATTGTTTTTTTCTATTACCAGCTACAGATGTGAGAGCTGGACAGTGAGGAAAGCAGGTAAGAGGAAAATCAATTCATCTGAGATGTGCTGCTGATGAAGAGTGCTGCTGATCCACAGACAGCCAAGATGACAAACAAATGGATCCTAGAACATATCAACCCTGAAGTCTTCCGGGTAGCCAAGATGATAAAGCTGAGGTCATCATACTTTGACCACATCATGAGAAGGTATGACTCATTGGGGAAAAAAAAATATAATGCTAGGCAAGGTGACGGGATGTAAAAAGAGAGGAAGACCACATGCTAGATGGATGAACTCTATTAAGGGTATCACAAGCATGAATTTGAAAGACCTAAGCAGAACAGTAGAGGATAGCATTCTTGGAGATGTCTCCTCCAATGGGGTCACCATGATTTAGGATCAACTCAAAGGCAGTTAACAACAACAACAAGGCACACAACAACAAGAATTCTCTGACTGGAAATTCTAAATACTTCTCTTTAATCTGATAATTCCTGTATTCCATAGGATATTGAGATAGCCAATCCAGTGGAATCATAGTCCTATAATTGTATAATGTGAAAGATCAATACCTAATTATTACCCACTCTATATCACACTCAAGTCAAGCTCCGTGTCACTCAAACTCAGCTGCATTCTGTTAGCACAAGGAAGAAAAATCCACAATCACTGTCACCTTTCCTGATAGTGAAAACAGTATAACTGAACAGTACTTTCTGTTCTTCTGTCTCACTCTACTTAAAGATTAGGCTGATCCTGAATACAGCTGAAAAAAAGTTAGTGTTTTGGACTATATCTCACAGAATCCTTCAGCCATCATGGCCAGTAGATGTGTTAGTGTGTTATTCTGGAAACTGACAACTAAACTTTACATTTCCCAAGCTCTGGACACAGTACTGTGAGAGTAGAACTCAAATCATTAAGGTATATTCATCATGGAGTCTTTGATTAATTTCTGCCTGTTTCGTGAATGTTAAAACAGATAGAAGCCTTGGCAAGAAAATGGCAATTTACACAGACATATACATATTGCTGCCATGATATCATACATATGTCTATGTAACCAACCTCAGAACAAAGAAAAAGAGGAGGATGAAGAGGAGGAGAAAAGTTATGCATATTCATTTAGCCATACCTGTTTAAATATTCTGACACCATAAATGCTAACAACAATAACAACAATAATAATGATGTTTATTTATAAAACCCTTTTCACCAAATACCATCACATTATCTATAAGTATAGGAAGCAGATAAGTACGTGGCCTGTGAAGGTCATATCTGGCTGCTGTTGCTGTGATGAAAACAATTGGCTTGGTTAGGAGATATAAACAGTTTATTGTCATTCTCTAATCTCTCACTCACAGTCTCACACACCTCAGGGCCAGATCAAATGGAACAGTAGCAGTTTCATCTGTTTAGAAAGAACAAAATGGGTATCCAGTTTTAAAAGCAAAACTACAAAGTGCAATGCCTGGATCTTTCCCAAAAAACCCCATCTCAAGTCTTGGGAGAGAAAGTGGACTTTGGCTCAGAAATCTGTACATCTGTGAGGCTTGTGTGAAATGTTCATGTTTGTAAAATCATACATTTGTTACTGTTGTGTGCCTTCAAGTCTTTTTTGACCTATGGCATCCCAAAGGCAAACCTATCATGGGAGTTTATCACACTGGCAAAAAAGACAGGAGCATAGTATGATGCTCCCATCAATAACGCATGATTTGGCAAAGATTATCACACGACATCGTGCAGCATTGTGTGATAATCTTTGACAAATTGTGCAATATTGACGAGAAAGTCTCGCTATGTTCCCATCTTTTTTTTTTCAATGTGATAAACACCATGGGGTCTCCTTGGCAAGATTTGTTCAGAAACCATAGGCACCATTAAAAAATGACTAACTAAAAAAGTGCACAAACTTAATTTCATCCAGTGTGCCAAACGTGTATAAAATGTGTACATGAGATATAATGTGTAAATAAATGCATATATTATGAAAATACATATGGAAAAATACAAAAATGTTCATAGAAAGAAGCCCTACTTTCCAACTATCATAATATGATATAAGCAAAAGGTGGTAAAGGAATACAGGTGGGATCTGAAGAAAAACAACAAAAATAAGAGCATACAAGGGAATCTTCTCCCACATTTGAGACTAACTGGGAAAAAGAAGTTTGTAGTATTTATATGGTCCATCCCAAGAGACTTATAAATCTAGCTGGATTCCTGACAGCTCTTGGGGAGTTCGTTTTTGCCTTGGCTGATGATCCCGTTGAAGCCCTGGCTGATCTCTGAAATATGGAAATGGTTGAGGCAGCGAACCTGATTGCATATAAGTGTCCCCTCCCACAGAGTGGAGCCAAAAGAGCCCCCTTTTCACTAGGCTGCTGGCAGTGATGAAATGAGTGGAAAGGAGACTAGAGCAAAGATGGCAGAAGACTTGAAGCAAGCCTGATCAAACCTTCCTACCTGTGCCCAATAGTCTGGTAACCAAGGACTACTCTACCAGCCAAGGATTTCCACTTCTTCAGCTCAGATCCACCACTTTTCACACTGTCCCTTATCTATGAAACCTTCTTCCTACACAAGCACAGTTCATAACTTCATTAACCAGCTTCAAAGCTGAATAGAAGACAATCCTGTTTAGGAAAGCATTCCCAGGACTTATATGATTGTTAGCCTATGCTGTTTTAACCTGTATTGTTTATTTTATTGCTTCTAATTTTAATATATGTATTAATGTCCATTATTCTTTGTAGAATGTATGTCACTGGCAAGTCTTTATTTTATTTTATTTTTGATTTATTTTTATTTTTATTTTTATTGATTGTATGTACAGCACTGTGTAAACCCATAGCACTTTATAAATACATTTTAATAAATAACAACATGGGTAGTGTTTATTGGAGCCCTTCAAAATTGTACTTCTCTGCCACCATTGAGTCTGCTCAGTGTGATACAGAGGTGCTGTCTTAAGTGGACAGGGGACTTTTACACTTTGATCCACAAGAAGAAAACAAGACTGCTCAATAGCCTACTGTGAAGTATTTGCAAGACACTTTGCAGACAAAATCACCCAGATCCACTCTAACTGGGATGCTATAGTTGAGACAGATCCAGTGGGTGTAACCTTCATGTCCACTTGTTCTCTTGGTACAAAATGGTCCAATTTTTGCAGCCTGAGGATATGGACAGCAACTTTGGAGACATGAAAGCCACCACGTGCATACTGGATCCTTGCCCTTCTTGACTTCTTAAAGCAGCTAGAGGAGAACTGGCCAAGTGGGTAAGGGGAGTGTCAAATGCCTTGCTGCAATAAAGGAAGTTTCCATTCCGCCTAAAAGAGGCTGTGGTGAGGCTGTCCTTAAAAAATCCTCCCTGGATTCCCCCCTCCTACCTTTCATTCTGAATAGTTATCAGCTATCATCTAACATTCCATTTTGGGGCAAGGTTGTATCAATTGTATCAGTGGCTTTAAATGATGTATTCTGTATTGCGTTCAGGATGGAAGCTGGAAGCACATAAATATATGTATCAGTTGGTGAGCCTGCAATACAGGGGGTATCCAAATTTTTTAATGATCACCTTTTTAAAAAAATTGATAGAAAGTTTGTTTTGATTTGCAGTTGTTAACTTATCTCTATGTAGTCACTAGATTTTTTTTATTATTATGATTTTTATACACATATACAGTTTAACTTATTTGTAAACAGAAAACAAAGAACAAAAATCACACATATACCACACAATATCTTAACACAAATCATTTACACACACTTTGTCATACAACATATAACATATTAACATATATCACATATCATTCCTTCCTTATCTTTGTCACCTTCAACCTAATTACTATTATTGATCTTCATATCTTTAATTAATATCTATACTAATTCCAATCTTTACCAAACGAGATTTTTGTTATTTCATCGTTATTTAAATTAGTATTTTTTTCCTTTTCTTACCATTTTTATATCTAATACCCAAGTAAACAATTTTATCTCTCACTGGAATTTCACAAATACACTCATGTCTTTCTCACATCACAAATAAAGAAGAAGAAAAAAAAGATAAAGAAATTCCTTTTTGATTCAACTTTCCTTCCATCGTTTCTTAAGAAAGTCTGCTACTGTGCTCCATTCTTCTTTAACTTGCTCTTCCGTTGCTTCCTTTCTCCAAGATGACATTATGTCTAACTCCATAACTTCATATATTTTCAATATCCATTGTTCTGTTGCGGGGATCTCTTGACTTTTCCAATTTTTTGCCAATATAATTCTAGCACATGTTAACAAATTGAAGATTATTTTACCATGTTCTTTTTCTAGTTCGTGGCCTATTATTCCTAATAAAAAAGTATCTGGGCAAAAAGTCACAGTTATATTCAGATCTTTTGTTACAATTTCGTATATCTCTAACCAAACTTTTTAATCTTAGGGCAAGTCCACCACATGTGAAAAAATGTACCTGTTACTGAGTTGCATCTCCAACAATTAGGTTTGACATTTTTATATATATGTGCAATTCTTACGGGTGGCAAATGCCATCTATATATCATTTTGTACATGTTTTCTTTCATATTCTGATTCGTCGTGTATTTCATTCTTTTCCCCCAACATTTTTCCCATTGCGAATACTCAATATTGTGTCCTATGTTCTGTGCCCATTTTATCATACTCTCCCGTACCACTTCTTCCTCTGTAAACCAGTCCAATAGTAATTTATAACACCTTGCAATCATTTTTCCTTTACCCTTATCTAATATTGCGTCCCATTTATTCTTGGTTTTTTATATTCCTATCAATTTCTTATCTATTTTGAATCTTTCTTTCATCTGCCTGTATAGGTACCAATGACAGTCAATGTTAGCTTCCTCTAATTCCTGTTGTTCTTTAAACATTACTTCTCCTTGTACTACTTTAGTTATGTCTCCATATCTCAGCCATTTTTTTGTTTTGATACCTTCTCTCCCGAAAAAGGCCTCATGTGGGGAGCACCAGCTAGGGATTTCAGGACAAATTCTTTTTTTATATTTATTCCATATCATTAAAAGTGATTTTCTGACATAATGATTCGTACTTTCCTTGTGAATCTTATCTTTGCTGTATAACAAATAAGTGTGTCATCCATATCTTAAGTTATCACCCTCTAAATCTAATATTTGTTCATCCTCCAATAACATCCATTCACTTATCCATGTAAGACAGCATGCTGCATAGTATAGCTTTAAATTTGGCAAGCCTAGCCCCCCTCTAGCTTTCCCATCACATAGTATCTTTTCTTTTATCCTCGCTCTTTTTCCTCCCCAGACAAATCTTATTATTTCTTTTTGCCACTTCTTTAAAGGTTTTTCATTTTGTAGGATTGGTAAATTTTGGAATAGAAATAAAAATTTGGGAAGAATGTTCATTTGTATCAATGATATCTTGCCTAACATGGAAAATTGGAATTTACTCCAGCTCTCTAGGTTCTTTTTGATTGTATTCCATAAAGGTTCGTAATTGTTATGAAATAATTCAGAATTTCTATTAGTCAAGATTATTCCCAAATATTTCACTTTTTTTTAAATCTTGAAACCGCTTACTTTTTCCAACAACCTCTCTTCTTTTTTCTCTAAATTCTTTGTTATGATTTTAGTTTTGACCTCATTTACTTTTAGGCCTGAGGCCTCTTCAAATTCTGTCAACACTTCTATTAGTTTTTTTACACTTGCCTCCGGATCTTCTAGTACAAAAACAACATCATCCGGAAACGCTCTTAATTTATATTCGTTTTTTCTTATTTTTACACCAATAATTTCCTTTTCTAATCTTATTCTATTGTTTAAAGTTTCTAATACGAGGATAAACAAAAGAGGGGATGGGGGCATCCTTGTCTTGTTCCCTTAGCTATTATGAATTCTTCGGTTTTTTCTTGATTAATTATTAGTTTTGCTCTTTGATCTTTGTAAATAGCTGTTATCCATTGATAGTATCTTCCTTCGATACCTATTTCTTTTAGTGTCATGAAAAGAGTGTCCCAGCTGATATTGTCAAAGGCCTTCTCAAGATCAGCGAATATTAAGGCTAATTTTTTGTGATTGTTCCTTTCAAAGTATTCTATTATGTTTAATACATTCCTTATATTATTTCTCAGCTGTCTGTTTGGTAAAAAGCCGGCTTGGTCTATATGTACCCAACTTTTCAGTACTTTTTTTAGCCTTTCGGCTAGGATTGTGGCAAAAATCTTATAGTCTGTGTTCAACAAAGATATTGGACGGTAATTTTTAACATCATCTGCTTGTCTACCTTCTTTAACAATCAAAGTGATGTTTGCCTGCTTCCATGTTTCTGGGAAGTGATTGTCTTTTATACTATTTAAAACTGTTTTAAGAGGTATTGTTATTTGTTCTTCAAAAGTCTTGTAATATAGCGCAGTAAAGCCGTCTGGGCCCGGTGATTTTCCATTTTTGCTATTCTTTATTGCCTCTACCACTTCCGCAACAGCAATAGGGCCATTTAGTATGTTCTTTTCTTCTTCTGATAATGGCTTTAATTGTGCTTTCTCTAGAAATGTTTTAATTTTATTTTTTGAAATTAAACTTTTTTTATATAGTTTCCTATAGAATTCCAAAAAAATTTGTTTCATTTTATTTTGGTTTGTCACTCGTTCTGAACCTGCTCTTATTTCTGTTATTGTATTCCTTTCTCTTCTTTTCCTAACTTTATGCAGTCACTAGATTTATACTTTTCCCAGCATATCTTGACCCTCCAAATACCTGATATTGTAGAAGCCTGCAGATTGCTCCCAATGAGGATTTTACACTTTAGTCACTTCTGGCACAGCCAGTCACAAAAATAAAGGACACAATGAGCTGATTTTCTCAGCAACATGCACTTAGGGACCAATGATTACACTGACAAAATTTCATCAATATGCCATAATAACTTCCGGGTGATAATTTTTTACTTTATGATACCCCCTTGTAAGGCGCAATCTTCAGATTTCTACAATATCAGGTATTCAGAGGGTCAAGATATGCTGGGGAAAATTATAAATCTAGATAATGACTACATAGAAATAAGTTAACAACTGCAAATCAAAACAAACATTCTGTCATTTTTTAAAAAAAGGTGATCATTAAAACCTTTGGATACCCATATTTAGTGTGGTTCTTAGATTATATGCAGTATCCAGAAAGTGAACTTGTTGAGTGTATAGCTCTAGGCTAAGATTGCTGGTGGGGTGGAAGTTGTTCAAATTATGATGGGACATCTTCAGTGAGTCTTATAAAAGTGTTCAAATGATAAATATCCCTGACACTCACAAAAGTGAGGAGTGCTGGACCCTCCTGAAAGCGTGTACACACACACACACACACACAAATAGCACAAGCTCTCTTTGTCTAAGTTTACTTATGGTACTGAAACTCAGCTATGAACAAAAAACATCTGGGTGGGAAAGACAGAACACTGAAAAATGAGTTAGGAATGAGATGACAGTTCTATACCTTTCACCTGCCTATGAGGAAGACAAAAGTTAACAAAATAGCAAAATAGTGTTAATTAGAATGCCTAAAATAATATAGACAGACAGATAAGAATGAGTTAGAGAACTGTCTACATGATAGATAACAGATGGGTCAGAGACATCCCCTCCTGGTATTCAGAGCATGTTTATTGCTCTTAATTCTTGCCTTAATGTCTCCATCTACCCAAAACAGGGAATGCCAGGCTGAGACTATATGGGGCAGTAATTGAAAACAGTTCTGATAAGAGATGTCAATAATGGAGCCCATGAGGGCCCAGAAAATATTTTTGTTTTGTATCCAATGACTGAAAAGGGGTGTGTTTGTATCCTATGTATCCAATCAATGTATGATTTGTAAGTTCTTTTTCTGAATTCCTATAAAAAGGTATGTCACTCATATATCAGGACTTCAGACTAAGGAGATTACTCCCCTGAAGCCAAAGTTAGCTTTAAATAAAACTGCCGAACTTTTCATTCACTTCTTGGGTCCTCCTGAATGGTCTTCCTGAAATATATGCAATATTTCTGGCAAGCCAACCAGGAGAAGGGGTTTGCTCCACTTTGACCGATTTGCCTTGTCAACGAATGGCTAGATATTTCAACCCTGCTCATATGATGGGTGAGAGCTGATACAGAAGATGATATGAAATGGATTATAATCAAGAAAAGCATACCACTGTCAACCATCAGAACAGGCTTCTCAGAGGGAGGAAAAGATGGATACCAGAGAATGGGATACCAAGTGGAATCTCTCATCCTGCCTTTTCACATTTATTATGATATTTCCCCATCTAACCTAAAAAACCAAGGAATATATAGCAATATATTAAGACATACATTTATTCACTCATATTACTGCATGATTATCCACATAAATTGTTCAGAGGCCAATATGCTTGTCACTGTATAATATAATATATATAAAAAGATGACAAAATAAAAGAAATATGAAATGAAGAGCCACATGAAGATGAACCTCAAGTTCTAAAAAGTGAGGTGGAAGCTGTGATAAGAGAAAGGGAGAAAAACAAATCACCAGGAACAGATGATATTCTAGTCATACTGCTGCAGTCCACACTGACAGTCAACTCCAGTGCTAACCAAAATATGTCAACAGATATGGAAAAAAATGATGACTGACAGATCCAAAATTATCAATATACACTCCCATCCACAAAGAAGAGACACAAAACAATAAATAATTTTTAAAAAACTTTTATTGATATCCTACTCTTCTACCATAAGGCAATCAAAGCGGCTTACAATATAAAAATATCCGATAAACACAAAAGATTGCAGCAACAATAAGGTGATAGCACTGATCTTCCATGCAAGCAAAATTATGCTCCAAATTCTGCAAAATAGATTCTAACCATACAGGGAGAATAAAATCCCAGAGGTCCAGGATTCAGGAAAGGAAGAGGCACTAGGGACCACACTGCAAACATAAAATGGCTAATCGAGCACACCAAGGAATTCCAGGAAAAAAAAATCAGCCATAGCAATAGCAAGTACATTTCTATACCACTTATCTGTGAATTAGCATTTCCTAGGCAGTTTACAATGTGTAAACCAATTTTCCCCCACAAGTTGGGTACTCATTTTACTGACCTATGAAATGATGGCAGGCTGAGTGTGCCTTGGAGCCTTGCCTGGGATTGAACTCACAACCTTATGGCTGCAGTACTGGCATTTAACCACTGCACCACCAGGTTTCCTAGAATGTGCTTTATAGACTATAGCAAAGCCTTTGATTGCAACCGTTCCACAATCCCTTAATCTGCTCCTTTGCAATGTCAGGTCAGCCAAGGGAAAGCCCCATATCATCCATGACCTTTTGGTGGATGAACAGGCCAACCTGGCATGCTTCACCGAGACCTGGCTGGGAGATACCAGCGCTGCAACATGGGCACAGGCCCTCCCAGCTGGTTACACGGTGAGTGAGCAGATAAGGGAAAGTGGGTGGGGGAGGCGGCGGCATGGCAATAGTCCACAAAACCAACTTAACCTTGATCAGGAAACCTGTCCGGAAAACAACCCACATCGAGTGCATGTACCTCAGCTTGAAAGCCAGGGATAGCTTAGGGATTCTATTGGTTTCCCAGCCACCCCATTACCTAACAGACTCCCTAACCGAGCTTACTCAGCTGGTCTCTGAGTTGTTGTTGGAGACGCCCAGACTTCTTGTCTTGGGTGACTCCAACATCCCTCTGACCAGCCCATTTGATCTAACTGGAGCAGCTCAAGAGTTCATGGAATCCATGACAGGCATGAACCTATCCCAATTGGTCAATGGGCCCACCCATTGCACGGGTCATACACTCGATGGGATTTTTAGTACGGAACAGGAGTATCCATGGGTGGAGGTAATCAAAACCTCTGCTTTGTCATGGACGGATCATTTCCTGATCAAGATGGAATTAAAAGCTGCTGTCCATCCCCCCCGTGGGTGGTGGACCTACTAGAATGGTCCGTCCTCGAAGGCTCATGGAACCAATTGGTTTCCAGAAGGCCTTAGAGGGTTAAATGGTTGATAACACCAGTGATCCTGTTGAAACCTTGGTTACTACCTGGAACACCAACCTTCCCAAGGCTCTCGACGTGATCGCCCCCAAGCGTCCTCTCCAACCCTCTTCTAATCACAAACCTTGGTTCTAAGAGGAGCTCAGGGAGATGAAGCGGACTGGACAACGACTAGAGCACAAGTGGCAGAAAACTTGGCTCTTGTCTGACAGAACTCACCATAGCAGCATCTTTGCACCTATCGGGAGGCTTTGCTTGCAGCACAGAGATCCTTCTGCTCTGCACGCATTGCAACTGCAGAGTCCCGTCCAGCAAAGCTGTTTAGGGTGGTGGGGGAGCTGATACAGGTTCCTCCTGTGCCAAATCTCCTACTTGACCCAAGGACGGCCTGCTGTGATGCATTTAACATCTACTTTGCAGATAAAATCTCTCAGATAAGCAGCGACTTGGATGCCAATCCTTTACCAGAACTCACAGATGAAGTGTCCAACAACTCCGTTGCTGTCACTTTACTGGATGAGTTTCAACCTGTGAGTACTGATGACATGGACAAGCTCCTTGGAAGTATGAGAAAGACGAACTGTCCTCTCAATCCCTGTCCATCTTGGCTGGTCGTCCAGGGAGGGGACACACTGAAGGTATTCCTTCGGGATACAATCAATGCATCCATCAGAGAAGGCTGCTTACCATGTTGTCTGAAGGAGGCGGCTGTCAAGCCCCTCTTAAAGAAGCCTTCTCTTGATCCCCTGGACAGAAACAACTACAGACCAATGTCCTTGCTCCCATTTTTGAGCAAGGTGATCAAGAGAGCAGTTGCCTCCCATCTCCAGGTTGTCTTGGATGATACTGATTATATCTCGATCCATTTCAAGCCAGCTTTAGGTCAGGACAAGGAGTCGAAACTGCCATGGTTGTTCTGACTGACGGCCTCTGCTTGAGCATCAACAGGAGTAGTGTGACCCTGCTTGTGCTCTTGGATCTCTCTGCGGCTTTCGACACTGTAGAGCATTCCATCCTTTGGGATCAGCTGAGGGAGTTGGGAATTGGAGGCACCGCGCTCCAGTGGTTCTGGCCCTTTCTCTCTGGTAGATCCCAGAAGGTGAGGCTTGGGGACAGTTGCTCTTCAAAGATTGATTTTTATTGTGGCATCCCACAGGACGCCATCCTGTCCCCAATGCTATTTAATATCTACATGAAGCCACTGGGTGAGATCATCAGGAGGCATGGAGCTCAGTGTCTTCAGTATGCTGATGACACTCAGATATATCTCTCCATGACCAGATCGTCGGCTCAGACTTCAGATGGTGTCTCTCCTCTCAGTGACTGTCTTGCGGCAGTAATGGATTGGATGAAGAAAAACAGGTTGAAACTCAATCCAGACAAAATAGAGATACTTGCAGGTACAGGCCCAAAACCAGGCTTGGGAATACAGCTCCCAGTCCTAGATGGAGTCACACTCTCCTCGAAGTACTCTGTTCGCACTCTGGGGGTACTTATCAATTTGTTGCTTCACATGACTAGTCAGGTGAATGCGGCTGTCAAGAGTGCCTGTTATCAGCTCCGGCTGATATGCCAGCTACGCCCCTACCTGGTTCTGAAAGACCTGGAAACAGTGGTACATGCTTTGGTAACCTCACATTTGGTAACCTACAGTTTGGACTACTGTAATGCGCTCTACTTGGGGCTACCCTTGTGCTTAACTCAGAAACTACAAATGGTTCAGAATATGGCAGCCAGACTTAATACTGGTACATCCAGGAGAGAATATATGACACCTGTACTTAAGTCTCTCCACTGACCGCTGATTAGTTTCTGGGCACAGTACAAGGTGTTGGTTTCAACCTATAAAGCCCTACAGGGCTTGGGTCCATCCTATCTTAGGGACCGCCGCTTCCCATATGACCCCCCCCCCCCCCCCCGCACACTGCATTCCTCTGGGAGGAACCTGCTGCAACCTATTAAAACTAGGTTGGTGCAGACTTCCCAGAGGGCCTTTTCAGCGGCTGCCCTAAGCTATGGAATGACCTGCCAGATGAGATGCATCTTATTTCATCCACTGATGGTTTCAAAAAAGCCCTAAAGACACATTTCTTCCGGCAGGCCTTCATGGAAAATCTCTGATACTTCTCGGCTCCAAACTCTGGTTGTAGAGTGATCCAGCCTTTGCCTACCCACACAGCTCAAGGACTTTCAGTTTGACACTGTTGGTATTGTTGATTTTATGCTATGTTTTTACTTGTTGTGTGATTTAATCCTCTTTTAGGGGGAGGTGGGAATGGGATTAGATATTTTAAACTGCTGTTGTTTTAACTCTCTTTTGTACCCCGCCCCGATTGCTCGTTCAGAGGGGTGGGCTAGAAATAAAATTATTATTATTATTATTATTATTATTATTATTATTATTATCATTTCCTAACCCAGAATAATATTTAATAATAATAATATTTATTTCTAGTCCGCCCCTCTGAACAAGCAATCGGGGCGGATTACAACAAGAGTTAAAAACAGTTACAGTTAAAATGTCCCGTCCTTTCCCTTACCTCCCCCCTTAAAAGAAAATTAAATCACAATACAGTTAAAACATAAAATGGCTAAAATAGGCAGTAAAAAACAGCAGCAGGGAAAACGGACCTAAGGCCTAGGTCATCTAGGAATAAAGTACAAGGGAAGGAAAGCTGGAAGGAAAAACGACTCTAGGGCCTAGGGTTTAGGCTTAGGATTGGAGCTGGGAGATATTCACATTTTCTGGGAAGGCCTGCCGGAAGAGGTGCGTCTTCAGGGCTTTTTTGAAGCCTTCTAGGGATGAAATGAGATGCATCTCATCCGGCAGGTCGTTCCACAACTTGGGGGCGACAGCTGAAAAAGCCCTCTGGGAGGTCTGCAGCAATCTTGTCTTTATGGGCTGTAGCAGGTTCCTCCCAGAGGGCCGAAGTGTGCGGGGAGGTTCATATGGAAGGAGTCCAAAATATGGCAGCCAGGCTATTTAGCGGAACATCTAGGAGAGAGCACATTACACCTGTGCTTAAAGCTCTCCACTGGCTGCTGATCAGCTTCCAGACACTGTAGATGGTGTTGGTTTTAACCTTTAAAGCCCTACATGGCTTGGGTCCATCTTATCTTAGGGACCGCCTCTCCCCATATGAACCCCCCCCCCCCGCACACTTTGGTCCTCTGGGAGGAACCTGCTACAGCCTATAAAGACCAGGCTGGCACAGACCTCCCAGAGGGCCTTCTTGGCTTCTGCTCCCAGGCTATGGAATGGCCTGCCTGATGAGATCTGTCTAATTACATCGTTAGACTGCTTCAAAACAGCTCTAAAGACACATCTCTTCTGGCAGGCCTTCCCAGAAACCCTATAATCTTCCCGGCTCCAAAAATCTTCCAGCCCGATTCCCTAGCTCCTCACATTCTGAGGTTACCCTATGCTGTGGCCAGCACTATGGGTTTTAATATGTGTGATATGTTGTTTTATTTTTATTTAATAGTAACTTGATTTTAATTCTTGTTAGTTTAATTCTATTTTAAGAGGTGGGTGGCGGGGGATGGGATTCTTGGGACATTTTAACTGTAATTGTTTTTAATCTGTTGTACCCCGCCCTGATTGGTAATAATTCATGAAAGGCTGTGGAATGCCCTTAAAGACATGGGAGTACCAATACATTTAATAGTCCTGATGTGGAATCTGTACTCAAAACAAGAGACTACTGCCAGAACAGAACACAGAGAAACAGAATGGTTTCCAATTGGCAAAGGGGTCAGACAAGGCTGCATCCTTTCACCCTATCTGTTCAATTTATACGCAGAGCATATTAGATAAAAAACAGGCTTGAACACAGAAGAAGGACGAGTGAAAATAGGATAAAGGGATATTAAGAATCTAAGATACTCAGATGGCACCATAGTACCAGCAGAAAGCTTCACAGACCTGGAACAACTACTGAGAAATATCAAGGAAAAAAGTGCAAAGACAGGCTTATTGTTGAACATAAAGAAAACAAAAATAACGACCATGGAAAATCTACACAATTTAATTGTTGACAATGAGGAAATAGAAATAGTAAAATAAATCCCATACATGGAATCAAACATTGACAGGAAGATGGACTGTAGCCAGGAAATCAGAAGAAGTTAAAGAATGAGGAGGGTGGCTATGAAAGAACTAGAAAAGATCCTAAAATGCAAAGATATACAACTGAGCACAAAAGTTAGAATCATATAAGCCATTGTATTCCCTTTTACTATGTATGGATATGAGAGCTGGAGAATTAAGAAACAAGATAGAAAGAAATACATTTGAGATGTGGTGCTGGAGAAGAGTGTTGAGGATATAGTGTACAACCAAAAGGACAAACAAATGGGTCCAAGAGCAGAACAAGTCAGAAAACTCCCTGGAATCCAAGATGACAAAAGCTAGGCTCTTATATTTTGGACACATCATGAGAATAGAGGACCCATTAGAAAAAAAAAATAATGCTGGGAAAGGTGGAGGGACACTGAAAGAGAGGAAGACAACATTCTAGATGAATGGACTCTATTAAGGAGGTCATGGGTATGAGTTTACAGGACATAAGTAGAGCAGTGGAGGACAGGGAGTCTTGGAGATGTCTCATCCACAGGATCACCATGGGTCGAGATCTATCTAGGCACCATAGCCATGGGAGCAGCAATGCCTGCACAGCTACATTCATTGGTTATACGTCTGCCTGAAAATGACAGGGTTTTTCATTTTGTTTTGTTTTTGCCTGCCCAGCTACAGAGGCAAAAAGCATCAGAGCCTTCTATTGTCAAACTTGGGGCCTGTTCCCATTCTCAGAGCCAATTGCAATGAGCTGTATAGTTTTCAATAAGTCATTGTGAGTAGCTGAATGAAGGAGCACATCACTGTGTGTACCAAGTGGCTACAAATAGTATCCGCCAGTGGAATGAAAAATTAAGCAATGCCAGAGAGCACGTTTAGAAAGAGCAAGGCCTTTTACTGATGGAGATGGCATTGATCCTGTAAAATTAATCTGCTGCATTTGAAGAGAGAAAAGCTAAATACCCAGAGAGACAGAGAGACTGCAAGTACTAGCAATAAAATTAAGGAGATGTGGCTGGGATGGAATACCTGCCTGCCTGCCTGCCTTCCTGATAATGGCAGCAGAAACAAAAACAGACTTCAGCAGAAACTATCAAATAAGCCAATTAACTGTATAATTTGTATCTGCTACCCGTAATGACAGCTTATGCAGCTATCAGTGGAAGAAAACAGGAAGGGCATTTGGAAACCTTATTGAAGAATGTCTGGTTTTTTTCATGTATTTGGAAAGGGGAGGAAAGGACATTGCTACTGATAGGTTGTTGCAACAACACGGTGTGGTCTAGCTCTCCAGTGAAGCATGCAAAGAATTATAGGAACAAAGAACACAGGTAATAAGAGAGTAAGACAGATTTTGTTTTAATGCAGCCCTGACTGGTTCACTAGGGTATAATTACAGGACCTGCTTTCAAACCTTTCTGTGTAAAAATAATTGGCACATACCGAAGATACATTTCCTTATAATAAATAGGTTTCCTCTAGATGAGGTAGAATGATGGTGAGTGCAAATATCTGGAAATGACAGCATAATTTAGGACCATTGATGCTGGAGGGGAGCATGATTAGCTTTTGGGTTTTAGAAGGCACATTACAAGTGGCAGGCAGCATTTACCTTTAGCCACAGGTAACAAAAGGCAAGCAGAGTGCCCACTTTATAATGCAGCAATTACAACTGAGTTAATTAAAATATCCTCATCTTTCAGCCAGATTGTCACAAGAATGTGCCAAAGGCTGGGCAAGAGGAAAAGCCAACTATTACCATCAGTCTTGGCCAAGCCAATGTAGGCACTAAGGGTGCTTTTTTAGGGAATGAGTAAGGTAAGAAAATTACTGTAAAATCATCCAGAGATAGTGGAATTCCTTGTAAGGGTTGATACCAAGTGGGTTCTGAGCAAATCAGTAATTCTCCATTCTGGCATGTATGGACTCTTAACCACCTTGAGATACCATAAAGAAGGGAGGGGCATTAATAAATACATAAAAGAAATTTAAAAAAAATATTCTTTTTGCCAACAGCATTTGTTCAAAAATAGATCCAAACTGGACACAAAATGCTAACTTAGGGTTGTCAGAGTGAAAATTGGAAAGGTCCTCTCATACTTAATGCATGAATAGAAAAGGGAATTTCACCTGATCTTTCTCCTTTCCTGGTTGCATCATAAATAGCACCTACTAAAATTCCTTCTTCAACACAGTATGTAGAAAGATTTTGTAGTACCTTTTAGCTTGAAAAATTGAAATCCAGTCATTGCAAAAAGAACAACAATACACAATCTCAACACCTCATTGGCAAGACAGCTTTACCTTCACAAGTGTGTGAAAAATCACAACCTCTTGCACCCTTGCGGTTTTATTGCTATGATGCCGTTAAGCAATGGTGTTTGGAAGAACAGGCTTTACGGCATCATAACAATAAAACCACAGGGGTGCAAGAGGTTGTGAATTTTCACACACTAATGAAGGTAAAGATCCAGTTTCTCCATGTGTTCATGGAGTAGCTTTAACTGTGTAAATGCACTCCTAGTCACTGCTGAAACCTGGACCTGAAGGCTCAGAGGTGAATCCAGGAGCACCCCCAAACAGTCCCCTGAGTTTTCCCCATCTACCACAGACTGAATCCCTATTTCTAGATCTGTTTTTCAACTGAGCAGGAGCACCTATGTGTTGTCTAGTTTAAGCTTCAGTCTGTTTGCCCTCATCCAGTCCATTACAGCTTCCAGGTACCAATTTAGTATAGCAACAGCTTCCCTGGAATTAGGTGGAAAGGAGAAAATCCACCATCTAATAAAGCAAACAGCTGCCCAAACAGGAACATTTTTGCAGTATGATGAAATTCTATAAGCTAAGAGGTCTACTCCCAGGACAAATCAGTGTAAATTCTACTGTTTAGGTGCAGTTACAACTAGGAACTTTTATTTCATTGTTATAAACCAAATCTCTGCTGTAGGCAGGACATAAAGAAAAGCTTCTTTCAGATACATGCAAGCTTCTATGAGATGAGGTAGACCCTAAGGTACAATAGAGGTAAGCCAGCAAGGGCTTTAAAAGTGATTACCAGCACTTTGAATTCTGCCTGGAAAAAATGCTAAATAGGCCACATTTGCAGGACTGGATAATATGATCTTTTAAGCAAGTGTCCACCAGCATTCTCATTAATACATTTTGGATCATTTGACATTTGCAAAGACCTTTCAAATGCAACCCCATATAAGCTGTATTACAATAATGTATGATGATGATGATGATGATGATGATGATGATGATATTGTATTATTAATAATAATGTATAATAATGTATTATATAATATATAATGCACAATAATAGTATGGATGCATCTACACTGTAGAAATAATGCAGACTCATGCCATTTTAACTGCCATGGCTCCATCCTACAAAATTCTGGCATTTATAGTTTTATCAAGCACCAACTCTCTTTTGACTAGAAGGCTAGAGACCTTGTAAAACTACAAATCCCAGGATTTCATGGGAGACACAGCATTTAAAGTGGTGTCAAACTGTATTATTTCTACATCAGAAATATACCTTAAAGCATGTGGCTAGGTCTGACCTAATGAAGAACATACACTTTTGGTTCAAAAGATTCTGTAGCAAACAATAAACTCCTTAAATACTGTCCTTTAAATATATTACTCTATATTTTACATTTCCTTAAGATTCTTTTGTTGCCCATTCTGACACAGCAGATTATTTTGACCTAATTTATAAAATTAAGTTTCATTACTTATTGCCATAAGACTGCCTTATACTAGCATGATTATTTAGCCATATATCACAGTATTATCTCTTCTGATTGGAAGTAGCTCTGCATGATCTCAAGACAGAGGTCTCTCACATCATCTACTACCTTATTATTTTAACTAGAAGTACCAGAGATTGCAATCACCATACTGCCACCAATTTAGGGATACAGTAGGGTTAAAAACAGAGTATAAATAAAACCTTGGTTGGGTATGGTAAAAAGTTTACTCCAAATCTTCCTGCTTTTGGGTTTCTCTTGTTACTGAGGATCAACCTTCACTTCCTTTCTTTCACACATTTCAGTAAATACAGTAGATCCCCTTTCACCCTTTTGTTCTTATTGTTGTTGTGCCCTTACGCTCCCCCCCCTACAACACATCGTAACATACCTGCACTAACTTGCTTTGTAGCCACTCCTCCACTTTGTCTCTCTCCCACCTGAGATGCATTTTCATAATCTAGGATCTTATCCATACTTTTCAGTTACAACATTGTGAACCCGTTTTAACTGTAAAGATTCAGTTCTATAGAATCCTGGGTTATAGTTTGAAGAGGCACTTGAAATTATCTCCTGGAAAACTCTGGTGATCTCCCCTGGAACAGAGTAGAGAAATATTGTTCTCTGAGTTAGCTATGGTTTCTAAATCCAGAACAGTGAAGACAGGTTTTGACAAAGAGAGAGGTTTGTCTCTTAGGTAACAATGGCAACAATTATGGTAAACTGAAAGAAAAAAAATCAGCAACATGGCATTTCTTTATTTCTTTATTTACTCTGATCTGAAGTTTTCTGTATCAGTGATGACCAGACTCTTATATCAGCCCACTCAGTTTGTTTGTTTCTTACATTGTACAATAGTTGGACTCTGACTAAATTCTTTGAATTTGGATCCTATGGAAATAATGGTTTAAGTCAAGTTCCTTTGATTTTGATGAGGCTAAGTGAAACCTTTATTTTTTACAACCATGAGTTGGTCTTACAGTAGCCAAAACCATAGTAGTGAACACATGGTGAAGTTAGGCATTTTATTTTATGTGCCCTGCTTTTTTACTTGAGTGGGAGAGATTTTATTCAAGTCAGGAAGCTAGGGGTTGCAGTAGGCAAGGAAAGTGTTACTTTCTGCCCCATCCACTGTTATTCCCATGCTGCAGGCAAACATAGGATTGGGAATCTTGTTATGTTTCTAGGACTGGGATATTTAAAGTGGTTGCTGTTGAAAGGTGGTGCCTCTTTCTTTATATTGATATAGTTCTCTGTTTGTGATTTAATTGCATTTCTGTATTTCTTTTAATGTTAGTTCTCTTACTCTGTGAGCTATTTTGAGAAGAAAGGTGCAACATCAATTTAGTAAGTAAACAAAATGTTTTCCATTGACATCTACCTCTTTCTCCATGATCTCCAAGCAAACTGATCTTTGAAATCTTTACTGCTCTGAATGTACCTTAAAGAAACAATTTCAGCTATGCTCATGCTCATAATGTTAAAGGATTTCATTATCACAGCTTGTTAGTGGAGAGACAGAACATGATACTCTATAGGGAAAGTGTTCTGATGCTTACTTTTAAAGTTAGAAAACATGCTAATTGATGAAACATATAGAAACTATGACGCATGAACTCATAGGGCTTCCCTTCATCACCTTTTTGTTATATCACCTGTTCTGTTTAACATTAAATTCTTTATGACATACTGCAGCCCTACCCCCATCAAGCTGTTTCCAAGAGGTGGTTGTTAGTGTCAGGTGCCCCCAAAGTTCAGAACTGTATAGATCAGAACTGTATTAGCTCTATATAAATTCCTAGTGTGCCCAATGTTGAAGCTTGTTAAAAAGAATTAACAGTATAGTGTCAGCAGGGAGAAATAACAGTACAGGTCAGCAGAGGGCCTCATATTTTAGATGTCTTTGCAGGGGAAGTGAGGGAAAGAAAAGTAGAAATATTTTCCAATAGCAAAAACAAAATACAGGCTAAGATGATAACATTTATTTATTTATTCTATCTCCTGTACATCATAATTAATCTCTGCACCAGCTGGTGTAAATATTATCAATTTTCTCAGTACTTATGTTATAAGTCAAGCAAGCAGTCTGTGTATTTTGAAATAGACAATTTCCAACTGCCTGAGTCTCAGTCAGACCTCTAGTCAGTGCAGGATGGAGAGGAACCATGAACTGGGTACTAAATTCCAGAAAGATTAAAGCTTCCACTTCTTATCTTTCCTTTATGAAGCCTGCTGTAACCAGCTTGAAGTTTCACACACATAGACACAAACAGATACACAATCACCATTCTAACAAGGCAGATTTTTGGACACCCTGTCTGCTAATTTTTGCATCAGCTGTCCTGATGAAGGCCTTGGAGAACTCAAAAGTTTTTGCTTCCTTTGCATCACTTTTGTAGCATTTTAGTGGTCTTTATTTGTATTTTATTTTTAAAAGGAGAAACAGGATTGTCCTATCCTGCATCATGTATTTTGGTCATAGTTCAATTTAAAAAAGGCATGCCCTCTTTAAGATGGAGAGCATAAATGACTATAACCGAACATTGTTTTAAAGAGCCTTTATGACTGTGGAGTAGCACTACCCCAGACTGAATGTGGCCTGAGGCATTTACATCCTTTTCTGTGGCACTATCTTTCATGGCAAACACTTTGTTTTAGACAATTACTATCTAAATCACTGTATTCAGCCTGTTCAAGTATACTGCAAATCCTCAGAAGGATGTTCCAGCTCCTCTGCCATTTTCAGTTCTCACTAATAAAAAACTATTGGTAAATGACTGGTCATAAGACACAATCAGAGGCATTCAAACTGAGATGATGGTTGAAGAATATTGTTTTCCTGTGTTTATGTTTCACCTAGTTATGGTTTCTAAGACAAGCAGGCTCATGTCAAAGTGACTGACACATTCAAGTGAGCACAGTCTGTGACGAGCATGTGAAAACTACAGAATGAAAAGATGGGAAAATATTATTGAAACTCAAACAGAATAATGCTCAATGAATACTTTCTGTTGGAACATGGAACTACACTTATCCCTCCACATTTGCTGGGGTTAGGGGCACAGAACCCCTGTGAATGTGGGAAAACTGCAAATAACAAAAACACTATGTTTTTACCTGAGAGACCACCTCTCTAGGAATCTCTAAGTCTTCCAGGGCAATACTGTGATCATCGTCTGCCAGACACTGTCTATAGAATTGTGCTGGAGGAGCTACAAATGCCTACTGGAGTGTCATTAGAAAATTTATGTTTGCATTCTCCTGTTCCTCTTTAGTTAGGCTGGGATGCCCTCTCTCTTTCTCATTCTAACTATGATGTGACTTTGATCACTGACTCTTGGAGGCAGTTTAACAATTCTTTCCAAATTTCCAAACTGCTTCAAGCAGTCAGTTGTTGTATTTCCTTACTGCTATACATATATATTAAAGATGGTGAGAGTTCCTCTCTATACTTAAACCAAGACCAGTTAGGACAGGATTTAGTTTATTATGCATTTATTTGAGTCATTATTATTTTTTTGCTTGTTTGTTTGTTTTTTAAACTACAGACTGCATGCTTGTCATTTTTTGGAGTGAGTCCTTATTTTTTAGGAATACAGATTTAAAATAATAGTCTGTCCCACACTTTCATTGTTCTGCTGAAGGAAGTTGAACTCTAACAAGTTTAACTTTCATAACTGCATATTTTAGTTTCTCTTTAAAAGGGTTAACACCTTGGGAAACTAAACTGTACCACACATCTTTGGGTTATGAGCCCAGAAGGGGTCCCAGATGAGGTCCCAATGGTATCTCAGACTATTTTATTTTAAACTGCTTCTCCTGAAGATACCGACTACAAGAAAGATTTTACTACTTAAACAATAGAGAATGGCTTCTACTAATCCTAAATCAACAATGATTACTGAAATTTTACTGGAACAAATTATAAACCGTGTCATGGAAAATGCAAATTTACCTGACTACTATGGGACTATTTAAAACAATAAATGGGCAGAGACCCACAGAAGCAGTAATACGTAAACTACAGTTTGATGAAAACACATAGAAAGCAGCAGTTGTCTATAGATTCATATGGTAAGCAGAATTGCTTACCATAGTCAAGGTTTAACTGATGCAAAACAAATATGGGACAAACTACAGCAAGTATTTAATTCTCCAAGTACTTCTAATCAAACTGCTCTCATGATCAAACTTGTTACCACCAAGTTGAATCATCCTCAATATTTAAATCAGCATATTAGTGAATTTATGACAACTTTGGCCTGATACAGACAGGAAAAATGAGGCGCGGTGGTGGTGATTCTAGAGTTAGGGACTATGCATCAACAGCACAGTCCCTCACCCTAGTTCATGTGGAGGGAGCCATCATTATGCAGCACCCTCCACATGGCACACATAATGATGATGTTGTGTGCATGCCGCCACCAGACAGTATGTGTCTGGGAAAGCTGCCAACACGTGGCTGATAAGATAATGAGTCTTGGATATAACACAATTATAATAGAAACCAAAATACCAGTAATTGCTGGCCATAGTAAAGTACAAAGTCCACAAGGCAAAAGGCAAATCCAATGGGCGTTTCAAGGTCCACCACTACCCAGATAGAAGTACAACTGGCAGAGGGGGGCAAGTCGGTGATAAAGTCCATCGAGATGAGCCGCCAGGGCCCTGACGGCGTTGGCAGAGGCAGCAACAAACCTGCGGGCCGTCCCGGGTGATCCTTGGCCCGGCGACACACCGGGCAAGTGTCCACGTATCGGGCCACCTCTGCCCAGACCCGAGGCCACCAAAACTCCCGGGTGAGGAGGTGCAAGGTCTTGCAAAACCCAAAGTGCCCCGCCGGTTTGGCATCATGGCACAATCGCAAGACCTCCTCCCGACAAGGACCCTTTGGCACATAAAGGCGGCCCCGAT
The DNA here is from genome assembly GCA_034509955.1 of Urosaurus nigricauda. NCBI lineage: Eukaryota > Metazoa > Chordata > Lepidosauria > Squamata > Phrynosomatidae > Urosaurus > Urosaurus nigricauda. The sequence goes on along the minus strand of JAOEGL010000003.1, from coordinate 44,138,056 downwards.
GGTACAGGAGGCCATCCCTCAAAGCAAAAGGAGAGGCACCCCCATCCGCCAAATGCTGTGCCACAAATGGGTCCTGGGACTGAAGTTCCCGAACCTGGTCCAACAGCGTGGCGGCTGGTGCGGTGGCAGCGAAATTCTCAGGGCGCAGCAAGGCTGAGTGACACTCCCTGCCTGGATCTATAGCATATTCCGGTTTACGGGAAAGAGCATCAGCCTGCTGATTCCGGGCCCTAGGAACATACTGGAGTCGGAAGTTGAAGCAGCCAAAAAACAGAGACCACCGCTTCTGCCTCTGAGACAACTTCTGGGCAGTCTGAAGATGTTCAAGGTTCCTATGGTCGGTGTGTACCAGGACCGGATGTACCGGCCCCTCCAGGAGATGCCGCCATGTATCAAAGGCAGCCTTAATTGCCATCAGCTCCTTCTCCCAGATCGTGTAGTTGCGTTCGGGAGAAGAAAGCTGCCGAGAATAAAAGGCACAAGGTAGCAGGTGTCCGTCAGCTCCCGTGGGCTGAAGCAGCACAGCCCCAATCGCCACATCTGAGGCGTCCGCCTCTACCACAAATGGAGTCCGTGGGTCAGGGTGCTGCAAGATCGGGGCCAAAGTAAACCTTTGCTTGAGGGTGTCAAAAGCCTTCTGGGCCTCCTCCGTCCACAGGAAGCGGGCTGTCCCACGCAGCAGCTGAGACAGAGGGCTCGCCAGGGCTGCATAGTCTGCTATAAACTTCCTGTAAAAGTTAGCAAAACCCAGAAACCGCTGGACATCCTTCCGACATCGAGGAGGCTGCCAGGACAACACCGCCTCCACCTTGGAGTTGTCCATGGCCACACCCTGGGCAGAAATGTGGTATCCCAAAAAATCCACCTCCTGAAGGTCAAATGCACATTTCTCCAACTTTGCGTAGAGGTGGTGCTCCCGAAGTCGTTGAAGAACGGCACGGACGTGGGTGTCATGGGCCTCTTGACTAGGGGAATAAATCAAAAAATCGTCCAGGTAAATCACCACAAACCTGTCCAAATAGTCCCGGAAGACGTCATTCACGAAATGTTGAAAGACAGCCGGGGCATTACATAGGCCAAAGGGCATGACCAAGTACTCGTAATGCCCATACCTCGTCTGGAAGGCTGTCTTCCATTCATCCCCTGCCCGGATTCTCACTAAATTATAGGTCTCCCGGAGGTCCAGCTTAGTGAAAACCCTTGCGTGCCGGAGCCTCTCCAGCAACTCTGGAATCAGGGGCAAGGGGTACCGGTTCCGAACAGTGATTCTGTTAAGGACCCGGTAATCATTACACAAACGTAACTCCCCACATTTCTTCTTGACAAACAACACAGGGGCGCCAACGGGGGATCTGGATGGCCTGATAAACCCCCTCCGAAGATTTTTTTCCAGAAAATCCCTCAGAGCTGCCAGCTCAGGCTCTGAGAGGGAATAAAGGCGCCCCGCCGGAATAGGGGCCCCAGGTACCAAATCGATTGCACAATCATAAGGTCTGTGTGGGGGAAGCCGATCCGTCTCCTTTTTGTCAAAAACATTGGCATAGTCCCGATATTTGTCAGGCAGCGTCACAGAGGACTCCTTGGCCTCTGTTGCTACTGCAGCCAGGATTGTCTCTGGCCAGCAATGCTCTTGACAAAATTCGGAGGCAAACAGAACCTCCCGACGGGCCCATGAGATATGAGGATCCCCAAGACCAAAGGGAAATGCAGTACATCAGCCAGCAGGAACCGGATCTCCTCAACATGGCCCTGGATCTCCAAGTGCAACCCCAAAGTCTGGTGCGTCACTGGACCCGATTGTAGAAGCCGCCCATCGATGGTCTCCACTGGCCTCGGCTCGGCTAGGGCCTCCATAGGTATTTGGTGGCAAGTTGCAAAACCCAAGTCCATGAAATTACTAGAGGCACCGGAATCTATCATGG